>CAUYUJ010015826.1:112500-177500 GCA_963575745.1 Prorocentrum cordatum
CTGGTGGGATTTCTCTATCCTGAATTGGCAAAAGAAGTCCAGACTTGCTCGAAGGCGACCCAGAGAGGGAAGGGGGAACCCTATTCTGACACGGGATTCCTCCCCATGGACCCCCTGGGAAGCCTTCCAGCACCGCCCTAGGCTTGGCGGGAAATGAGTCAAAGATAAGGGGGTCCCCTTCGACTCGATTGTGACCTCGACAGCGACCTGGCTCGAGTCACCTCGAGTTTACGAGCAGAGGGTCTCCAGGAGGATTTCGGGAAAAGGCAACGGCGATCGTTTCCGAGGATCACTCCGGGACGACTGGCCCAACCATCCTTCTCTCTCTCTCACACACTGACAAGAGATCGCTGTCTTATTCATTGTTTAGCCGATCGGTTTGGGCCTTCGCCCCCCCCTCCCCCCCCCAAGGAGTAGATCTCAGGCTGTTTTTGGCGCCTGTTTCGAGCCGGTGGAGTCACTCCCACAGGACGCACTGTTTCAAACAGTCGCGTCATGCAGAGATCCAGAGCCAGACCCCCCCTCGCCCCCCCCTTTCCGCCTAATGTCGCCGGAACGCCGACTAAGATGACGTTCGCCAGGGTCGCCGGATTTGATAAGCATGGAATTTACACGCAGCCAACCGAAACAACTCTGATGCTTGTTGCTGATTTGAACGGCCACGATGACGACCGAGTTGCATCCTTCCTGCGCGGCAGTGAGAGCGAGGACATTGACCTGTACACCATGCGCGGTGTCAAGCTTACAAGCGGTGATCGACAGAAATTGGACGTTGTTCAAACGTGTGAGAAGGGTAGCATGATTTACCGTGTTCAGCAGATCCTTGATACAGAGATTGACGATTTCGCTTGGTTATTTCATGAATCGAAACCAGGCAACCACAACTTCGAGCTGTAGTTTTCGTTGCGACGCGAAGGGAGACATCTTGCAGCAGCCGCCTGGAAAAAAGGGGGCCCCGAGGGAACTTCCAGGAGGCCCTGAAAAGGCACAACTGCGTGATTCGACCAGCTGGCGCCATTCCGCCGACCCCCCGCCCCAGGATAGGACACGTGCGGCCTCCGATTTCGTGTGTTTCGTTGCGGTTCCCCGTCGTGATGCTTGCGTGCATGTGTTGCCGGTTTGTATTTTTCGTCCTCCACGTCTGCTGCAGTTCGTCCTGTAAAAGACCCGAAGTTGGTTCTGGAGTTCGTGGGTGTGCTGTAGTTTACCTCCTCCTCCTCCTCCTCCTCCTCCCCCTTCCCCCGCCTCCTCCTTCTCCTCCTCCTCCTCCTCCTCCTACTCGTCAACCTCCTCCTCGAGGAGCTTTTGGGGGAGGACTCCTAGGAACCCCTGTAAGTTCCCCCTCCTGTGTCTCTCTTGGGCCCTTTTTGCGGCTGAGAGCCTTTTCGGTTGTTGACTGTTTGGATGGCCAAGCTGGTGTTATGGGCCTCGAGATTGCCCCAATAGGAAGCCCCAAGTGAGCGCATAAGTAGCCCCGAGGGGCCACATTGACATGATGTTCGCGAGGCATCTGTACCAGTTTGGAATACTTTCTCCTTCGATCTCAGATTGTCCAAGACGGCCCAAGGCGCCAACGGCCACAGGTGCCTGCGCTGCCGCGGGGCAGCACGAATCCTCGCAACACCGCTGGGTTCTGTACCATGGGAGCCAGGAAAGTTGGGCTGCCGTCGGCCTCCAGCCAAGCAGCGATAGAGAGCTATGTTTCCCGAGTGGGCTCGCAGTTGCCCGCGCACTTCGCGTTCGCCACCCTGGTGCTGTGGAGCTGTCCGCAGCGACCTAGCAAGCTTGCCACACCAGACTCTGCGCCTGGGGGTCATTGTGACGCAGAGCGGATCGCGTCCCTGGCATCCGAGAGCGCCAGTTAGCTTGTGCCATGCACGTTCGAAACGTGGTACGAGAAGCGCGTGATGAAGAAGTTGTTGGAAGAACTCGAGCTGCACCGCGACCTCTGCGTGTTTGTGCTGAAGCTGCTTGTGGTCCCGGGTGGAATGAGCCAAGAATTTGTACAGACGGTCATGGCGCGCCACGACGCGCGCCTGGCTGTCGGTGCCAGCGCTGTGGTGCCTGATGCCCAAATTCGACCCCATCGATCCCAACCTCGTGGAGACACCCAACAGTGTTCGCGATTACTATGTGACCAATCGTTTTGATAACGCAAGGGGCGGTAACGACGTACTGCTTGCCGATCGCTGCGAGTCCGAGAAGGTTGTCCTCAAGATCTACGGCAAGTCGGACCACGTATCTGCTGGAAACCTGAAGTGCATCTACTGCGAATTGCGATTCTTGAGGGACGTGCTCATGCACCCACACATCGTCCACTGCAATCACATGTGCCATAGGTTCTCTCTGGTGTACTTAGCCCTCGAATTCGGGGGCATGCAGAATCTGCGCCAGCGCCCCTTGGACCAGCCAGGGTACCGCCTCGATGTGGAGGATGCTGTGAACTGCACAATGCAGATAGCAGGATCGCTGGTCTACTGTCACTCACAGGACGTCGTGCATAAGTAAGTATCTCTGGAGCACATCGTCGTGGAGGACCAGTCTGAAAACTGGTCGGTGAAGTTCTTCCAGGCGAGGCACTGCCCAGAATCGACGCCGTTGGCCGCGTCGTGCGGAGACCTGCCGTGCATCGCCCCAGAGGTGGCACTGGACGAGTCGTACGTCGCCAAGCCTGCGGACTGTTGAGGCCGCCGGGGGCCTGGGCTCGATGAGGCAGGCGGTCGGCTGGCCGGAGGAGGCGGTGCTGGAGCCCACGGCCAGAAGGATCAAGAATTTCTTCTCCGGCGGGGGAAGCCACGCTCGTGCGCTGGCGGTCATGGGCGGCGTGCGCAGCGAGCCGGTGCTAGCCAATCTGTCCGCACTCCTCGAGCCGACTCCCACAGCTCGGGCGGCCATGGGCGCCATCGCGCAGTCCTCCGCCCAGCCCCGTGTCGCCTCGGAAGGCCCCGAGGTCTGAAACGAGGAAGAACACCTTCTCATTGCGTAGTAGTGTCATGCCATGTCAGGCAGCAGATTTTGACAATGGCATGCTTTGTACGACCATCTGCGCTGTTTAACAGGCAGCATGATTCTCCTATCCCCGACGCGGAATCCTTTGCGCAGTTCTAAAAATATTCTTTGATCTCTGTAAGCCGCTGGTGTTCTCACTACCGATGACTCCACGCTCTCCTCACCGTCCTCCCAAGCAGAAGACTGCGAGGGGCTGGATCTTTGATTGCGCCTGGACAATTCGCAAGTGGTGTGTTGTGTGTCACCAGTGCATTCGTCGAACATAGGTCTGATACTGTCGATGGCGGCCCGACCTTGGAGGTTTGCCACCGTGTACTGAAAGGACTGGACTGTCCACTTCGGTCCATGCGCTGGCAATTCCAATATGTCAGTGCTTTTTTTGTTTGGCGGATGCGTCGCACAGTTTGTCGGCTTGGGATCTTCGGCGGGGAGAACCAAGGAGTCCTCCCCTTACCGAAAGACCGCCACTGCCCACAAACGAGTTACCCTCGATAGCATTGGGAAGTGTAGCACCAGTGGTCGCGAGCAAAAATGAGGTTCGAAGTGGACTCGTTCACTTCGGGCCTCTTGGATTCTAAGAAAGCCCAAGACGAAGAGGGATCAAGAGAACTCAGGATGCTTCCGAGGAGGCCCCCGAGGGCCTCCGATGAGCCCCAAGACCCCCCCAAGACTGCTCATAGATCATTGGTCGAAGACGCCTACGGCGAATCCCCGCCGCCCCCTGCCTTTGCGGCTACGCCTATGTGGCGAAACGCTTGGGCAAGCGTTGGGCACGCCACTGGACCATGCGTTCCTCCCAGCCGTTGCGGAGACCTTTCGGGGAAAACGTGGGGGACGGACGAGGAGGACGAGGAGAGGAAGGAAAAAGGAAGAGGAAGACGGATGATGATGATGATGATGATGATGATGATGATGATGATGATGATGATGATGATGATGATGATGATGATGATGATGATGATGATGATGATGATGATGATGATGGATGAGGATGAGGAGGGGAGGAGATGAGGATGAGGATGAGGAGGAGGATGAGGATGAGATGGGATGAGGATGAGGATGAGGATGAGGATGAGGATGAGGAGGAGGAGGAGGAGGAGGAGGAGGAGGAGGAGGGAGTAGGAGGAGGAGGAGGAGGAGGAGGAGGAGGAGGAGGAGGAGGAGAGGCAGGGGCAGGAGGAAGGGGCATCTTGGGAGACTGGGGGGCACTCTTGGGGCGGCGCTCCTGGCCCGTCTAACGCCCCCCTGGGGGCGTCTTGGGGGGCCTCCCTGGGCCGACATGGGGCCCTCTTGGGCTACTCCCGGGCCGTCTTGGAGGCCACCTGGGGGCCGCCTACGATCCGATTCGATGCGACTCGATTCGCCGGCTGGGGCCGCGATTCCAATTCGATGCGATCCGGCTCCGTTCACCGGCATCGGCCAGGGCCAGCCGGAAGTGGGGCACGGCAATTTGATACCGATCCGATTCGGGACGATTCGTTGGCGATTCGAGCTGCTCTCGATCCGATCTGATTTCGCGGTCCGATCCAGCGCAGACCTGCCATCTTGGGGCCCCCTTGGGGCTGTTATGGGACCATCGACCATCTTGGTTGCTTCTCGGTCGCTCTGGGGGCGACCCCGGGGGCCTCTTGGGCCGTCTCGGGCCGTCGGAAGGCCGAGGAGAAGCAGATGCCAAGATCCATGTACGTAAGACCTAGGGGACACCATGATTTTGGCCTCTTCGGGCCTTCCTGGAGGTCCTCTTAGAGGCCTCTTCGGCCGTCTTGGAGGCCTCTTGGGGGCCACTTAGACCGACTTCGGTCAGCCTGAGGCCAGCTTTGGTGGCCGTTTGGGTGTCTTCTTGGGCAAACTTGGAGGCATCTTGGACGTCTTGGAGGCCATCTTAGACAATCTTGGGCGAAGTTGAGGGCCATCTTTGCCGTCTCGGGCGTCTTGGAGCCATCTGGAACGGGAGAAACGTTGGCAACCACATCTGGAAGAGCCTTTGGAGGCCTTTGTGCATGGCAGCTACGTCGGCGATGCTAAGCTGGAATCGGCGCCGACGAGACTACGATTCTTGTTCCGTTGCTGAACAAAATTATCCTGGCAAAGCAACCTAACAGCGATATGTAGAAGCATATCTGAAAGCATTCCCCTTAAGATTCAGATGAAAATCCAGTTGTAGAATTCTGCTGTTCTCGCAGTCGTTGTCGCATTCGCGATGACAGTCGCAGCGGCAACGGCAGTCGCAGTCACAGCCTCAGCCTCAGCCTGCCTCAGCCTCAGCCTCAGCCTGCCTCAGCCTCAGCCTGCCTCAGCCTCAGCCTCAGCCTGCTTCAGCCTCAGCCTCAGTCTGCCTTCAGCCTCGGCCTCAGCCTCAGCCTGCCTCCGCCTCAGCCTGCATCAGCCTCAGCCTCAGCCTCAGCCTGCCTCAGCATCAGCCTGCCTCAGCCTCAGCCTCAGCCTGCCTCAGCCTCAGCCTCAGTCTGCTTCAGTCTCAGCCTCAGTCTGCCTTCAGCCTCGGCCTCAGCCTCAGCCTGCCTCAGCCTCAGCCTGCCTCAGCCTCAGCATCAGCCTGCCTCAGCATTCAAAATGTGGCCCAGGAATGGAGTTCTGGAAACTAGAAGAACACGAAGTGGCCTACAGTTGGCTCCGGGCATTCAAAATCATGCCCAGGAATGGAGTTCTGGGAACTTGAAGAGCACGAAGTGGCCTACAGTTGGCTCCGCGGCATACAAAATTGTGGCCCCGGGAACATGGGTTCTGGGAACTCTAAGAGCAGAAGTGGCGTACAGTTGCTCCGGGCAATCAAATGTAGGCCCGGGGAAGGCATGGTCAAAAAGGGAGTCGAAGGAGCACGAAGCATCTGACTGTTGTCGAAAACGAGCCTGGCTCTGTTCCCCGGTCTCCAGAATGTGGCCCGGGAATGGAGTTCTGGGAGGTCGAAGAGCACGAAGTGTGTGACTGTTGGCAAAAAGCGAGCCCGGCTCGGTTCCCGGTTCTCCAGAATGTGTCCCGGGAATGGAGTTCTGGGAGGTCGAAGAGCACGAAGTGTGTGACTGTTGGTGAAAAACGATTCCCGGTTCTCCTCCCCGGCACCCGCCCAGACCCCCCTGTGGAGTCCAGATGCTCTCTTTTGACCCTACTAGAAACCTATCAGCAAACGCTGTTAGGAAAAAGAAGAGCCTTCAGGGTTGGCCGGCGCGCTGGGCCGAAGCCCCAGGGGGATTTTTTTTGGGAAAAGAATTCAAGACAAGAACGGTAAGGTCTATAGACGCCAGGCACCCCTGTGATAAGTCAATAGGGGTGGGCGGATCGAAGTCGCGAACGGCGAATCACCCGCCCTTGCCTTCTGAATCGCCCATGGGGCAGGTTTTGGTGCCATATTGGAGGCCGCAAGGGCCAATCTTGAGTCCGATCTCGTGGGCCTTTGAGGCCGTCTTGGGCCGTCCGAAGCCGAAAAGAAGCAAAGCCAAATTCCTTCCAACCAACCCAAGGGACATCACTGATTTTGGCTTCTTGGGGGCCTTCCCGGAGGACCTCTTGGCCTTTTGGAGGCTCCAAGACGGTACAAGAGCGTCCAAGACGGTCCAAGCATACATCCAAGACGCCCAACATGGCGTGGAAGACGACTGGTGAGGGACACCCAAGAGGGGCCCCCCAAAGTCGGCCCAGAGAAGCCTCCACGACGGCTTCCGACGGCGTCAGACGGTCCAGGAATGCCTTAACACGGGCAAAGCGGGCCCCGAGAAGTCCCCAAAGGCCCCCACGAGGACCAGGGATGTCCCCAAGATGCCTCCGAGAGGCTCCCAGGAAGCTCCCAGGAGGCCCCAAGAGTGCCGTCAGAGGCTCCTAAGATGTCTCCTCCTCCTCCTTCCTCTCTCCTGATCTTCCCCGCCATCCTCCCCCAAGTGTTCGGTTTCCACAACGGCCTGGGGGGACACATGGTCCGATAGCTTGGCAGAGCTCTGGCCACACTATCGGCCACATTGTCCCCCCCCCCCCCCCCCGGCGATTCCAAAAAGCAGAGGGGGGCGATGATTCGCTGTAGGAAATTCTTTACGCTTCGCGTATCCCCACCAGCCCATCTCACAACAGCAACTCTTGCGAAGCATGCCGGCAGTCGTGTTTTTCAGGCGTGTGTCCGCTTGGCCCCGCATGTCTCCCCTGTTCTTCCTTCCTCCCGCCTCCTTGTACATCCTCCTTGTGGGGGCAGCGGGAAAAGGACGAGGCGGAGGAGGAGGGAGAGAAAGCGGTGGGAGGCAAGAGGGACTTAGTGGAGACGACGACCTCAGCGATGATCTGAACAACGACGACGCACCCGACAACGACGACGATGTCGACCGCAACGATGACGACGACCGCAACCGCGACGACGACGACGACGACGACGTCGACGACGACGACGACGAAGGCGGCGGCGACGACGACGACGACGACGACGATGACGTCGACGACGACGACGACGACGACGACTGGTGGGCGTCGTTGGGGGCCCTCGTTGTGTGAGCTCTTCGGCCCCGTCGTCCTTGTGTGAGTCCTTCGGGACCCTATTCCTGGTGTGAGTCGTTCGGTCTCCTCGTTGTGTGAGTCGTTCGGGCCCCTCCTCCTGGTGTGAGTCGTTGGGCTCCTCGTGTTGTGAGTCGTTCGGGCTCCTCGTGGTGTGAGTCGTTCGGGCGCCTCGTCCTGGTGTGAGTCGTTCGGGCCCCTCGTCCTGGTGTGAGTCGTTCGGGCTCTTCGTGGTGTGAGTCGTTCGGGCCCCTCGTCCTGGTGTGAGTCGTTCGTAGGGCTCTTCTTGGTGTGAGTCGTTTCGGACCTCTCGTCCTGGGTGAGTCGGTCCGGCTTATCGTGGTGCGGGCGTTCGGGCACCTCGCCCACTGTGCGAGTCGTTCGGGCCCCTCGTAGTAGGAGTCGTAGTAGTAGTAGTAGTAGTAGTAGTAGTAGTAGTCGTCGTCGTCGTCGTAGTAGTAGTACTAGTACTAGTACTAGTAGCAGATGGAGTAGTATTAGTAGTACTAGTAGTAGTAGCAGTAGCAGTAGTAGTTGTAGTAGCAGTAGTAGTTGTAGTAGTAGTAGTAGTAGTAGTAGTAGTAGTAGTAGTAGTAGTAGTAGTAGCAGTAGCAGTGACACTAGCAGTAGCAGTGGCAGTAGAAGTAGCCGTCGTAGTAGAAGTAGTAGTGCTCGTAGTAGTACTAGCACGAGTAGCAGACGTAGCAGTAGTAGTAGTACTAGTAGTAGCAGCAGTAGTAGTAGTAGTAGTCGTAGTAGTAGTAGTAGTAGTAGTAGTAGTAGGAGTAGGAGTAGGAGTAGGAGTAGGAGTAGGAGTAGGAGTAGTAGTCGTCGTCGTCGTCGTCGTCGTCGTAGTAGTAGTAGTAGTAGTGGTAGTAGTAGTAGTAGTAGTAGTACTAATAGTAGTAGTAGTAGTAGTAGGAGTAGTAGTAGTAGTAATAGTCGTAGTAGTAGTAGTAGTAGTAGTAGTAGTAGTAGTAGTAGTAGTAGTAGTAGTAGTAGTAGTAGTAGTAGTAGGAGTACTAGTAGTAGTAGGTAGTAGTAGGTAGTAGTAGGTAGTAGTAGTAGTAGTAGTAGTAGTAGTAGTAGTAGTAGTAGTAGTAGTAGTAGTAGTAGTAGTATCTCCGAACAGCAATCCCAGCGAAGCATGCCGACAGTCCTTTGATGCAGGCGTGTGTCTGCCTGCCTTCGCGTATATCCTCTGCTCCTATTCCCTTCTCCCTCCTTGTACAGCCTCCTTGTGGGGGAGCCGAAGGAGTGGGAGGCAGTGAAGGAGGAGGGAGGAGGGAGTGAAGGAGTGGGAGCCGAGGAGGAGGAGGGAGTGAAGGAGTTGGGGGGCAAGACAGAGGGCGTTCGTCGTCGAGTCCAGCGATCTCTCCCGACCAGCGTCGTCGTTGTTGTCATTCTTGCTCACAGTATTTCAGTGTGGCTGTGAGCTTCGCTCCGCCTACCAGCAATCGCTTCCGCCTACCAGCAACATTCTTGCGGCTGGCATGGAGAAGCGCCCGTACGCTCTTGTACCCTTGCTCGCCACGGGGGCTCCTTGGAGCGAGCGTGGAGAATGTCGGGCGTCGGCATTCTCGCACCACCTCTAGCTTCGACGGTGCGGTCGGCGCGCTGCGCTTCGCTCCGCATGGCCTGGAACGTGATGGCGAGGCCTACACCGCGAGGGCAGTGAGCGTTGCTCAGCCCACCACGACGACGACGACAGGACGACGACGACGTCGAGACAACGACGGCGACGACGACTACGACGTCAATGGTGACTTTGACGGCGAGCGGAACGCACGCGCCCATCGTGCTTTTGGCACGATGTGGCTGCGTTGCGCAAGCAGTGCACATCGCCCATCACGGCTACGGGCTCGCCACTTTTTGTTGTGATGCATGTCACACCCTCCTCTAGTGGCCCCGCTTTCGTGGCAGCAGGTCGCCGTTGCGGCTCACGCTCGGGGACGTGCAGGCGCGGCGGCCGCCGCGGGATGTCCCAGAGACGCGCCACCCTCGAGGATTTATTGGCGCGATCCAACCACATTGCGACATTAGGGCACTCACTCCCCCTCGCACATATACACACACATTCAAAACAAAAACACTCACAAATCATACACACACACACGCAACAACAAAGCACATAAAGAAATACGCAGAATTTGAACCTTGTCCCCCCCCCCCCCCCTCCCAAGGGGGTGATGGGGGCCCGCCATTTTCCCTTTGGAAGTCGATCGGGCCCGGGCGAGGCCTGGAAGTCGAACTTCCGATGCTTCGTCTGCCGCGCTCGTGCGCAGTAGACGCGTCGAGCGTTGCGCAACGTGTTGGCTGAATTGCGCCCGCCTTGTCTTATGAAAAAAAAAAACGGAGAAAAAGTACAGCAGGCATAAGGCCCTCCGAACCCTCGCAGTGGTAAAGTGTCATGAGAGGGCTTGCAGGTATTCAAGAGCTCCAGGCTATCTACATGACTTTCGGCCTGTTCCGCCACAGTCTATGTGCTGGCTTTCGGCCTATCCTGCCTCAGGATATCCAGGGGCCTGCGGCCTATCCCGCCGCCTTGGCGCAGGGATCCACGATCTTCAGGGTATACTACTATGCAAAGCTGTCAGGCTCAAGCTTCAGATTTCTTCAAGGCTTACCACAGGGTTTCTAAGTGTATATAGGCTGACAATGGACACTACAGTCCGTTGGCGATCCTTCGCACGTTTCAGACATGTCCTGTTGTCTTGGTTGTTTTGTGTTATGTTGAATCATTTGCGGACCACTCTCAAGTTTTTTGTTAGAGTCAGTATTCACCGACGACGACGACGACGACCCTGCCTCTCGCTCCGGGCGGCCGTCTTGGCTGCTGGCAGCTGGGCGGCCCTGGGCGGCGTCGGGGCTCCGCTGACCGATTACTAGATGCATATATGTATATCTGCCATATGTATTGTGTGTAGACATATATATATATATGTATATATATATTATATTTGCACATTATATATACACAATATATGTAATATACATAGATATAACACGGACGCAGTCAGTTGAGAGGCGATGGGGGGGGGGGGGGCGGGGGATGGCCGCGGCCTAGGGGGGGCCAGGGACTCTGGGACTGGACCCCAGGGCCTCATTCATCGTTAGGATGCTCATATTATTCATCATCGCTATGAGGTGGGGGAGAGGAGGACAGTCCACCTGCGCGTTGGCGCCACCGCCGCCCCCACCCGCCCGTGGCGCACCCGCAGTGCGCTGCGGGGAGGGGTTTGCGCCTCAATTTCATGCAGAGGCGGCCTGCATGAATGTTTCAATTTTGGCGCATTGTAATAAAACGCCCGAGCGGCCCACCCTTTTTTGGGGGGCTGGCGGTTCACGGGGGAGGAGGTGACCATCATCATCCCCCCTGCCGCGTTCGCTTTCCTTCGACGACGATGTCGACGACTTCCCACGTTCTGGCTGAAGGGCGGGCCCACTCTCCCTCGTTCGGGCCGCTTGTTTTCTGGGGGGTGTTCTAGGAGTCGTTCGGGCCGTTCGTTCGTGTGTGCATGCTTCTGGAGTTTTCTGTGCGTCGTTCGGGCCGCTTGTCCTGGTGTGAGTCGTTCGGGCCCCTCCTTGTGTGTGAGTCCTTCGGGCTCCTCGGGGTGTGACAAGTTCGGGCGCCTCGTCCTGGTGCGAGTCGTTCGGGCCCCTCCTTGTGTGTGAGTCGTTCGGGCGTTTCGTGGTGTGAGTAATTCGGGCTCCTCCTGGTGTGAGTCGTTCGGGCTCCTCGTCCTGGTGTGAGTCGTTCGGGCCCTTCCTTGTGTGTGAGTCGTTCGGGCCCCTCGTGGTGTGAGTCGTTCGGGCCCGTCGTCCTGGTGTGAGTCGCTTGTTTATTATTACCTCTAGGAGTTTTTTTCTCGGGTTATCCTGTGCGTGAGTCGTGCGGGCTCCGTCGTGGAGGGAAGTGTGAGTAGTTCGGGCCTGCTCGGACTGGTGGGAGATAGTTCGGGCCTCTCCGATGCGTGTGAGTTCGATTTCGGATTAATTTTTTTTTTTTCGTGGTGGTGAGTGTTTGGGACCCTCGTCGTGGTGTGAGTCCGTTCAGGGCCACTAAATGTGTGTTGAGTCGTTCGGGATCATCGTGCGTCGCGCGAGTCGTTTCGGGGCCCTCGTCCTGGTGTGAGGTCGTTCGGGGCCCCTCCTTCTCTGTGTGAGTCGTTCGGGCTCCTCGTGGTGTGAGTCGTTTGGGCCCTCGCCTGTTTGGCGAGGGTCGTTCGGGCCCCTCCTGGGCGTGATGTCGTTTGCAGGGTCTCCTCGTGGTGTGAGTCGTTCGGGCCCCCCTCCTCGTGGTGTGAGTCGTTCGGGCCCCCCGTCCTGGTGCGAGTCGTTCGGGGCCCTCCTTGCGTGTGACTCGTTCGGGCTCCTTGTGGTGTGAGTCGTTCGGGCCCCTCGTCCTGGTGCGAGTCGTTGTGGCGCCTCCTTGCGTGTGAGCCGTTGGGGCTCCTCGTGGTGTGAGTCGTTCGGGCCTTTCGTCCTGGTGTGAGTCGTTCGGGCCCCTCCTTGTGTGTGAGTCGTTCGGGCTCCCCGTGGTGTGAGTCGTTCGGGTCCCTCGTCCTGGTGTGAGTCGTTCGGGCGCCTCCTTGCGTGTGAGTCGTGAGAGCGCTGAACCAGCGCATCTGTGACGTCGCTCTAATGGCAAAGTCTGGCCACCGTGCTAGCGAGCCCCATGCGTCCCCACGCTCGCAAGGTCGGTGGAAGAATGAGCATTGCGCAGCCCGTCGTTTACAAGCAATAAGAGACATTATCTGTAACCACTATTCACAGGTGACCCCTGGTGGAATTTGAATCGGTCGTTCCGCCCCTCGTCCTTCTCCTCCTTCTCGTTATCGGAGTTCGTGTGGTGCGCGCACGAAGGCTCTCACGTTAGTGGTGTGATGATACCGCCCGCGGGGGCGCAACGCTTTTGGTCTTGTCGCTGTCTTCACTTCCCGACGCATCTTGAGGGCGTTTGAGGTTCGTCAGTTCGTTCCAAGACGGCCCGCGGCCCAGGAGGGCCCAGGGGGCTTTTACATCTCGCACGAGGGCTCCAAGAACGCTCCAAGAAAGTCCAGAAGGAATGCGGATCGAGATGGCGCGGCCTCGGGTTCTGGAGGCCTGGGGGAAGCCGCTGGTAGAAAATCCGAGACTGTGCAGCGCTCGCGTGAGGCCCCAGGAGGCTCCGAAGAATTGCTACGAGGTCACCAAAGGGCTCATGATTGGCCCAAATCCATATGTGCTCTAGCGTTGTCGTCGCTGTTGCCATTCCGGCTCGCAGCGTTGCAGTGTGGCTGTGAGCTTAGCTCCGCCTACCAGCAACCGCTTCCGCCCTCCAGCAATTGCCTTGCGGTCGGCATGGAGAGGTGCCCGTGCGCCCTGGTAACCTTGCTAGCAACGGGGGCCCCTTGGAGCGAGCAGGGCGAGGGCAAGTCCTTCGAGGAGTTCATGGTGGACACGATTGGATCATCGCTCGATGGTGGCGTTCCGTCGGGAAGCCAAGATGCAGAATTTAGCTGCGCGCATCCGTCTCGGAACGGGTCGAATAGCTTGCTGAAGGGTCGTGCCGCCTGCCGATTTCCAGATGCGTCAGAGACTCCGCGTGTCATGCTTGCAGTTCGTGGCGCATGGTTAACGCCTGGCGAGGCTGCCGTCATCCACAGTACGTTGCCCGGCAAGGCAGTTTTGAAGTTTTGGGTGGCTGTGCGCGCCGATGAGGAGGTGGTCGTTCCTCCTTCTTTTGGCAGCGACCGATCGTCGCCGTACCGCCGTCGCCCAGCAGACATCGCGGATTGCCTGCCGCCAGAGCTACTTCGGCGAATAAAACTGAACGCCCTGAGAGCAATCGAGTTCGCGGAGCAGGCCCTCGCGAAGAAGAGAGCTCACACTATCAAGAGGCCGAGGCAGGATGGCAGCGGTGAGGTGAGCTGCATGAAGAAACTCGTCGCTCAGTTGGGCACGAAGGAGCTGCCTCCTCGGGGGCGCCCCAGCACTGCCTGGAAAGCTTGCGGTGGCACGGTGTTTGCGCCCGCAGATATCGTGGCTCGGGGGTGCAGTTGCGCCCGCCTGGAGAAGTTCCCCGTGCACATGTCCGTCGACTGTTGCGGCTTGGGGCCCAGCAACGTGGCTCGCAAGACCAGGTTCAACCTAGAGTCAGAGGTCGCGTCAGTGCTGCTGCATGCGGCGAAGGGCAAGCCGCTGTGAGAACTGCGGGCGGGGTCTGTTCGCAACGAAGATGTGGTGCGTCTGAAGGTTCACGAAGACAACCTCGGTTGTGCTTCCATCGTGTGCAACATGTGCACGTTCACTGACAGGGGTGCCCGTTGGCGCGTTGACTCCGACGGCGACTTCGCAAATGACAAGCACCGCATGCTGTGGATGATAAGTACGCGCGTACTGTCGAACATGGGCATCCAGGGCAATGCGCTTAGCGCAGGCTGTCGAGACATTCGCATTGCTAGCCCGCATGTTAGCCCAGATATCCTGGAAGCAGCCTACCGGAGCGGAACGCTCCATGTCGTAACGGCTGCGCCGAGGAAAGATTACGCTTCTCGCATCACTCTGGAGCCAGAGGTGCACGAAGAGGGAGAGTATCTCGGCGTTATCCTTGAATGGGTTGGCAACCGTGTATACCAGCACGCTGCTCTTGTTCGCAGCGCTACTGCGGAGAATACTCTTGGGCTCGGCGCTCTGCGGGCTGCCTTTTCCATCGTGCAGCCTTGGTCTGGATCGCCAGTCGCAGTGGGAAATGTGCTGAAGAATAGAGTTTCTCCATCGCCTGCTTTCATCCAGTCGGTATTGCGCAGGCGCCGCATTCAGCTGTCGGACGATCGGAAGCGATGCATGGAGACCATCAACGCCTCGGACAATCATCACTTGGTCGTCCAGGCTTACGCAGGCATTGGGAAGTCGCTACTTTTGGCTTTGCTGGTCGAGGCAGCGTTGGACCACGTCGACAGACAGAATAGCGCAGTGGTGATCGTGACTCCTTCGCGTAGTCTGCGTGACTCTATATTACAAGGTCCGGATTTCCTAGACAAGGTGTTTGTGGCGGATGATTTCGGGGCCCGAGTTGTTTGGCTCGGGCGACCTTCAGACGCCCCTGGGGCGTTGGGCACATGGGAAAATAAGGTTGCGGAATTGGTGCATGAACAGCTGCACTTTCTGCGCGCAGAGGTGCAAGAGCTGGGAGCTTTGCATCTACGCCCTGCTTTTCAGAGTATCATGGAGTTCCGCATCTCCTGGAAGGACTTGCCAGCGGCCTCTGCTGTCGTGGTTGGGGGCGCTTAGTTCGCGGCGTCGGAGGAGTTCCGCGGCCTTGCTCGCCAGCACATGCTACAGATCTTCGCCATCAAACGGAGAAGGGCGGAGCTCTGGGAGGACGTCATCAAAGAAGGCACCAACGGTTATCTCATCGTGTCAACAATGGATTATTTCGTCAAGTGGCGGGCGGGAGCCATTAAAGGATACCTGAACCGTTTGTTGGATCGCCTGGAGATCAGCCTGTTCTGCATGGAAGAGTTTGAGTCCTACGACGTTTCCCAGGTGGTAGCTGCTTTGGCGAACGTTTATGTGCAGACATTGCTCATGGTGGGGGACCAGCATCAGAGAGTGGAGAATGTCGGTGGCCGGCGTTCCCGCTCCACCTTCAGCTCTGACAGCGCGGTCGGCGCGCTGCCCTTCGCTCCGCATGGCATGGAAGGTGATGGCGAGGATTACACCGCGATGGCAGTGAGCGTAGCTCAGCCCACGCCGTCTGTTCTGACAGGAAGCGCGGCCGTCCCCGAGGCCCGTCCGTGGTACGAATGGTGCCAAAAGGCCGAGAATGCAGTTCTCGACGCTTGCAAAAGGCGCGGCAAGGACGTCTGCAACTACGTGGCGCACTGCTTTGGGTTCGCGAACACTTTTGCTTCTGACTCCGCTGTCGCTCGTGACACCACATTGCAGCACGTGTTCTACGACGGCGGCCAATGGTGGAGGAGTCCAGTGCGGGGCGGTGATGAAGTCGGTTGGCGCCCTCTCTTGTTCGAATGTTTATGCCACGCCGTTGCCGCAGATTTGTGCGAGCACAGGAATCTCCAGCGGGAGGGGAAAGCTTTTCCACGACCAACGGTGCTGATCATCATGCCTTTGAGCCGGTCAGCAATCCCGCTGTGTTGCTTGATGCAAGCTGCTTTCGATGACTCAAGTGTGGGCCCAGGGGTCGTGCAAGTGTCGCTCCCTATGAATGTGTGTGGGGGGAGAGCGTCCCTATAGTTCACTGCGTGCGGCATCGTCGCACAGTGGGTGCTCAGGACCAATGCGCTGGGACGCAAAGGAACTTGAACCAAGAGTACATCAACGTGACGCGCGGGGTGATGAAGACTTGCATGTGGGTAGAAGTACAACCGTTCGGGCATCCAGGAATGCCCCGCGACGCGCGCCATGAGTATGTCGGCGGTGGGTCCAAGGGCGAGTTTTGCTCCGCGTACGCGAAGCGCAGGAACGAACACATCTGGGAGAACAAGCTTCCGTGGGGCATTCTCGAGGACCGCCAGAATATACGAGCGTCGTATCACGACTGCTTTGCGGTTTGGCTTCGGCATGATGCTGCTCGTCGTGTGCATGACATCGCTGATGAGGTGTGGTGGAAGCTGGAGCGGAACCAGATTCCAAACTTGCCGACCCTCGGCCAGGGGCGCAGCGACTACAAATCCTTCGATTATGTCCTAGCGCAAGCAGCCGGCGCAGGCACCTCTCTTGCGCAATTCGTGCGCGAGTCCACCAGGTCGCTTCGTAATTTGGGTCATGGAGCGGCAGCCGAGCGATGGGGCGTGCAGGAGATGCACGACAAGGTGAGCCGCGATGTGGACTCGATGGATTGGATGCCAGGCATGACGTTCGGCCATTTGTTGCTGCCGTGCGCCGCCGCAGAGGTGAGCTCCGAAGCAGGCAAAGGCGTGACGCGCCTCTGCTTCCCATTCCTTCATGCTCACGCGGAGCTGGAGGTCGAGAGCGCTATAACAGCACTCTGCAGCCTGGCTTGGTTTCTGTCGTTCGTGCTGGGGAAGGACCTCGTGTTGCATGCGCGTGCGAGCAGAGAACTGCATAAAATGCGGGTCATAGAAGAAGACGGGGACCTTTGGTTCAACAAGGCCTGCCAGTCCGGACGCATAGCCACAGCCATCAAGGACAAGGGCAAGAGCGTAGTCTACATGTATGTTGGCGGAGGGGCAGTGGACCACGAGCAGTCTTACCTCTTGGGCGGCATCGTAGTTCTCTGCAAGAGCTGGAAGTGGGCGGCTTTGGTGTATTCCGCGGTGAGAATTGCGGGCCTCGCGTGCAACAATTCGATGGGCCCCTTTGGACTCCGCGTTGGTGATCTGCGACGAGACCGAGCCAAGCGAGTCTACATCTGAACCCGCACCTGCGACGCAATCACCCGTTCTTGACTTTCGAAAACTGACTGAGGAGACGTGGCTCTGTGTTGGTGCATTGGGTGACGTGTTTAAGTCCGATGTCGAGGCGCTAGGGCGCACTGGAATAGCCGAAAGGGCCACCCAGTCTGACCAGGTAGGCATCCAGTTAGTATCTCTGCAAGAACTTTGTGAAGCAGAGGTGAAGCTCTTGCTCGGCGGGGGCGCTTAGATTCCCAGTCTGTCTGCTACGGAAATTGCCGAAGCAGAGAGCGTCTTCGGTGCGTAGCACTGATAATCGGTGGAGGACGCCGACGGCGACGACGTTGAAAACGTCGAAGGCGACGACGACGACCACGACCACGACGACGACGACGACGATGACCGCTCGACGACGACGACGACGATGACGACGACGACGACGACGACGCCGACGCGGAGGACGACGACGACGACGACGGCGACACGACGACGACGTCGTCGAGACAACGACGACGACGACGACAACGAGAACGTGAATGGCGACGCCGACGACGCCGACGCCACGGCGACGACAGGGGGGTCACTCCTCGGAGCCTCTTCGCTCTGGAGAGCGAGCGGAACGCTCGCGCCCATCGTGGTTTTGCCTCGATGTGGCAGCGTTGCTGAATTAGGTTGCATCGGCCATCGCGCTTACGGGCTCGCCACTTTTTGTTGTGATGCATGTTTCACTCCTTGCCCCATTGGCCCCGCCCTCGTGGCAGCAGCGTTGTTGCGGCTAACGCCCGAGGACGTGCAGGCGCGGCGGCCGCCGCGGGATGCCCCAGACACGCGCCACTGTCGAGCTTTTATGTGCACGACCTCGCCTCCTTACGAAATTAGGGCACCCAGCTCCCTCAAACACACGCACACGCACACATGCAAAACACACACGCAAAACACACACATACACAACAACAAAAAACATAAACACACGCACAGAATTTGAACCTTTCCCCTCGCTGCCAAGGGGGTGAGGGGGCAGGCGGTTTTTCTTTGGAGGTCGATCGGGCCCTGGCCAGGCCTGGAAGTCGAACCTCCGATGCTTCGTCGACCCTGCTCGTGCGCAGTAGGCGCGTCGTGCGTTACGCAACGTGCCGGCTGAACTGCACCCACCCTTGCTCACCAAAGAAAGTAAAACAACCAAAGCAGGAAGAAGGCCTTCCCAACTCTTGCAGGCTTAAAGTGCCGCGACAGGGCCTCCAGGGATCGAAGAGCTCCAGGCTATCTACGTGGCCTTCGGCCTTTTCCGCCACAGGCTATCTACTGGCCTTCGGCCTATCCCGCCACAGGATATCTAGTGGTCTGTGGCTGCAAGGATCGGAAGGCCCCGCGGGGCCCGCGCACTGCACCCCTTGCGCGTTTCGTGGTCACATTGGGAGTTCCACCGAAAGCGTCGGTGACGGTTTTCGCGCGCCCCCCCCCCCCCCCCCCACGCATTCGGCACGCCGCCCCTCGCACGCTTCGTGGCCCCATAGGGCGCGGAAGGAGGAACAGGAAGTGAGCCTAGCCGCTGGGCCTAGCCGCTTTGGTCGAAGCCTGGCCGTTTTTTTGTCGAAGGCCATGGCTGGGGAGCCACCGCCCAAGCGCGAGCGGCTCGAGGAGCCGAATGTCGTCTGGCGCCTGCTGGGCGCTCAGGGGTCTGCAGGGGTCGAGGACTCCTCGGCCGCCCAGGCCGCCGAGGCAACCTCGACCGAGACGAGCGACGAGGCGCCCAAACCGGGGGCGGCCGAGGCCGCGCCCGGCCTTGGGGCGGCCGATGCCGCCGCGGGCACGACCTCCGCCGACGCGGAGGCCACCGTGGAGACCGAGGCCGCGGCGGCCTGGCGCGAGACGATTCACGCGCGCAGCGCGTGGGTCATTGCGCAGGAGGGGGCCGACCGCCAGGAGGCGAAAGCAGCGGAGTACAGGCGCCAGGCAGACTTGGCGTATGACAACTACCAGGAGGCCTACAACAAAGCCATGGTTCGGGGGGGCGTTTCGCCTGTGCGCCCGCGCGCCGACCATGGCCAGGTTTCGCGGCTCGCCATGGTCAGCGCGCGGGCTTGCAGGCGAGGGGCCCTCGACAAGGCGCTGCGCAAGCCGACGGAGGCGGAGCGGCGGCGTCACCAGGCCGAAAATGTCGGCCAGTCTTAAGGTCGCTGGGCAAAACGGCGGAGGAGGCTGAGGGAGGATGAGGGATAAGGGGGGAGGGGGATAGATGGAGAGGAGGCTGAGGGAGGAGGGTCAGGAGATAACGGTGGGTGGGCTTAAGAGCGTCTCGCCCTGCGAGTGGGTCGTCGTCTTGTCGCTTGTCCTCCTTGCCGCAGATACGATTGCCCCTCATATGCCCCCATCCCCTCCGTCACCCTCCGCCCCTCCCCCCGATCGGGCAGTGGTGGTGGGGGGATGGGGGAAGAGGGGGAGGGGGGGGAGGGGGATAATATTGTGGGGGGCACCACGCAGGGAGCTAACACTCCAGGCCCAATAGGCGACGTTGGCCCCGAGAGCTTGAGGCTTAGGCCCTCCCGAACTCCCAATGCCCGTAGAGTTCAGGCCCCAGGACCTTATTGAAATTGCGCCTTCTGGCGAAACGCTTCGCGCATGTTTTCAAACCCCCTACTCGCCCAGGCATGATCCTTAGAGTGTGCGGCCGGCCCGGCGGACCCGGCGGACCCGGCGGACCCGGCGGACCTGGCGGGTCCGGCGGACCCGGCGGACCCGGCGGACCTGGCGTATCCGGCGGACCTGGCGGACCCGGCGGACCGAGCGGCGGACGTCAAGCGTCTCCAGCGGACGCAGCTGACCCAACGGACCCAGCGGACCCGGCGGACCCGGCAGACCCGGCGGACCCGGCGGACCTGGCGGACCCGGCGGACCTGGCGGACCCGGCGGACCCGGCGGACCCGGCGGACCCGGCGGACCCGGCGGACCCGGCGGCCCCGGCGGCCCCGGCGGACCCGGCGGACCCGGCAGGCCCGGCGGACCCGGCGGACCCAGCGGACCCGGCGGACCCGGCGGACCCGGCGGACCCGGCGGCGGACGTCAAGCGTCTCCAGCGGACGCAGCTGACCCAACGGACCCAGCGGACCCGGCGGACCCGGCGGACCCGGCGGACCCGGCGGACCTGGCGGACCTGGCGGCACCGGCGGACCCCGGACGTGGCGGACCCAGCGGCACCGGCGGACCCGGCGAACCCGGCGGGCCCAGCGAGGAGGAGGAGGAGGAAGAGGAGGAGGAGGAGAAGAGGAGAGGAGGAGGAGGGAGTGGAGGACGGAGGAGGTGGAGGAGGAGGAGAGGAGGGGAGCAGAGGAGAGAGGAGGAGGGGAGGAGCAGGAGGAAGAGAAGGAGGAGGAGGAGTGGAGGAGGAGGAGGAGGAGGAGGAAGGAGGAAGAAGAAACGGGAGACAAGGAGGAGGTGGTGGAGGAGGAGGAGGAGAAAGAGGAAGAGAGTGAGAAGGAGGAGGAGGATGAGGAGGAGGATCCGAAGGATCGCTCTCGGCGCTAGCGATGGAGCGCGTCTGACTCGATATCCTCACTTGGCGATCCTGCATTGTTGCATTGTTTTTGCCGTGAGGATACTCGCACGGCGGCGGCATTGGACAATGAAGCCCATCCCGAGGGCAGATCTTGGCGCATCCCTTCTGCCTTTCTGCGATGATAACCTATATGATGATGATGGTGGTGGTGATGATGATGGTGGTGATGATGATGATTATGATGATGATGATGGTGGTGATGATGATGATGATGATGATGATGACCAGTAACCGCCGCTGATGCGGATAGGAGTGAGGGGCTGAGGTGGGCTTGGAACGGCGCGTTGATCTCGGGTGTGGCATTATTGTTGATCTCAGGAAAGTTGCCGGGGCACTCTCGCCTCGACGCTGGCCTCATTTTCTGTGAAAACGAAGCTCCCGCTCGAGTGGGAGCTTGGTTGTCAATCTGTGCCCCTGCGGGCCCGGTTACGACGACAACGGCTCCCGCTCGATACTTCCTCTAAATTTACTCTGACGCGCCCTGGTCTGACGGGCCTCCGAATTCAGGAACGGCGCTCCCGTTCGAGACTTCCTAGTACTTCGCAGACAAGCCTCGCTCCGCTGCCCACTGAGACCCCAGACTCCACAGAGGCTTCAAGATTTGTCCACAGAGGCCCCACACCTGCCCACTGAGGCCGCGCCACGCTGCCCACAGAGTTCCACAGCGCTGCCCACAGAGGCTCCGCCACGCTGCCCACTGACGCCCCAGACGCTGCCCACTGACCCGCCAAACGCTTCCCACAGAGGCCCCCCCTTCGCTGCCCACTGAAGTCCCGAACGCTGCCCACAGAGGCCCCAAACGCTGCCCACAGAGGCCCCGAACTCTGCCACACTGCTCGCAGAGGCCCCAAGGGCTGCCCACACTGCCCGCAGGGGCCCCGAACGCTGCCCACAGAAGCTCCGCGCTGCCCGCAGAGGCCCCAAACGCAGCCCACAGAGGCCCCAAACGCAGCCCACAGAGGTCCCAAACGCTGCCCACAGAGGCCCCAAACGCAGCCCACAGAGGCCCCAAACGCTGCCCACAGAGGCCCCAAACGCTGCCCACAGAGGCTCCAAGCGCTGCCCACAGAGGCCCCAGACGCTGCCCACAGAGGCCCCAAACGCAGCCCACAAAGGCCCACGCTGCCCACAGAGGCCCCGAACGCAGCCCACAAAGGCCCCAAACGCTGCCCACAGAGGCCCCAAACGCTGCCCACAGAGGCCCCAAACGCTGCCCACAGAGGCCCCAAGCGCTGCCCGCAGAGGCCCCAAGGGCTGCCCACAGAGGCCCCAAACGCTGCCCACAGAGGCCCCAAGCGCTGCCCGCAGAGGCCCCAAGGGCTGCCCACAGAGGCCCCAATCGCTGCCCACAGAGGCCCCCACCAAACCCACGGAGCCCCAAACGCAGCCCACAGCGGCCCAAACCTGCCCCCCGAGGCCCCAAACGCTGTCCCACCCCATAGAGGGCCCCAACGCGGACGCTGCCCGCTGACGCTGCCCGCAGAGGCCCCAAGGACTGCCCACTGAGGCCCCGAGCTACCTGCAGATGCCTCAAACGCACCCACAGAGGCCCCACCACGTTGCCCACTGAGGCTCCAGACGCTACCTACAGAGGGCCCAAACGCTGCCCACACAGGCCCCAAACGCTGCCCACCCAGGCCCTGCTCCGCTGCTCGCGGAGCTCTTTTTTTTTTTTGTTCTTTCTCTCTCTCTCTCTCTCCCTCTCTCTCTCTCTCTCTCTCTCTCTCTTCCTCCAGATTATTGTTTGTTCCTTCCCCCCTTCTCACTCTCTCTCTATCTCTCTCTCTCTCTCTATTTCTCTCTTGTGGTTCGATTGTATTTCCGCTGTCCTCCTCTTTGTCGAGCTCGTCGTCGGCCCTTCGCTTCTCGCCCTGCTCACCGCGCCGCGCACGCACCGCGCCGCCATGGAACGTCTCCTGGGCCGCCGGTGCCAGTACGTGTCCACCACCACTGGGTTCACGGTGCACGGCTACATTGTCGCCGTGCGCACCGACGAGCGTGTGCAGATTCACCAGGACAGGCACAACATCCCTTTTGACCTCTTGTGGCGCCCACTCTCCACGGTCACGCTGAGCCCTGGCCTCGGCGCGTTCCCAGAGCCCGCCCCGGGGCCTGCGCCTTCCACGCCACAGGCGCTCCCCAACCCTCGCCTTGCGCTCACCGCCCCGACCTGGGAAGCCTTCGTCAAGAACCTCCGCAAGAACTCGGACCCTGACCGCCTGAAGGCTGACTTCGGGGCTGACGCGGTGGAGACAGTTGGGCCGACGTCCTGCGTCTTGTCGCTTGCAACGCAGAGCGCGTACGACGCGGCATTGGCCTGGCACCGCACGCAGTGCCAGGGGATGCTGATCACTGCGGTTAAGTCCACGAGGTGAGCGCCAAGACCCGCCGGCGCGTTTTCCACCTCCGCCCTCCCACCGCCGCCCTCTTCCACCTCCGCCTTCTCTCCTCTTTGCGGGCTGCGACGAATCTGAGCCCTCTCTGGTTTTTGGCGCCCCTCGGTCTCTAGGGCCTTTCTCGGCACCGAGCTTCCGCGGAAGTGGCGGAACGATAGGGCTGGGCCACGCCGGCTTCGCGCGCGAACCGTGCAGGCACGCGGAGGTTCTTGATCCATCGAACTGCGCCTCTGGCGACGGATCTGGTCAAAATTTTGATTGCCTGACGTTTTCCCTCTGGCCGCGCTCGCGCGGCAGTCGCGGAATTATAGGGGCGTGCCACGCGGGCCCCTCGCGCGAATCGCGACAGAACGCGGAGGTCCCCTCTCCGTCCGAAAGCGCCTCCGGCCACGGATCTGGTCAAAATTTCCATCGCTTCCCGACGTTTCCCGCCTGGCCGCGCTCGCGCGGCAGTGGCGGAATTATAGAGGCGTGCCACGCGGGCCCCTCGCGCGAATCGCGACAGAACGCGGAGGCCCCCTCTCCGTCCGACAGCGCCTCCGGCAACGGATCTGGTCAACATTTTTATCGCTTCCCGACATTTTCCGCCTGGCCGCGCTCGCGCGGCAGTGGCGGAATTGTAGGGGCGCGCCACGCGGGCCCCTCGCGCGAACCGTGCAGGCGCGCGGGGGTTCTTGTCTCCGTCCGACAGCGCCTCCTCGACGCTGGCCTCATTTTCTGTGAAAGCGAGGCTCCCGCTCGAGTGGGAGCTTGGTTGTCTATCCGTGCCCCTACGGGCCCGGTTACGACGACAACCGCTCCCGCTCGATACTTTGTTTAATTACCTAACAGCTTGTTCTGATAGGTTTCTAGTGGTGTCAAAAGAGAGCAGCAGATGACTCCGCAGGGGGGTCTGGGCGGGTGCCGGACAGGGCGCCGCAGAAGTCGTTTTAAGTTAACAGTCGCACACTTCGTGCTCTTCGACCTCCCAGAACTCCATTCCCGGGCCACATTCTGAATGCCCGGAGCCAACTGTAGGCCACTTCGTGCTCTTCGACTTCCCAGAACTCCACTCCCGGGCCACATTTTGAATGCCCGGAGCCAACTGTAGGCCACTTCGTGCTCTTCGACTTCCCAGAACTCAACTCCATTCCCGGGCTACATTTTGGATGCCCGGAGCCAACTGTAGGCCACTTCGTGCTCTTCAAGTTCCCAGAACTCCATTCCCGGGCCACATTTTGAATGCCCGGAGCCAACTGTAGGCCACTTCGTGTTCTTCTATTTCCCAGAATTCCACTCCTGGGCCACATTTTGAATGCTGAGGCAGGCTGATGCTGCGGCCGAGGCAGGCTGAGGCTGAGGCAGGCTGAGGCTGAGGCCGAAAGGCAGACTGAGGCTGAGGCTGAAGCAGACTGAGGCTGAGGCTGAGGCAGGCTGAGGCTGAGGCTGAAGCAGGCTGATGCTGAGGCAGGCTGAGGCTGAGGCTGATGCAGGCTGAGGCTGAGGCTGAGGCCGAGGCTGAAGGCAGACTGAGGCTGAGGCTGAAGCAGGCTGAGGCTGAGGCTGAGGCAGGCTGAGGCTGAGGCAGGCTGAGGCTGAGGCTGAGGCAGGCTGAGGCTGAGGCTGTGACTGCGACTGCCGTTGCCGCTGCGACTGTCATCGCGAATGCGACTACGACTGCGAGAACAGCAGAATTCTACAACTGGATTTTCATATGAATCTTAAGGGGAATGCTTTCATATATGCTTCTACACATCGCTGGTAGGTTGTTTCGCCGGGATAATTTTACTCTGACGCGCCCTGGACTGACGGGCCTCCGAATTCAGGAACGGCGCTCCCGTTCGAGACTTCCTAGTACTTCGCAGACAAGCCTCGCTCCGCTGCCCACTGAGGCCCCGGACTCCACAGAGGCTTCAAGATTTGCCCGCAGAGGCCCCACACCTGCCCACTGAGGCCGCGCCACGCTGCCCACAGAGTTCCACAGCGCTGCCCACAGAGGCTCCGCCACGCTGCCCACTGACGCCCCAGACGCTGCCCACTGACCCGCCAAACGCTTCCCACAGAGGCCCCCCCTCGCTGCCCACTGAAGCCCCGAACGCTGCCCACAGAGGCCCCAAACGCAGCCCACAGAGGCCCCAAACTCTGCCACACTGCTCGCAGAGGCCCCAAGGGCTGCCCACACTGCCCGCAGGGGCCCCAAATGCTGCCCACAGAAGCTCCGCGCTGCCCGCAGAGGCCCCGAACGCAGCCCACAGAGGCCCCAAACGCAGGTGGCCCAACTCGGCTCAAACATTTTCAGTCCGCACGGGATCCAAACGCACCAGTCTTTTGACGGTTTCCTGGGGGCTCTGGGGAGAAGGGTTCTTCGACAATTGTTCGCCTCCGCCTCCTCTTCCTCCTCCTCCTCCTCCTCCTCCTCCTCCTCCTCCTCCTCCTCCTGCTCCTCGCTCTCCTCCTCCTCCTCCTCCTCCTCTTCCTCCTCCTCCTCCTCCTCCTCCTCTTCTCCTCCTCCTCTCCTCCTCCTCCTCTTCCCTCCTCCACCTCCTCCTCCTCCTCCTCCTCCTCCTCCTCCTCCTCCTCGTCCTCTCTCCTCCTCCTCCTCCTCCTCCTCCTCCTCCTCGTCCTCCTTCCTCCTCCTCCTCCCTCCTCCTCTCCTCCCCCTCCTCTCCTCCTCTCCTCCTCCCTCCTCCTCCTCCTCCTCTCCTCCTCCCCCCCCCCTCCTCCCCCTCCTCCTCGCTGCTCCTCCTCCTCTCTCCTCCTCCTCCTCCTCCTCCCTCCTCCTCCTCCTCCTCCTCCTCGCCTCTTCTCCTCCTCCTCCTCCTCCTCCTCCTCTTCCTCCTCCTCCTCCTCCTCCTCCTCCTCCTCCGCCTCCTCCTCCTCCTCCTCCTCCTCTCCTCCTCCTCCTCCTCCTCCTCCTCCTCTCCTCATCTCCTCCTCCTCCTCCTCCCTCCTCCTCTCCTCCTCCTCCTCCTCCTCCTCCTCCTCCTCCTCCTCCTCCTCCACTCCTCCTCCTCCCCTCCTCCTCCCCCTCTCGTCCTCCTCCTGGTCCTGCCTCCTACTCTCCTCCTCCTCCTCTTCCGCCTCCTCGTCGTCCTCCTCCTCCTCCTCCTCAACCTTCCTCGTCGTCCTCCTCCTCCCTCCTCCTCCTCCTCCTCCTCCTCCTCCTCCTCCGCTTCCTCCTCCTCTTCCTCCCTGTCCTCATCATCTTGCTCCTCCTCCAGTTCCCCCTGCACCTGCTGCCCATGCTCCTGCGCCTCCCGAGGATGGAGGGCGCCCCTCTCGAGCAGCAGGGCCCCACACATGGCGGATGTCGAAAACCTTGGACTCGAAAATCTTGAGTTCTCTTATGAGCCGCCCTTCTTATCTTGATACCCCTCGTGGCGAAAAAGTCACGACAGAAGGTTTTTGGTCATCTTTGGCTTCCAGAGGCCCTCGGGAGAATCGATAACCGACTAAGGATGAACATCTGGTCCTGGGGAAGGGGTCCTGATATCTTGGGGCCGACGTTGTGAAACAAATCGCGACGGCAGATGCCAGGGCATGCGTCTTCCGATGGCGGGGGCGCCATTGTCGGGTGTTGCTAGAGGCGCCCCTGGCCAAAGGTGCGCCCAGGAGTTCCATGGAGCCCCCCGAGGCATCCAGAGCACCCCTCACGAGGTTCAAGGGGCCCCAGGGGCTCCAAAATTGAGCGAGAAGCTGGGGGCACGTTGGGCAAGGGGCCACTTTAGCAACACCTGGCAATGTATTACTTCCTCTGGCTTCCCTCGACCTTCTGCCGCCCTCCGCCGGGCAAAAGATGTCAATTCCTGCTCCTCCTCCTCCTCCTCCTCCTCCTCCTCCTCCTCCTCCTCCTCTTGGAGGTGACTTGGGATGGGATGGTTTCCCCGAAGGGCTTAGGCGACGCATCCTCCTCGTCCTCCCCCTCTTCCTCCTGCTCGTCCTCTTCCCTCTCTCCCCTCCTCCTCCTCCTCCACCTCCTCCTCCTCCTCCTCCTCCTCCTCCTCCTCTTCCTCCTCCTCCACCTCGTCCTCCTCCCTCCTCCTCGTCGTCCTCCTCGTCCTGATCTCTTTCCCCTCGTTCCTCGTCGTCCTTCTCCTCCTCCTCCTCCTCCTCCTCCCTCCTCCTCCTCCTCCTCCTCCTCCTCCTCCTCCTCCTCCTCCTCCTCCCCTCCTCCTCCTCCCCCCCCCTCCTCCGTCGGCCATGTGTGTGCAGACGATCTCCTCCTCCTCCTCCTCCTCGACCTCCTTCCCCTCCTCCCCTTCGACCTCGTCCTCCTCTTCCTCCTCTTCCTCCTCCTCCTCCTCCTCCTCCTCCTCCTCCTCCTCCTCCTCCTCCTCCTCCTCCTCCTCCTCCCCCCATCGACGTCCTCCTCCTCCGCCTCCTCCTCCTCCTCCTCCTCCTCCTCCACGCTGGGAGGCCACGCGTTCATTACCCACTCTTCCCTCCTTTTTCGGGCTGTGGCGCGATGCTGAATCAGCCGCGTTCCTAGTCATATGCCACGGCAGATCCCTCATGCCCTGTCATGCTATTTTCAATGTCGCCACATCGAGAAAAACAGGTGAGCTTTCCAACCTCACTCGTACTCTTTCGGCTTTCCTCCGCCCTCCTCTTCCCTTCTTCCGTTCCCTCCCTCTTCTGCTGCGTTTCCTGTTTGTTCCCTTCTCTCCCTCCTTCACCGCCTTCCTCCTGTCGCCCCCGTCTCTGCCCGCCTGTCTGTTTGCTTGTGTTTTGTCGGGGATCGGCGGAGGAGGAGCAGGAGGAGGAGGAGGAGGTTGAGGAGGAGGAGGAGGAGGCGGCGGAGGATGAAGAACACGGAGAGGAGGAGGATGAGGAGGAGGAGGAGGAAGAGGAGGAGGAGGCGGCGGAGGATGAAGAGCACGGAGAGGAGGAGGAGGAGGCGGAGGAGGAGGCGGAGGAGGAAGAGGAGGAGGTGGAGGAGGAGGAGGAAGAGGAGAAGGAGGAGGAGGAGGAGGAGGAGGAGGAGGAGGGAGGGGACTGGACCTCCTTGGGGCACCTCCAGCGCGGCCCTGGCGCGCCAGAGGTCCAGCGCAGATCCACGAAGTCTTTGCACACCTCCCAACGTTTCTGCTTACGTCGTCTTTTGTCCTTCCGTCGTCCGTGCTGGTCAACCCGCGGATCATCTCAGGGGGGCGCCGTTTGAGACACCAGTAGTTGGCCTTCAAGGGGGCCCTCGTCGCCACGGCTGGACGCAGCTTGAAAAATGAGGCCGCTTGGACCCCATGAGGGCACTGGAGACCGATTTTGAGGAGGACCCGACGCACGCCTCAACCACCGGCGGCTTACAGCCCAAGGTATCGTGCTCGCCCACCGTGCCTGGCTAATGGGTCAGAGGCCTCATGAATGTTGGTTGTGAGCTCGCGTTTGGCCTCTCGGGCGCCTCTTGGAAGCAGCTTTGGGCCCTCTTCGGGCCTCCTCCTCCTTCTCTTCCTCCTCCTTCTCCTCCTCCTCCTCCTGCTCCTCCTGCTCCTCCTGCTCCTCCTCCTCCTCCCCTCCTCCTCCTCCTCCTCCTCCTCCTCCTCCTCCTCCTCCTCCCCTCCTCCTCCTCCTCCTCCTCCTCCTCCGCTCCTCCTCCTCCTCCTCCTCCTCCTCCTCCTCCTCCTCCTCCTCCTCCTCTCCTCCTCCTCCTCCTCCTCCTCCTCCCCTCCTCCTCCTCCTCCTCTCCTCTCCTGCTCCTCCTCCTCCTCCTCCTCCTCCTCCTCCTCCTCCTCCTCCTCCCTCCTCTCCTCCTCCTCCTCCTCCTCCGCCCTCCTCCTCCTCCTCCTCCTCCTCTCCGCCTCCTCCTCCTCCTTCCTCCTCCTCCTCCTCCTCCTCCTCCTCCTCCTCCTCCTCCTCCCCCCCTCTCGGGGGCTGTTTGGGGAGCTCCCGGGGCCTGCTTGGCGCCTCTTCGAGGCCTCTTGGCGCCTCATGGGGGCCTCTTGGGGTGGTCTGGGGGCCTCGCGTGGGCGTCTGGTCGCCGAGAGCTTGACTTTTCACACTCGGGGGCCACGATCCCCGTACTTTATATAGATTTCAATTGCGCACAATGCATACATCGATACTGTGACGGGGAATGCATACATCGATACTAGGACCACCAAGGGGTATGCGCCTCGGATTGCGGAGGATATTCCGACTCGAAGGACCGGTTGGAGATTGGCTCCGCGCTTACAACGGGGTCGCCCAAGGCGATGCTCTGAGTACGATCGCACTGACCAATGTTGTCATATGCATTTTGGAGGCTGCAAGTGCCCACAACGAGGTTGAAGATTTCAACTGCGCAACCAAAACAATACCAACAACCATTTTACATTCAAATGTAGCTGCAGGAGAAGTGCGCACGGCATGGCTTACACCGCGTGGGTTTCACGGTTTGTTTGCCGATGTTTGGCAGCGTTTAAGTTTAGATCGTAGCCAGGGTTTGCTGGACCGCCTTCCGTTCGCGCGAGGCCGCCGACCCCAAAATGTAGGGTTCGCCCCCGCCGTTCAACCGCCCGCTTTTGGAGGCCTGCGCTGGCCTCCACGGGGGGACTTCAAAGCGAACCATCACGGGGGACCATCACAGGGGAGGTTCGGAGAGCCCCTGCGGTGGCTTTGAAGTTTCTTTGGCGTCTTTTGGGCGGCAGTTCGCGTTCCCTGGTCGGGGTTCCCGCGGGGCTCTCATGGGCCGTATAGGTTGTCTTTAGGGGCTCTCGGCCGATTAGGGAACATCTTAGGAACCGTCGGGCCGTCTTGGAGTCTGGGAGCGCCAGGCCCCACGCCGGCCACGTCAGGGCTATACCTGCGCGCTGCTCCCGCCGCGTCATATCCAATATTCGGGGCGCACCGTCCCTCACAAAACCACTCTCCACCTTCGCCTGCGGTCATGGCTCAAATGTTATTACTGTAGCAGCGGGGAGGGTCCTCGCACTTACTGGGACGTATCCTCTCGATAGAACGCTTACGTTCACCCTGGGGCGCGATCTCATTCGCCCTTGCACCCGCGCGTTCATAAGCATGCCAGGCGCGGGCGATTACGTTCCGCCCAAGCAGTACATGCGCGTCATGAAGGACATGTGGGACGCGGTTGACGGACACTTCGACCCAAACTACGTGCTCACGAAGAGCGGGCACGACCTCGTGCAACTTTACTCCATTAAGGCTTCGCACCCCGAGATGCCGTACGCAATGCACTTCCTGTCGATGATGTGCGCGCTGTCCAACGGGGCGAAGATTGCACTGTTCCCTTCGTCGGACAATCCACTCTTTATCTTTTTCTTTAACATTAACTATGCTCAAACACGGAAGAGTTCGATCACGGGCAATGCTGACGGGTTCGGCGACCAGATCGACAAACACGTGTTGAAGGTAGTTGAAAAGATGTGGGATGATCTGAAGAGCGCGGATGACGAGGAAGAGGAAAATAACGTCGCTCCCAAAATCGTCTCTTCAGTGCTGCACTCAGCGACGCCAGCAGAGTTCTTTCACCGCATGGCTGGCGACTTCCAGCAATTGCAGAACGCCGACAAAATGGACCACGACGAACTGAAGCGCAGGCATTTCTTCGGCGTGCTTGTGAACTTGGACGAAGCGCACGACCTACTCCAAGCCTTCGGGCTTTTGTCCGACGAGCAAAAGGCGTCCAGCAAGGGCGGGAGGAACGCCGTCAACCCGCACCAGTCTGCTTTCAACAAGTTAGCGCAGTACGGCCAGGCGTCCCGGTCGACGAAGTCGCGCGGGTCCTACGGCGCCGCGGCGGCGCCGACGGTGTCTGTCGGCATGACGGGGAACATGCGCCCCAGCCAGTACGTGCCCATGGAGAGGTGGGAGTCTGGCAGCCATTTCGCCCACGCGAAGGAGCGGCTCATGGTAGCGACAGGCCGGCCGGTGCAGCCGCACGAAGCGCCCCCCACGGACTTCGCCCCCCCGACCGGCCACTCGTCTTGGACGCGGGCCCCCCTGCTGCCAGAGATCGCGGACGCACTCGGATTGGGGGAGGGGGCGGCGAGTCCCGAGGCCGCGGAGAGGCTGCGGGAACGTCCGACTGATGGCCTACCCGCGTTGGATGCCGCGGCAGAAGTCGAGGAGCGGTTCCGCCCAAACGCGAACGGCTACGTGGTCACGCTGCCAGACGGCGTGGAGACGAGAGTGCGCTTCCGCTTGGCATCTGACGCAACGTTGGGTTTCGAGGCAGAATGGCGGATCGCCAACCGCAGCTTTCCCACCCCTGCCGCGCACGAGTTGCAGAAGTGTTGCGCCCGCGCCCTCGCGTATTTCAACGAGCCCCACCGCGTCCTCACCCTGACCGACCGGGCGGACGTTGCATTCAGGTCGTACACGGGTTGCTTCAACGTCCAGGCGGCGGTATAGATTGCTGGGGGCTGTACCCTAGGGCCTACTACCGACCCTAGGTTTGCCTAGGGTAGGCCCTACTGAAGGCCCCCAAGGGTAGGCCCTACTGACCCTCCCATGGTATGCCTAGGGGTATGCCCTAGGGGTGGGCCTAGGGTAGGGGGGTAGGCCCTAGGGGTAGGCCTTCCCTGGGCAATCTATATGCAGGCGGCGACGAAGCGCGACAAGAAGGACATCGAGGGCGCCGCGCGCATGGGCTGCGCGCCGTGGCAACTGGGACAGATCGCAGGGGCCCTGTGCGTATTCGACATCTTCCACGGCCGCTACGACGAGACCCCAGTGTACCAGAGCAGGACCATCCAGGTTGTGCCCGAGCACATTAAGCGAGCCGCTAGCTTACTGTTCGCGGAGGACCGCCTCAAAGCGATCGCGGCGGGCGGAGACGCAGCGGCGACTGGCCCTCCCGGCATGGACGAGGCCGCGATGATGAGGCTCCAGATGGAGAGTTACATCGGCACGGGGGGGGGCCCGCAGCCCTTCGACGGCCTGTGGTCCCAGAACGCCTTCGCAGGCGACGCGGCGACGCCTAGTGGCAACCATCTTGAGGCATCTGCAGTGGAGGAGGAGGAGGCTGAGGAGGAGGCTGCCCGGGCATTGGGGCTCGACGGGACGCCGCAGGACGAACCGCGCGGCGCCGCCGCGCTGGGCGGCGGCGCCAGCGCAGACGATGGCGGCTTTCGCCAGCGCCTCGCGGCAGATGGGCCCGAGGGCGCGGGAGTCGGCGCGCGGGCTGACGTTCCGGGCGCAGAGGAACTCCATGGTGCAGGTGACTTGGCTGCCGCCCAGGCGGCCCCTGCGAGCTCCACTCGCGACGCCTTGCTCACGATGAAGGACGTCCGGTCCATTGAATACGGGCACGGACTCCAGGGGTCTTCGGTGCAGGAGACGTTGCTTGCGCCTCAGTGGACGGACCGCGCCGCGATGCAGAAAACGCCCCTCGCGGGGGCCCCAGCGATCGACCGCAGGTCTGCCGCGCAACGCATCATGACTTCCCGTGCGGGTGGGGGGAGACGCAAGACCATTGATGCAGAGAGATGGGCGCGCGTCATGAAGGCAGGCCTCGCGGGTTGCTCCATTGCCCAGTTTGACGAAGAGGAGTGCAGAGTGAAAATGCCTCCAGTTCCAGATGACGTGGCCTTGCGCCACAAGTACCACAATGAGCTCATGACCTTGTGCGGCATTGCGCCCCACCAACTGGTGGAAGCCATGCAGTCCGCCAAGAAGGCAGCCGAGCAGCGCGGCCGGGCCGGCCCGGGGGAGCCCCATCCAAATAAGAAGGCCAACAGGGCGGTGGCTGAGCGGAGTCGCAGCCGTTCGCGGCAGCAGGATGCCCGCGAGCGCAGTTGAGTCCAGGGCGCGGACGCGAGGGCCATCGGATGCTGCCAGCCTTGCCTCGCAGCGCTGGGTCTGATCCAGCCCGAACAACGTCGCTTCGTGCTTGGCGCAGCCGCTCTTACCTTGGACCCTAGTGACCTCGCAGCCCTGGCTTATTTTTGCTGCTCGCTGCAGCAGACGCGCTCGAGTTGTAGGGCAATCCACGGCTCGCGCGAGTTGAATTCCAGCTTTTCTCATGGCGCACGGCTTCAGCATTCATTTCCAGCTGCCGCGCTCGCTCCAGAAAGGGGTGCTTCTGGGGCGCATATCAATACAGAGAGGACCGATCGTAAGCAAAAGAAGCGTGCTCGTCGCAGCCCATTGTCCTCTCTTCCGTTACGGTCATTGAAATAACCAGGTTGCGCGCTGTACCACTTTCGCCGCATGGGATTGACCGACGGCGCGAAATGGCCTGCTGTTTCGGATGACGCTCCTGCCATCCCAAGCCCTCCCCCTTTCCCCAGTTAGGCCTTAGGAGTGGGCCTAGGGGTAGGCCTGGGGGTGGGCCCTGGGGCTTGGCCTAGGGTGGGCCTAGGGGTTGGCCTTCGGGGTAGGCTTAGGGGTGGGCCTTCCCCAGGCAAGCTATATGTGCCCCAGCTCCCTTTGAGTCGTCCTCTCCCGATGTCCCTCCCGGACTGCGAGGAATTTCCTTATGCGCGCCCTGCGGGCCCGCGCGGGCCCGCGCGGGCCCGCGCGAGCGGGGCCCGTCCGCGGCGCAGGGCGTGCATGGGGAAGTTTTCCATGTTCAGACGGGACGCAGGGGTGCAAGAGCGATCGGCGGGGCCAGGCGGTTCCAAGTGAAGACGCCATGGCGGTGTCGAAGACGTAGCCCCAACAAGCAAGCCTTAACCGAATCGCAATAGCCGTGCAATGCGGATGACATCGCATACACCGCGATGGCTTGACGTCCGCCATTAAACTGCCCGCTACGTGAGAGGCCGGCGCTGGCAGACACTTGAAGCCGTCGCGCGTTTTGGGCCAAGCGCCCTTGGGGCGGGGCGGCTTTTGTTCGTTGGCACGGGCTGCCAGGTAGGCACCATCCATGGCGGCGTCGCCCAGCGATCTTCTTTCCGCTGGCGTGCCGCAGCTTGGTTCGGACGAACAGTTGCACGTCGCTCTGCGGGATGCGTTGCGCACGGCGGACGTGCCGGCACTTCTGGGGGATCAGGAGGTCAACGGCATGGCCACTTCCCTCAGCCAGGGTTGGAGGCCTTCGCCGCCATTTCTCGGGGGCGAGACACGCTCGACCGACCTCGTGCACCCGCAACGCGAGTGCCCAGGGTGCAATAAGCCGCGGGCCCTGCAGACGAGCAAGGCGACGTCCGCTCGGATACTTGATTCTGGGGGCGTCGTGGGGAAACGCCACGTCCCCTGGAGGTGTTACACTCAAGGGTGCCCAGAGTACTTGCGGCTGACCTGGCACAACTACGCTACGATTGACGGGAGCCATTGGTTCCGAGGTGCCCCATCCACTCTTCGTTGCTTTATGTTGACAAGCTCGTTCGGCGTGTCCGTGCAATACCTTCTGCAACTGCACGCCCGCTTGCTCCGGGAGCACGTGACTTTCGCCGGGGAAGCGTACGTTGCGCACGACATGGAGAGGCATTCGCCAGACGGGCCTCGCCTACCTGGCTGTGCTCTTCGGCTATACATCAGAGAGGATTGGTTCAAATGGCGGATGTTGCTACGCGTTGAACGCATGTGTGCCGACGGGGACACGTCCGTCGCCTTGGAGCACTTTCGTTTGTCCGCTACCTCAGAGGAGAACGCGCGGACCTTGTGGCCGAAGGCTCAATCACACTTCGAGGCTGCTACCCGAGCGGCGCTGCTGCAGAGTGACCCCGCGCAGGCGAGCAGGCAGGCCATCGACGGCAACCAGAAGATAAAAAGATCTTGCTGCGGAGTGCCGCACCAGGACCGCCAATTGGATGTAGCTCTCGGGAAGGCAATCAGCTTGTCGCGCCGCCGGACACCGAAATTTGGCGCACGTTTTTGCGTCGACCACTTTGAGGCGACCTGCGCTGGGGCCAATTGCCAATCTAGCGTCGTTGAGCACAAGGATCCAGAGACTGTGCTGGGAGAGACAGCAGACGAGATTCTGTTCAGGGTGTGCGAGGCTGGGGGCAATGACGAGGGGTTCTGGGTGCCAGAGTCCGAAGTGGATCCCCGAGCTGCGATCCAGTACTTCGCGGAGAAAGGCTTGGACGCGCAGCGGAGGATAACAGAGCGGAGGTTGCGGAAGAGGCGGGTGCAGGCTGACGCCCGCGAAGCCGTATCCGCAGCCATGGCCGAAGCGGCGTCGTTCTGGCACCTACTGACGCCGCAGGAGCGAGAGGACACGCTGGCCCTGCACTCTTCCTCAGGAGACTTGGCCGCTAGCTCGTGCGGAACGCGCAAGGAAGGGGAGAAGGAGAGACTCCTTTCAGCCCAGACTGCTGGCGTCATGTGCGCATGCGCGAGCGCTGGGATCATCGCGTCGTTGCGGGAGCTGGTCGGATCAGAATCTTTGTCGCAGCGATATTTTTTCGTTAGTGTGTTGAAATCGTTGTACCCAGAGCTGGAGCTTATCGTGCATGATGACGCGTGCCATCTGCGCAAATTCAGCGCCTCCCGTGAATCCCACTCAGCCCACGCGGCCGCCATCGCCCCCCCGCGCTTGAAGTACTGCGTGGATGAGTTTCATGCGACGGGCCACGCTTACGCATGGTGTCTGGCAAACTGTCACCCAAAGAACCCGTCTCTGGCCGAACTCGTGCAAGGGTTCCGTTCCAGCGTTTGTGAGTTCACGTTTACTTGGTTGAGCCAGTACAAGCACCAGACCAAACACATGAACCAGTTTGGCTTTTGCTTCGTTCTACTGGAGATGGCAGACGCTCACAATGAACGCGCGCGCGCCGGCAGGACTGACCACCTGCCGAGTGCCCGCAGGGGCGCGTCCTAGCGCCGAAGCATCGCCCCCTGGTGTATGCAGCCAAAAGGATGCAACACGCGTGGCCTAGCATTTTGTTGCGTGCTCACCATATCCTTACCTACTACTCGCTGAAAAAGGTATTTCTGGATCCCTAGATCCCACTCTACTTTAAGCGCCTTCCGACTTCAAGTCTCTATGGCAGCCTCCTTCAAGGCTCTAGGCTTCCCCGGGGTAGGTCCCTAGGGTAGGCTTCCCAAGGGTAGGTCCCGCTTAAAGCCCTAGGATTCCCAAGTGTAGGCCCCACTGAAGGCCCTAGCCTTCCCAAGGGTAGGCCTTACTGAACCTCCTATGGTAAGTGTAGGGGTACGCCTAGGGGTAGCCCTGAGGTAGGCCCAGGGGTAGGCCCTGGGCTAGGCCTAGGGGTAGGCCCTAGGGGTAGTAGGCCTAGGGGTAGGCCTTAGGAGTAGTAGGCCCTGGGGGTAGGCCTAGGTAGGCCTGGGGGTAGGACCTAGGGGTAGGACTAAGGTAGGCCTAGGGGTAGGCCTTAGGGGTAGGCCTAGGGTAGGCCTACGGGTAGGCTTTAGGGGTAGGCCTGAAGGGTAGGCCTAGGGTGGGCCCTATAGGGGTGGGCCTAGGGTAGGCTTTCCCCGGGCAATCTATATGTGCCCCAGCTCCCTTTGAGTCGCCCTCTCCCGATGTCCCTCCCAGACTGCGAGGAATTTCCTTCTGCACGCCCTGCGGGCCCGCGCGGGTCCGCGCGGGCCCGCGCGAGCGGGGCCCGTCCGCGGCGCAGGGCGTGCATGGGGAAATGTTCCACGTCTGGGCGGGGGCAAAGGGGGGTCCAGAGCCGTCCCCAGCGTCCGAGCGATTCCAGAGGACGAAACAACGGCGATATTTACGACATGGCCAACATAACCAATGATAGTTTCCACCGAATGGCTATCGCCGCACAGTGCGCACAGCATTGCTTACACCACGATGGCTTGACGTCCGCCGATCCATGTACAGCGTCTGGAGGATCGCGCTTGAAACCGTTGCACGTTTTCGCTCAACCGCCACGAAGACGGGGCAGCCCGTCCTCCTCCTCCTCCTCCTCCTCCTCCTCCTCCTCCTCCTCCTCCTCCTCCCGTCCTCGTCCTCTTCGTCCTCCTCCTTCGCCTCGTCCTCCTTGTCCTCCTCCTTGTCCTCGTCCTCCTCGTCCACCTCCTCCTTCTCCTCCTCCTCCTCCGCCTCCTCCTCCTCCTCCTCCTCTTCCTCCTCCTCGTTCTCCCTCTGCCTCCTCCTCCTCCTCCTCCTCCTGCTGCTCCTCCTCCTGCTCCTGCTCCTCCTCCTCCTCCTCCTCCTCCTCCTCTTCCTCCTCCTCCTCACCCTTTTCTTCTCCTCCTCCTGCTCCTCCTCCACCCTTCTCTTCTCCTGAGTCCACCCTGGGCCAGGGTGGACTGGCGGGCCCGCCAGGGTCCCTGGCGGGCCCGGCGGACCCGGCGGACCCGGCGGACCCGGCGGACCCGGCGGACCCGGCGAACCCGGCGGTCCCGGCGGACCCGGCGGACCCGGCGGACCCGGCGGACCCGGCGGCCCCGGCGGACCCGGCGGACCCGGCGGACCCGGCGGACCCGGCGGACCCGGCGGACCCGGAAGACCCGGCGGACCCAGCGGACCCGGCGGACCCGGCGGACCCGGCGGACCCGGCGGACCCGGCGGACCCGGCGGACCCGGCGGACCCGGCGGACCCGGCGGGCGGACACAGTTGACACAGCTGACCCGGCTGACCCGGCGGACCCGGCGGACCCGGCGGACCCCACACCCAGAGAATCATAAGTCTACTCGCCCGCTCCCTCCTGCCCCCCTCCCCTTGTCTGTGGCCATTTTGGGGCAAGCCTCAAGTCCTGGTGGTATCCTGATCGTTCCCTCCAGTGCTCCAGTGTCTGGCACCCCTACCTTCAGGCTCCCATCATGAGCTCCTTGGCCGAACAGTCGAGGTCGAGGTCGAGGTCCCCGACTCCTGAGACAGGCAACAGTGGTTTCGCAGTTCGGCTTCCAGTTCGCTGCAGCAGTCCCTCCTTGCAGCTCGGGAGGCGGCGATTTTTTTTTTGGAGGTCGATCGGGTCCTGGCCAGGCCTGGAAGTCGAACCCCCGATGCTTCGTCTACCGCGCTCGTAGTAGGCGCGTCGTGCGTTACGCAACGTGCTGGCTGAACTGCACCCGCCCTTGCTCACGAAAGGAAGGGGGGAACAAATAATATAAAAAAAGAAAAGAGCAGGAAGAAGGCCTCCCCAGCTCTTGCAGGCTTAAAGTGCCACGAAGGGGCCTCCAGGGATCGAAGAGCTCCAGACCATCTACGTGGCCTTCGGCCTTTCCCGCCACAGTCTATCTACTGGCCTTCGGCCTATCCCGCCACAGGATATCCAGTGGCCTGCGGTCTATCCCGCCACTTTGCTGCAAGTACCCAAGATCTTCAGGCTACAATGCTATAGAAGGCTGGCATGCTGAAACTTGAGACTGCTTCAAGGCTTACATCAGGTTGCATAAGTGTAGAAAGGCTGTCAATGGATAATATAGACTGCTGGCAGTTTTGCATTTGCAAATGTACTACATTTAATGTTGTCTGTACTGTTTTGCTGTATGTTGAATCCTTTGCGTTCCTGTGACTACTTTTGTGCCAGCGCCATCATGCCGCGACGACGACGACGACGACAAGGACGATGACGTCGATGTCGACGACGACGACGACGATGATGATCACGACGACGTCGACGAGGACTCACCGACGACGCGCTTCCTCTTGCTTCTTCTCGTCGTCTTCCTTTGTTGTGTTTGCTAGTCCGCCTTGTATGTTGCCGAGCCTTGTCGTCCTGTTTTTTTCTTCTCCTCCTTTGTCCAGTTCTTTGAAAATGTCGACAGCCGTAGGGGCCCGAGTGACACGCACCAGGATTTGAGTCGTTCAGGCTCCTCGCCCTTCTCCGCCGTTTCGTTATCGGAGTTCTGGTGGTGCGCGCACGAATGTCTTCACGTTTGTTGTGTGATGATATCGCTCGCGCGAGCGTACTGCCATTCGTCATCTCGCCGACTCCGCTTCCCGACGTTTTTGGACGGCGTGGAAGGTTCTTCAGTTCGTTCCAAGACGGTTCAAGGGGATGACGACGTCGACGACGATGACGACCACGACGACGACGACGATGAGGACCACGACGCCGTCGACGACGACTCATCGACGACGCGCTTCTTCCTCCTCCTTGTCGTCCTTTTCCTTTCTTATGTTTGCTGATCCTCCTGGTGTGTTTCCTTGCCTCTTCTTCCCGGTACTTTTTTTCCTCCCCCCCCCAGTTCGTCGAACATGTCGTCAGTCGTAGGGGCCCGAACGACTCACGCCATGAGTTGAGTCGTTCGGGCTCTCTTTCCTTCTCCTCTTTCTTCTTATCGGAATACTTGGTGGTGCGCGCGCGACTGCCTTCTCCATTGATGTCTGAGGATACTGCTCGCGTGAGGGTAACGCTCTTCGGTTTGTCGCTTACTCCGCTTCCCGACGCTCCCGAACGTCTCTGGGAGTTTTGCAGTTCGTGCCCTGGCGGTCCAAGGCGCAAGACGGCCCAGGAGGCTTTCAGATCTCCCACGAGAGCTCAAAGAACGCTCCAAGAGGGCGCAGGAGGAACGCGGACCGAGATGGCGCTGTCTCGGGGTGTGGAGGCCCGAGGGAAGGCGCCGGAGGAGATCCAGAGAGTTTGCAGCAGCTGCGCGAGGCTTCCAAAGGCTCCCAGGAAGCGCCACGAGGTCACCAAGGCTCTCAGGAGAGGCCCAAGTCTGTATTTCTTTCAGCGTTGTCGTCGCTGTGGCCGTTTTGGGTCTCAGTGTTGAAGTGTGGCTGTGAGCTTAGCTCCGCCCACCAGCAATCGCTTTTTCCTAGTAGCAATCTCCCCGGGGCTGCGAGTTCTCTCCACCCACCATTTGCGCAGTGAACTTGGCTCGGCGCGGACGCTCTTCAGTCCAATGCCTGAGCGCAGTTGGCATGGAGAACTTGGGTCAGAGAGAAAGACGGCGACCTTTGCTTCAATAAGGTCTGCCAGTCTGGACGCATAGCCACAGCCACGAAGGACAAGGGCCTGAGCGGTGTCCAGATGTATGTCGGCGGATGTGATGCACGATATGACGATGTGATGTGCAATGTCGAAGCGCTGCGGCGCATCGGAAGAGTCGTGGGGGCCGTCCGTATGAGGATGTAGGGAACCAGTTCGCGCATCTGACAGAAGCTCAGGCTGCAGACGTGAAGGGCTTGTTCAGTGAGGCGATTAGATTTCAAGCCCGTCGGCTACAGAAGGCGCCGAAGCAGAGAGCGACGTCGTTGCGCAGCAGTGATAATCGGTGGGCGACGCCGACGACGACGACGTCGACGACGTCGACGATGACGACGCCGACGACGCTGACGCGACGGCGACGCGACGGCGACGACGACGACGACCACGTCGACGACGACGAGGACGACGTCGACGACGACGACGACTGCGATGTCGACGACGACGACGACGATGACGACGGCGACCGAACTGCTTCCTCTTCCTTCTTCTGGACGTCTTCCTTTGTTATCTTTGCTCATCCGCCGTGTATGTTTCAGTGCCTCGTCTTCCTGCTTCTTCGTCGCGTCTTCCGCCTCATTCGTTGAAAATGGCGACACCCGTCGGGGCCTCAACGAATCACTTCAGGAGTAGAGTCGTTCGGGCATCTCCTCCTTTTTCTCCGTCTCGTGATCGGAGTTGCGGCTGTGCGCGCGCGAACGCCTTCACGATTGTTGTATGAGGATACAGGTCGCGCGGGGGCAACGCTATTCGTCTTTTCGCTGTCTCCGCTCCCCAACGCTCTCGGACTGCGTTGGAGGCTCTTCAATTCGGTCCAAGACGGCCCAAGCCCCAAGACGGCCCAGGAGGCTCCCCAGATTTCCGAAGAAGGCTCAAAGAGCGCTCCCAGCGGGGTCCCGAAGGAATGCGGACCGAGATGGCGCGGTCTCGGGTTGCAGAGGCTCCCGAGAAGTTGGCTGAGGAAAACCAGAGGGCACGCAGCATCCTCGTGAGGCCCCAAAGGCTTCTAGGAAGGGCCACGATTTCACCAAGGCGCCCAGGAGAGGCCCAAGTCTACATTTCCTGCAGCGTTGTCGTCGCTGTTGCCATTCTGGTTCACAGTGATGAAGTGTGGCTGTGAGCTTAGCTCGGCCAGCAGCAATCGCTGCTGCCTACGAGCAATCTCCCAGTGGCTGTGAGTTCTCTCCGCCCATCATTTTCGCTGTGAGCTTAGCTCCGCACGGACGCTCTGCCTTCCAACACCGTAGCGCGGTGGGCATGGAGGTGCTGGTGTGAGCCATGTCTGGCGAGTGCGAGGGCCCTCCGTGGCGGTGCAGAACATGCAGCATGGACTTTGGAACGCGGAAGCGCAAGTATGACATCCACATGTCTGGGCGCTACCATGTTCGCCAAGTTCGCGAGCAGTCTGGCCTACGGGAGCGGAAGGGCAATATCTTGCGCCGGATGACAAACGTCACAGGTGCTAGCTTCGTCTCGTGGCTCAAGAGCACCATCAGGCGCAGCCAGCGGGCGATTCGGAACGGCGACAGGGTCGTCGACTTCATCCCGTTCGGCGTGTCGTGTCTCGTCACTCGTGATGTACACGCAGTTATCTGTCAGCTGCGGCGCCTGAGGACGAATGGTTCAGCCCTTTTGGCTGCTGTCGGCGCTGCGTGCCATCTGTGGACGGGCGCATGGGTGCAGGCCGTGGGCGTCCCTCTCACGACCGCATCCTATCGCGGCGACCTGGTGAGGAGACTCTTGCAAATGCGCGCGGATGAGGCGCAGGTAGCGAACCCCAGCATTCGCGTTTGCCGCGGGCGGTCGCTTCTCACAGGCACCCAGGCGTGTGCTCGGCGCAAAGCTCGACGGCTTGCACCCTCAGCGCTTGGTGTTGCACGCCGAGCTCCAGGGGCGCACGCTCTACTTCAAGAAGGCAACGCGTCGAGCGCCATGGATGCTTTGTGCGGGTCTGGCCTGCCAATCGGGGGATACACAGCTAAATTCATGCCGGTGCTGTTGTCGCAGCTGGAGCTGGCGCAGTGGACGTCAGTTGCGACCCGCGGCTTCGCTGGTTCCACGGGCTTGGCGGCACTTCGCCTGCTCGCGAGTCGAAGCGTGACCTTGGCTGGGGCTGACGCGGCGCTGGCGCTGCTGTCACAGAGCGTCCGTGCAGATTGGGCCGGGCCGCCGCGGCTGCCCCCGTTCGAGATGCTCGACCTGGAATCGCAGCTCTGTGCGTGGCACTCTGCGGACTGTGCATCTGCAAACAGCTGTCAGTACCGGGGCATGCGTGGTGCACTTCAGCTTGCGCAGTAAAGTGTTTGACTTCGTCGGCGGTGCGCGCGTTTTTCATTGCAGCGGCATGGCCGCAGTATGGTGCGAAATGCGCAGACCAACGGTTCGTTGGCATAGCGCGCGTTTGCATCCAATGTGCAGGTGGAACACAGCTACCCTCAGTAGTCGCAATCATCGCGCCTCCCTTTCTTCATTCACCTTTCCCTTCGTCGACATGGCACGTCAGATGCGCCTCGAGCGCACAGCGGGCAGATGTCATGTCATGGGCGCAGTGCGCGCCCGCGCCTGAGGGAGGAGGGTGGGAATGGATGGTCATGAGGGAGGGGGAGGAGGTGAGGTGTGGGAGTGTATGAGCTGCCATCAGCTGACGCACGGCGTTCTTCTAGACGCGTTCGTGTCTGGATGAGAAGGCGGAGGACTCCTCAGATCCAGGCTATTGCTTTGTCGCTCTTGTCGCTCTCGGGTGGCAGAGGCTCCGGGGAAGCCGCCGGAGGAAATCCAGGGGTCCGCAGCAGCCTCGCGATGCTCCAAGAGGCTCCCAAGAAGGGACACGAAGTCACCAAGCCGCTGAGAACTGGCCCAAGTCCATATTTCCTGCAGCTTTGTCGTCGCTGTTGCCATTCTTGCTCGCAGTGTTGAACAGTGGCTGTGAGTTTAACTCTGCCTGCACGCAATCGCTTCCGCCTATGAGCAATATTCCTGTGGTTCTGAGTTCGCTCCGCCTAGTCGTTGTGCAGCGAGCTCAGTTCGGCATTCGTGCAATGCGTCGCATGTGTGATCCCTCCTCCTTGTCCTTCTCGTCCTCCTACCCCTCCCCCTCGCTCACCTCCTCCCCTATCATCTTTTTCCTCCTCCTCCTCCTCCTGTCTCGGAGACCAGCTCATTGCCATGTTCGCGGTAACCTACTGCGTGGCTCCACGTTGCTGACATTGGACACGACATTGCAGCGCCCAGGAACCCATTGTAGCTGGACGGTTAGGCAAAGCGAAGGCATGTGACGATGCCGTCCGACCACGGTCTGCCTCTGTAGGGACGCTTAAACTAACGAGCCCCTCTCTGCCTACTCTTGAGAGCTCCCCGAGCACCCAGTCGGGGCTCGTCAGGATCTAGGGCCCGAGGGGGGCAGCAATAATTGAAGCTCCCCTCTTATTTGATCGATTTCCTCCAAGATGGCCCCAAGAAGCGCCCAGGAGGCACCGAGATGCCCCGAGATTGCCCCAAGATGGCCCGAGGGGCCGGGAAGAGGATCCTCCATGGCGCATCTGCTGGCTCACAGTGCATGAGTGGATTCTCCCTTCTGCCCAGAGTTCGCGCCGAGCTGGGGGCGCCTGCGCTCCCAAAAGTACCATAGGCCGCTCCGATGTATCGGGGCCATGCGGAGGACCAGGTGATTGGGCGCGTAAGCTACGTGATCGATCTGCAGGAGACCAGCCTGCAGAGGAGCCGCGAGGTGACGACGGAGATGCTCAAGGTCCTCGAGTCGCAGATCGACACCCTGAAGGCCTCCAAGCTGCAGCTCGCGACGTGCTTGACCCGCAGCGCCATGGCCAAAGCGAAGACGACTCAGGAGATCTACATGGTAGCCGAGAACATTCGTACCATCGAGGACCAGATCCAAGGAATCGCGGCAGGCCTGGGAAAGCTGATCGAGGCCCACGGGGCGTTGAAGTACCAGACGGAGCTCCCCCTCATCTGGCCATCGGTCAAAATATATAAAGCCGCAAGCCGACGAGACGGACAACATGAAGGATATCGAGTTCAAGCTGAGGGTTGCGCGTCGCGAGGAGATCGCTAAGGGTCAGCACAAAGAGATCGTCGACGTAGTGGCAGCCTCCAGAGAGATCCGCGACGGGCGGCAGCCTCCAGAGGGAGGCATCCCTGCCTGGGACAAGAACAAGCCAGAGACGTGGCATGCCTACGGATGGAAAGACTATGGGGAGTGGCCCGACTTCGACAGCGTAAACACCTCGCAGACTCAGATGCCCGAGATGCCCGAGAAGCTAGACGACACCTTCCCTCCTGCGGTGGGCTACGCTAAGCGCAAGATGGAGATAGGCAAGAGGATGGAGATCATGAGGGGAACAATGTCGGCAGCCTCATCGTCGGGAGAGCTACAATAAGCGCAAGATGGTGACAGACAAGAGGATGGAGCTCATCGTCGGGGAGAGAGAACCACGGAGGGTTCGCCATTGGGAATGCGCTCAAAGGCAACGACTACACGTACTGGAACATATGGTATTTGGTGGTCAACCCGCACTCGCACTGAGAGTGCGTGTGTTGAGTGAGTGTGTGTTGTGGCCCCCCCACTCCCTGCCCTAGAGAAGGGGCGCGGCCCTGGGTATGTGCCCTGACTCTCGCTCGTGACTGCCAACGCCACCCTACGTGTCATACAACATCGCCCTACACGATCATCAACTACCTAACATCCCACACGTCATCAAACAACTCATCGTCCAACTTATAATTTACATGTCATCGTGCCTCACATCGAACAGCAGTTGCATCACCCGTGATACCATACCACATCGTACCACTGACATCCTCATCATATTTACCATCCCACATCCTACATCATGTCACATCATCACACATGTGGGAACGAGGGAAAGGTGGGTGACGTAGATTTGCATGTCGTTGCGGATTTGAGTGGTCCTCGTCGCAGATCTGGTTGTTGCATGTAGTGCGTTGCTAGTGGGTTTTGGCGCACGTACGGCTCGTGCACGCAAAGTTGGCGCACTGTTGCGAGCCGCTGGCTCGAGTCGAGCGCGCCTTTGAGATCATCGGTAGTGAGCGTAGCTCAGCCGTGGTTCACTCAGCTTGTCCGATGCTACATCGTTTAGCGAGGTTGCCAATCCTCCAGCGCGGGGCTCGGGCCACGTCCACTCCGACCTCCCACGAGGCTGTGGAGGCGTCTTTCGACAACATCGCTGTGCAAGCGGACGGCGCGGCAGAGAAAGCTATGCAGAAGCCTGGCGTTGAGGGCTTGCACGTGTTCCTGGAAGGGCGTCGCGCCGATGCTGCGAGTAGCGGCGTAAGTGCCGAAGCGGTTACAGTGGAGTCGCTGAAGAAGGTTTTCGAGGGCAGGGGCTGGCCTCTCGACAAATCGTTTACGAGGGCTGATTTGACGACGCTGCTCGAATCGCTGGGTGATGCAGGTTCTGGCGGCGAGGAGTTGGCGGAGGACATTTCCACGTTGGTGGATGAACTGCATTCTCGAGCGGCGGCGAAAGAATTCCCGCTCGTTCGCCCGATAAATTTGCGAGCGGACGACGAGCAGAATGCCGCCGAGGAAGCCATGAGTCTCGTCGAGAAGTTGGATGCTGTGCAGATTCAGAGCTACATTGATTACCAGAAAGAGCAGTACTTCAAGAATAGTCCTGGTGATCCAGCGACGTCGATTGACGAGAGGCATGCTCAGTGGGCCCTCAATTTTTATTACAAGCACGTGCGTGATTTTCTCGCCAAGCAATCGCTTGATGCCAGGACATTTGCCCACCGGTTTGCCAAGTCAACGTTCATCCCGCTGATCTCCCCGCAGTCGATCGGCGACGGGGAGAGGGAGATTTTCGCTCGAGATGCCGCGTCGGCCATGAGGCCTGAATTGTTGGAGTCGCTGGACAAGAATGTGTGGTCAGCTTGGGAGGAGATTGCTGAAGTCGTCGAACTCAGTGGGGCGGACGCTCACGATAGCTTCAGGGAGTTTTTGGAGGAGGACTAGTTTCGCATAGTGCGCGAGACATGTGATGCGGGTGCGCGCCAGAACGCGGGGACTGGCCTGGGCGCGACCGTGGCGTTTCGGCCGATGGTGGACCCGGGGTTCGGAGCTTCTGCAGGCGAAGCAGACGAGCGTCAAACACTCCTTCTGAAGGCATCCGCGACTGATCATACTTTCGCCGTGCAGGGCGCCACGGAGCAATACAGCGAGCACGTGCAATCGCGCACGGCCAAGCAGAGGAGAATGCTACCATCGGAGCCACCAGAAAAATTTGCGGCACCCCGGTACTACGCTTTGTTGCGGGAAAGCATATCTGAGTTTCGTCCTGGGGACTCTGCTCCCCGACACGCCGAGGAGAGCGCCGTGGCTCATGGATCGACGCAGCTGTCAGATGCGGCGTCGCCTTCTGGTTTGTCTGGCATTGATCTGATTCTGTCAGGGCAGGCGTTCGGTCCGGCTTCTTCGGCGCCCGAAGAGATTGTCCACAAATCTGCGCTGGCAATTCTCCAGTCTTCCGAGGAGGGTGGCAGGTGTCATTTTCAGGGCGTTTTGATTGCATGCGACAATAGTCCTCGCGATGTACATTACGCGGAGGGTTCTCCGCGGAGGCGCTCCGTCCTCGGAAGGGAAGGCGGCCGACGTGGTCATGGTGGACAAGACGGGGCCCATCAGCGCGTGCTTATGGGGTGACGTCGCTGAAGATATCTGCAGCATCTGGCGCGCTGTACAGGGGCGTCGCCAGCGGGGCGAGGTTGCTCCGTGCGTCGTGGACCTGTCTAAGGTTCGCATTCAGGGGGCGGGGGAGAACAATTGGAACGGGGAGTTGCTGACGCGAATTCGTTCGTTGACGTCGATCGAAGCTGTCGGCGGGGAGATGGGCACGACGGCGCAGGTTCTGTCTCGACCGACGTCGGACAATCTCATCAAGATGAGTTATGCGGTTCCACCTTCGGATTGCTGCGTTTCCGTGTTTCGATCTCTCCGCAACAAATCATTTCGGTTGTCGGTGAGAGGTAAAGTCATGGATCTGCAGTCGTTGGAGATGTCGCAAGGGGGGAACGCGAAACGGATATTTGATATAGTGGACAACAGTGGCCTCTATTTCACTTGCTGCGCCATGAAGCATAATGCGGAGTCCCAGGCGCTGCGGAACTTCCAGGACGTCGCGGTCTGCTACGAGGCAGGCCGCGGGGCCATTGGCAATTGCAAGGGCATGCTTTATCTTTTGAAGGATGCAATGATAATCCCCATCGGCCAGCCTGCTATGTTGGGCACTGCGAAAACCGAACTGCTTACTATCCAGTGAATTGCGCCGCTTCGGTGCAGCTGATTCGGCGTGGCTCTTGGCAGCGCGTGCGTTTAGGTTCATCGTGTGTTACCGTGTGCGGCAAGGTGGTCGCCGTTATTGTCTCTTATTCTTGGTGTATGCTGGGTTCTTTGGGGTGTCAGGCAGTGGGCTCAGATGGTGTATGGTGTCTCCTCCAGTACTGGTGAGGTCAATACTTACCACTATGGATTTGACGCTGCTATACGAGACTACCTCTGGGTACAGTGAGGCTGGACATTGGATGTTGCCTCAATGGGGTCCGTGGTTGCTGTATGCACGGCTTGGACTTCGGTATGTATCCTATGTTGGATATGCCTCTACTCATCTTCCGAGGCGCTTCGAGTGGGCTCCAGTGCAGGAAACATCCCGCTGGTGGGACTCGCATTGCAAACTGGCTGGAGCCCGTACTTGGGTGCTTTGGTGCTGCCGAGATCTCTCGCTGCGCCGCTGCCTGAGCGCCTGCGCACCGCTGCATGCTCTTCGACCTAGTCGACCAGGCTCGAAGGCCTGTGCGAAAACATATGTGTCCTCTTCACAGTCCTCCCCCTCCGCCTCTGCCTCGTTTGATTCGTTTGATTCGTGTCCCTGGGATCTCGCTTTTCTTGGGCCCTGGTTCCTTTGCCACTTCCTGTCAGCTTGCCTTCGGTGGTTCCCCCGATGTCGTTTTTTTTTTTTTTTTTGGTGCCTGCCCTTGTTCTGGTTCCGATCGGGTTCAGTAGTCGCGCGGGCTCCTGGGATTTCACTACTGCTGGTTCCTGGGAGTCGTGGCAAGGGACGGAGGTTCACAAGGGAGTGTGAGAGAGGGTAGGGTCCAGAAGAACTTTGCCAAAAAGGGGTCGAAGACATTGCGATTCCCTGACGATTTTCCGTAGCCATTGTGGCCCAACACAAGTAGGCGCAATATATTCTCGGCCATTCCCCAGGAATCTCCCTGTGGCTGTGAGTTTGCTCCGCCTACCATTTATGCAGTGAGCCTAGCTCGGCGCGGACGCTATTCTCTCCATTCCGTGTAGGGCGAGTGGGCGTGGGGAGAGTGATTGAAGCGCGACGCTCCGTCGTTCCTCCGCGACGCATTCGGTCCCACTGCTGAAATATTTGAATGGGGGCTGTCTTCCGAGGAGGTGCTGGGCGATATGGAATGGTCACTTTGGGATTTGATCCAACCTTTTGCGAAGCAGTGGTGTGCTTTCGGCGCTCCGCTTCACGCGGGAGACAACGAAGGCCAGCACGTGTGGCTCTGCCTTCTTCAATCTCATTTCGACGTTGCTCTGTGCTGCGTGGAGGCACGCCAGGAAGAACTGGAAAAGTTCGAACTGCACAGGGAGCGCAAGACAGAGATAATGCAGGAGTTCGGTTCTCTGTGCGTCGCAGATATGTGAGTCGTTCCGGCTCCTCGTGGTGTGAGTCGTTGGGGCCCCTCGTCCTTCCTGGTGTGAGTCCTTCGGGCCCCTCCTTGTGTGTGAGTCGTTCGGGCTCCTTGTGGTGTGAGTCGTTCGGGCCCATCGTCCTGGTGTGAGTCGTTCGGGCCCCTCCTTGTGTGTGAGTCGTTCGGGCTCCTCGTGGTGTGAGTCGTTCGGGCCCCATCGTCCTGGTGTGAGTCCTTCGGGCGCCTCCTTGCGTGTGAGTCGTTCGGGCCCCTCGTGGTGTGAGTCGTTCGGGCCGCTCGTCCTGGTGTGAGTCGTTCGGGCCCCTCCTTGTGTGAGTCGTTCGGGCTCCTCGTGGTGTGAGTCGTTGGGGCCCCTCGTCCTGGTGTGAGTCGTTCGGGCGCCTCCTTGCGTGTGAGTCGTGAGAGCGCTGTACCAGCGCATCTTGAACGTCGCTGTAATGGCAAGGTCTGGCAACCCCGCTAGTGAGCCCCATGCGTCTCCATGCAGACGAGGTCTGTGCGAGAATGAGCGTAGCTCTGCCCGCCGTCCACAAACAACAAGAGACATCTTCCGTAACCACCATCCACAGGTGACCCCTTGTGACATTTGAATCGCAACGTCTGGTAACCGCGCTAGTGCACCCCATTCGCCTCCATGCTCGCACTGTCTGTGGAGGCAATGAGCATAGCTCAGCCAGTCTTACAGAAAACATAATAAACATTGTGCGTAATCTCCATCCACTGGTGAGCATGATGCCAACCGAGCTGCTGGCCCGAGCTGCTGGTCCTGGTACCTTGGTAGGTTCCTGTTATCTCGTCTTTGCTGGTTCCTCCGATCTCGCCCTTGTTGGTGCCAGGTTTTTTTCGAGTTCCCATCGGGTTTAGTAGTCGTGCTGGCTCTGGGGATGTTACTATTGCTGTTTCCTGGGAAAAGAGACAAGGGACTCGGGCCCACAAAGGAGTGTGACAAAGGCCAGGGTCCACAAGGGCTTTGCCATCAGAGGGTCGAATGGGTTACGATTCCCTAGCGATTTTCCGTAGCCATTGTGGGCCAAGCCAAGTTGGCTCAAGCCATTCTCAGCCATTGCCCAGCAATCTCCCTGTGGCTCTACTGTTAGCTCCGCCTACCATTTGTGCAGTGAGCTTAGCTCCGCACGGACGCTCGTCATTCCAACACCTGAGGGCGTGCGGCAGAGTTCACGCGGATGCCAGTCGTGGACTTACGTGAGGTTCACGCGCCCTTGCCTCGAGCGGTGCGAGAATTGCAGGGGATGCTGATGGAAACGATGCCTACGGCTGGAGACGGCGCGTGCGCAATCCATTCTGTGTGGGGCGAGTGGGAGTGGGGTGAGCTGGTCAAGCGCGACGCTCGCTCGTTTCTCCGCGAAGCATTCGGTCCCACCGCTGAAATCTTCAAATCGAGGCTGTCGTCCGAGGAGCTGCTGGGCGACATGAAATGGGCACTCTGGGATTTGATCCAACCCTTTGCGAAGCAGTCGGACCCCTTCGGTGCTCCGCCGCACGCGGGAGACAACGAAGGTCAGCACGTGTGGCACTGCCTTCTGGAATCCTATTTCGACGTTGCTCAGCGCTGCGTTGAGGCATGTCGGGAAGAACTGCAAAAGTTCGAATTGCACAGGGAGCGCAAAACAAAGATAATGCAAGAGTTTGGTTCTCTCTGCGTCGAAGATTTTCAGGATGTCTTTATAATGCCTTTGATGCGTTCCCTGGGGTTGTTGGATAAGTACACGGCAGAAGCATCTGATGAGTTCTGTGGAGGACGCCGCCTGAGCAAGTACGAGGCGCTGTTCGCGGGAACCGCTGGCGCTCGAGAGTGGCACAGAAGTGTCGTTGAAGATGCGTGCCTCCAGAACTCATTCGATTTGTTGTTCAGTAAGATCCACGACGTGGTTGACGGCCTCGATTTCGACGGCGGCGTCGACCTGGAACCTATAACGGCTTTCGCAGAGTCTGTGGACAAGTCCAGGGAGTGCAACTGCCAATCTGCCGGGCTGCCCGCAAACTTCTTCAATGCCGTCTACCCCGCCTATCTGGAAGCCATGACTACGTGCGCAGATTATTATTTCAGCGACATCGAACTGCTTGCGCTGGCGCGTTGCAAGAGGCAGAATGTAGTCATATTCGTGCACTGCTCTTCGAGGCACGAGTTGACATACGCGCGTTCGCACGTCGGAGACCCGAGCGTTCCGGTGGTCGCCACGTCCCTTCGAGATAACGGCGGGCAGGGTGCCGTCGGAACACACTTCGAGCGGCTGCGAGTTTGCCCGCAGGAGCAGTTGCCTGGGCGGGGGAGAATCCCGGGCGGCGATCGCCCCACTGAAGATGTTGGGCACAGAGAGGCGAAGCGCCCGAAAACCCAGGGTGAAAGAGCCCCGGCACGTCCCCCTGCCGAAGAGAGAAGCCGCGGAGACGGGAACGATGGAGCGGCGGGGCAGGCGACGCGGCAGGAGGATGGGAGTGCCCTGGCAAAGCGAGCAAGGACAGACGAGGAAGTCGAACGAGAGAAGCACGGCCAGAGTAACGAGTGCGCCCCGCTGCCGCCGCCGCCGCCTGGGGCGCGCGCTGGACGGCGCGCGACCGGCGGAAGGCCTGGATTGCATCTGAAGGAGGCTTTCGAAATGCATAGTGGATGCGACGCCAGTTGCGACGACCACGTCAATGCGGCGGAGAGCCAGGGCGCAGCCTCGGCAATGCCGGCTGTCGCCGCGACTGAAGGAGGCCAGTGCGTCACAGACGTGCTCGACTTCTTGGGGTTCCAGTTCCCGGGCAATGCAGGAACGCCGGCTGTCGAGGCAACTGACAGAGACAAAGGCATCGCTTCGGAGTCAAGCGAAGGCGCCGGCGAGGAATCTGAAAGCGAAGGGGACGACGGCGCGGAGGAGCAATATTTTGCAGTTCGCGCCAACGCGGAGCAGGCCCGTGGAGCGCCCGTGGAAATGGATGTGATTGATGGCCGCTGCCGAGAACTCCGCAATCTCATGCGAGAACGGCCCGCGCTGCCGCTGACAGCTGACGGCGCAGCCTTGACAGCTCCCGACTTGGAAACTGGAGTGACGTTTCCGTTGTACTCGTGTCCTTTCCAGAACAACCAGAGCAGGCCTTGCCGTTTCCACACGAGTGACCGAACAGTTTTCCTGCACCATATTGCTGGGGGCGCCAGGGATCGCACGCATGCCAGTATGATAAGTAAGATTTGCAACAGCGATATTCGCTGGATGACGAACTTGGACTACGTATACGGGGCCATGGCCGTTGCCGAGCGGGAGCGGTGGCCAATGTTGGGACTGTCGACAACTCGGCGATCCCTGAACCTGCTCGCGATCCGGTACAGCGACGAGACGACGAGATGTCTGGCCTGCTTCATATGCGGCCAATTTCGCACGACGTGCGCGGGGTACCCGCCAGTTGACCTGGAGTCGAGTTCCATCTCCCTCGCGTCTGGCAACGTCGAGATAATATATTGGAAAGAGGCGGCTTTTCAGGACGTTGAAAAAAACTTCCCTGGGACGCTGCTCAACAACTGCGGATTCGATCCATGGCAGAAGCGGTACGTGGATCGGGACCTCGAGACAAGCAAGGCGTACCCGTGGAGAGGACAAAAGGTGTTAAGTGAACCGTTGAGCACCTGTGTTGAAAACCAGGAGCGCCACGTGTCGCGGTGGGCCGTGCAGTTCAGCTTCGAAGGCAAATCAGGGAAGTTATTCGGGTGCACTGAGGACGTCCGATGCCTCGCGTGTCCCGACAGACATTCGGAGGATTGGGAGACGCCGCCGTTCTGCAGGAAACTCTGCCCGCAGTGCGAGGTGCCTGTTTGCCGCGACTGCGCTTGGAAACTAAGCGATCACGAGGCGGCATCCTCGTTCCTCGACGGCGGGGCCATCCCTATGAGCATAGCGAACGACCATTACTACGGCCACGTGAGTCGATACATTGTGGAGAACGACGTCACGTGGCTGGAGTGCGCGGCGTGCTGCGCCGTGTGGAGTGCGATGTTGGTCTATTACCTGGAGGCCCCGCGCGGCAACCTCATCGACGTGCCGCTCGGCAAGCCGGAAGCCAGAACGCAGGTGAAGGGCAATCTCTTCAGCTTCTCCATGCCCTGGGACGACATCGACAGATGTTGTCGCGAAGCTTCTCAGCACGCCGAGGAGATCCACGGGGACCAGCTGAGGTTGCTGCAGGATGCTCTCGGTGTGCCACATTCGGAGGAAACGTTGGCGATGCTGGCGAACGTGCGCATCAAGGGGGGCAGTAAAGACTTGGCGCAGCACCTGAAAGGGCTCACGTTGCGCATTCCGGTAATGCAGAAGTTGATCGAGATCATGCGCGCCAGCGGCTATCCAGGCTATGGCAACAACGGCCTGAACTCATTCGACAGAGTGACAGCCCGCCTCCACGAAAGGTACTCTCAGAAATACGCAGATGAGTACGGGGAGGCGAAGTTCATCCCGCAGGCAGTGCATGATGCGGTACAACAGCTAGACGGGGCCAAAGACTCCATCGTTCAGGACAAAGTGGCGACGCCTCCAGAGCCGGCAAAACCGGTAGAGGACTTCGTCTCCGCGTTGAGCCCGTCCTATATCGTCGCTGAGCGGAGCACCAGAGCCCAGTCGAACATCTCGGAGAGTTACAAGTCCGTGTTTGCAAGGTTCGGCGATGTCAACATCCAGAGCGGGACGGACCTGACCAACCAGCATACCGCCTGGTACTTGGGCATGGCGTTTCCTTTCACGCTGCCGCGTGCTGTTGGCGGATACGACGTCCCGAACCAACCTCGTTGGCGTCGACCAGAGACGAGGGATCTCCCAACTCCTCGTGGGCTTCTGCACAGTTGGCTCGAACCGTCAGTGGGCGTAGCCCAGCGGAAACTACCGAACGCGCATTTTGCGATGGGGCCAGCGACCACGGTGAGGTTGTTTGACCTGACGCGCGGCTTGCCGCAGCGGATAGAGGGCCAGTTCCGACGCGCTTGGGGCTTCGCGCCGGCCTTGTGGAATCTTTATTTTCGAGAGCGCGTCAATCTCGGAGCAAGCCTGAGCATCAAGCGAGGGGAACGGTTGCAAGGCCAAAGCGCCGAGAGCGTGGAGACCGACGCTGCCGTGGCCGCTGCGGATTTACTGCAGAAGCTCGAGAAGGGTTACTACACGTTACCCGATGGCAGACGCCGCAAGATCAACAATGATGCCAGCAAGCTGATTTTTGCAGTCGGCCTCGGCAACCTGCAGCGGCGGCTCTTGGCTGACTTCCGCTTTCGATGCCGCGCCATTCCGGGCACGCAGGAGATTCGGACGAAGATTGGGCACCTGGGGATCTGGGCGTGCGTCAACTACGGGAATGGCATATTCTGTACCATTTCCCCGGGAGAGCGGCACAATTATCTAGCGCTCAGGCTCAGCAGGTACCGCCAGGACGATCCTTTCGTTGCAGGCGAGAGCAGGAGGCAGAAGTGGGCAAAGAGCGATTCGCCGAGCCTGGAGCCGTCGCCAGAGGACGCTTTTGAGGTCAACATTCCTGGATATGACACGCGGCGTTTGTTCCTCGCGGAAGATCCCTTGGCCGCCTCCAACGCGTTTTTCGTGCAGATCCGCACGGTCTTGGCGACGATGCTCGGAGTGCGCATGTGCCCTCGCTGTCCGCAGTGCTCCGAATCTGCATCGCCGTGCCAGGGCGCCCTCGGCAGCAACGCGGAAGCCATGGGAGGCATTGCCGGGCGCGTGGGCGCTTTGTTCGGCGCCGTGGAGGCGCAGAAAACGACGGGGGGGCTGCGCTACCATGTTTTCATGTTCGTACAGCGCCTGCACCAGTTCGCCACGCTGAAGGAGATCGCCCAGAAAATCGAGGAAGGTCTCGTGAATGCGGCGGAGCTGAAGCATTTCCTCGGGCAAATCTGCTGCGAGAAGTTTCCCGACGCGGAACAATTCGCTAGAGAGAGGACTTCGCTGGAGCAGAACTTCCCGACGTACTCAGAGTCGTCCGAATGTTCTGGTTCGCCAGCATGGGGGGATTTTAAAATTGGGCCGACTGCCTCGGTTCTTGTATGATGACGCGAGAGCCGCGCTGGGCTCGCCCGCGCAGGGAATTCCAGGGGAAGCTCAGGAGCTCGGCCTGAACAGCGACGGCGCAACTTTCAAGGGGAGTTTCAACGGCGCTCTACAGTGTCATGTGTCGGTGCCAGCACCACATACATCGACTGGTCATGGATTCGAAGACCAAGCAGGAGAAGCGCATGGTGCCCAACGCGTGCGCCTCCAAGAAGAACAAGAGAGAGTGCAAGCACGAGGCGCCGTGGACCAACAGAGTATCCCCCGAGTGGATGACGGCGCCGCTGCTGGTTTGCAAGGGCATCGCCAAGAAGTTCACGCTGCGCACAAGCGGCGTCCGAAATTGGCTGGGGCAAACTCTCGGCTTGCGCAATGAGGAGTGGCTGAACGGGTGCCTGCCGGGCCTCTGCGTCGCTTTTGCAGGGAGCAACGGCGACGTGAAACCCAGCGACCGATTACCGATCGTCGAACAAACGCATGAAACTTGCTGCACGAAGAAACGCTGCATCATGAAGAAGCAGAGTCTGGGGAGAGCCACTCGAGCAATTCAGCGCACGCAGGTAGTGACGAATGGAAATTTCGGGGGATATATTGGCAAGCGACAGCCCGCGGGCACTTTGGAGACAAAGAAATGCGTCGACAAGCTGTTTACCTTGAGGGCGAAGATACAGGGCAGGGGCAAAGCGGCGCAGCTCAGAGCAAGCAGCGGGAGGCTGATAACGGAACTCGAGATGAACAGCACGCACCGCGGCGCCGTGGAAGTCTGCAACCTGTGTTGTAACCTGGACCAGAGCGACCTTCTGAAGGCAGAGTGCATCCAGACCTTCCACGAGCATGCGATTGATCGGCGGGCGTGGATGAACAGGTTGGAAACATCCCAGAATTCGTCGCAGATGAAGGACAGTAGCGCGACGACGTACGCGCCGCCGGCTCGCAAACCTCACGTGCGGACGGACCGGTCGAGAGTAAACGAGTTCGACGCCTACGGATATCGCCCCGTAGAGCACCCTTGGAAGTTGTTGTCCGCGTACGAGTTCTTGCGGCAGTAGAGGTGCGAACCACTACTGGTTCCGACGCACTACTTGAACCGCAACCAGCCAGCGCGAGTTGCGTGGACAAAAGGAGGTCAATAATTCATCAGGAGCAAGCAGTGCAAGGATGGGGAAGTCGCCGCAAAGCCTGGGGAGCATTACATAGCAGTGAGACCCGAGACCGATGAGTACTTCGTTTTTCCGCATGACGCAGGCGTCTTCTGCCACTCATGGGCTCTGGTCAGGAAAGCGAGGCCGGACGTGGTGGTCATCGAAGGATTGCCGATGCCCAGCGTACACAAAAGTACCTATAACGCTCAGTATTGCAGCCTCTTTTTCCGGCCCTGGACGCTCTATGGAGGAGACTCGTCTGTGCCTCACCTGAGTATGTTGGGGATGGAGTCAGCGGTACTGCGGCATTGGCAGGAGGCCCAGCACCAGTCGCCGCAAGTTCGAGCTTCGTGTAGACTGACAAAGAAGACATCGACAACAGGGACGACATCGGCGCTGGACAGCGTATCCTGGAAGAGCGCTTGGGACGAGTGCGTGCGCGGGAACGTGGTTAGCCATGCGGCGGCGAAACTCATCCAGAGTTTCTTGTTGAATACGATGGCGTCGTCGGGCAAGGCGGCAGATGATCAGAGCGAGGCAGACGCCTCGGAGGAAGAGCAAGATATGCCTCCACTGAAGCTCCCTGGTGGGAAATTTCAACAACTGCTGCAATCGGCCAAAGAAGACGACAGCCTCGGCGAGAAGTGGATCGCCTCGGCGAAAGCGAAGGTGAAAGCTTCGGAGAACAGCCGAGCGAAGAAAAGTGTCCGACTTCACGAGTATGAACAAAGCCATCGCATCGGAGAGCGAGTGTGGAAGACGGAACCATCGGGCGTCGAGGCTAGCGACCGAGGATGCCCAGGAAACATGTTCGAGGATGCGTACCAGGACCACTTAGCAGTTTTAACCGCAGGTGCCACGAACACGAAGGCGCACGATGCTCCTTTCGACGAGAAGCGAGATGCTGCGGCTTCGTTCAACCCTGCAGGAAATGGCCACACCAGCATTGACAAAGCGTTGGCTTCCATCATGGCGAGCTCGAAGATGCCGAACCAGAAACAGCGCCAGTTTCTCGAGCACTTCGTTCGACGTTTGAAGTTTGAGTGGCTCGAGAAGCAACAGGGCAACGTCAACCATAATTCTGGGGAGCCTCTGCTGGACGTAGTGCACGGATTTCCGGGCACCGGGAAAAGCGCCGTCATCGGCTGGATGCGGTATTTAATGGAAGAAGGTCTCGGTTGGGAGCACGGCGTTCAGTTCGTTTGCTTGGCGTTTCAAAATGCCATGGCGGCGCAGATCAACGGCCACACGGTGCACCACTGGAGCGGCATTCCGGCGCGGAACGACGACGGGAATGCCACGGGCGACAGGCACAAGCAGTCCATGAAGTGCGGGGCCCTGCGCGCGATCATCATCGACGAGGTTCCGAGAGCACCGAACGATTCACTCCATGGAGTGCATCGTTCGTTTCCCTCCTCGTGGTGTGAGTCGTTCGGGCTCCTCGTGGTGTGAGTCGTTCGGGCCCCTCCTCCTGGTGAGAGTCGTTCGGGCTCCTCGTTGTGGAAGTCGTTCGGGCCCCTCGTCCTGGTGTGAGTCGATCGGGCTCCTCGTGGTGTGAGCCGTTGGAGCCCCTCGTCCTGGTGTGAGTCGTTCGGGCCCCTCCTCCTGGTGTGAGTCGTTCGAGTTCCTCGTCGTGTGAGTCGTTCGGGCCCTTCGTCCTGGTGTGAGTCGTTCGGGCTCCTCGTGGTGTGAGCCGTTGGAGCCCCTCCTCCTGGTGTGAGTCGTTCGGGCCCCTCCTCCTGGTGTGAGTCGTTCGAGTTCCTCGTCGTGTGAGTCGTTCGGGCCCCTCGTCCTGGTGTGAGTCGTTCGGGCTTTTCGTGGTGTGAGTCGTTCGGGCTCCTCGTCACGTGTAACGGCGCCCTCGTGGCCAAGTCTGGTAACCCTCTAGTGAACCCCATTCGTCGCCATGCTTGCAAGGACTGCGGAGGCAATGAGCATAACTCAGCCCACAAAGAAACAGAGACATGTTCCGTATTCATGAAGTCCAGGTCAGCATGATGTCCGCGGAGCTGCTGGGCACCCTGGAACGAGTGGTAAGTGCCGCTGTCCGGGTGAGGGGAACGAACAAGAAGAGGGCGGGGGAGTCGCATCGCGCCTTCGGGGGAGTGAACGTCGTCATGTGCGCTGATTTTTGGCAGTTGCACCCCGTGACGGGCACCTTCTTGGCATCCAACCCGCTGGGCGTGCCGGCAGGGTGCGCGCACCGCGCATTGGAGCTGTTCTGGCAGGACGGCGTCGACAGCGTGCGATCTTTCTGGCAATTGACCGAATTGATGAGGTGCGACGATGAATGGTGCAACTCGTTTCTGGGCCAGTGCAGAGTTGGAAACCTCAGCATGGAGGACTACAGCTTTTTCCACGGGCTCCCGACGTTGACGTCCCCGTGCGCAGGTAAGTGCGGTTGCAACGACGACGTGGTTGACGACCCAGTACTTGGCCCGTGCCGCAAGACTTGGAAAGAGCGCTTCTCCGGGGGGTGCGCCGACATGGCGGCGCTGCAGAAGTCGCCAGAAGGCGAGTGCGCGGAGTGCCGTGCGGAGCGAGGCAAGAGACACAGAGTTCTGACTGACACCGACTCGCTGGCGCCAGAGCTTCGCAGGAACCCATTCAGCGGCGCGCCAGCTCTGTACACTTTCAACGTGCCCAGGCACTTGGCAACGAACCTGCGCGCGAGAGAGTTTGCGAAGCAGAAGAACGTTCAGCTCTCGTGGTGCTACGCTCGAGATGTGCCGTTGCATCCAGGAGATCGCGATCTGCCGAAGGAGAAATTGGACGCAAAGTTGTTCTCCTGGCTGAGGAGGCACGACCAGGAGACGGGCAACATTCCCAGCATCTACCCATTGGCCAAAGGCGTGCCCATTCGATTGACGGACAACGTCGATCGAAGCAGACAGCTGTGCAGACACCGGAAGGGAGTGATTTACGGATGGACACTGGCGCCTGATTGCATGCCACAGGAGATCGAGGGCGAGTTCATATTGGATAGGTTGCCCTTGGTTATCTACATCCATTTCCCAGAAGCACAGTGGGGCATAGGGAAGCTGCCGACGGGCGTATACCCGTTGAAGCGGAGATCCAGGACCTGGAAAGTCAACAAGCACACAGGCATCGAAGCTCGGTGCACGGGCTTTTGGATGCTCCCCGACTTCGCTTCCACCGCTCACATGATCCAGGGGGCGACGTTGGAGGCGGCATTCGCGGACCTGCAGCATTGGTCCAGCAGGGCGTCCATGACAGCTCAGATTGCTGCCTACGTATGCTTGTCGAGAGTGAAGCGATTGCTGAGCATCTGCGTCACGCAGCCGTTCTCGACCTTTATGTTCGGCCTCGGCAACCCAGTTGGGCCCGAGCGACTGGCGCGGAAGCTTTCCGGCCAGATCACAGGCGACGAGGCGATCCATGAGTGGAGTACGCTTGATGACGAGGCCGCTGAAGCTGAGAAGATGGACCCCATGGCGAGGAAGCACCTGTGCGCTTGCTGCTACCTCAAAGGGAAGCAGGAGTACATGCTCGACGCCCGCGACTTCGGCATGAAAGCAGCCGCCGACTTCTACGAGAAGTACGCGTCGCAGGGGAGGTGGACGAGATGCATGGACTGCGCGCGCGAGATCGGCGCAATGCCTTCTCGGTCTGCGCGGGCGGGCGAGGCTTCCCAAGGGATGCCCGATGGAAACGCTCCAAGGACAGTCCCGCCAGACGATTCAGTATGCAAGCGGTGTGTGGAACGTGATGACTGGAAGAAGAGCCTGACCCCGCAGAGCCACGGGTGCTCTGCTTGCAAAGAAGTTTTTGATGCAGGCGCGTGGGGCGCGCAAATTATTTACAACCATCGGCATTCCGATCGAGACCTCGTGTGCCCGGGCTGCGCAGAGCGAGGGTTCGCGCCCGACAAGTACGACGAGCACCAGTGCGAAGATTGCTTCGAGCACTTGGGCCGCCTCGCGTTCGACAAACACGTGCTGTACAACGCGAAGAGGCAGGAGAAGTCCCGCTTGGTGTGCCTGGGCTGTCAGACGAAGCTGCGGTGCGGGAAATGTACAACGGCGTATGAGCTGAAGTACTGGTCGAAGTCTGAACGCAAGAATCACGCGTCTTCTCAGGGCGCAATTCTGGTCTGCACAGCATGCCGTGCGCTAGGATTCGACCCGTGTGACCTGGAGACGTACACGTGCCAGAGGTGCACTTGCAGGTTCGGCGTCCGTAAGTTCAACCAAAAACTATTGAATAACCCCAAGAATAGCAATCGCATGAAGCTACAGTGCAAGGAGTGCGTCGCTGACATCGAAGAACGAGTGCGCCACCTGCGCAAAGCATTGCAGAAGAGCAAGCGAAAGTGCAAGTGCCATTGCCGCATTCACCAGGCCGAATGCCCGCTGACCCCCGTCTTGTTCGGAGAGAAACGCTGGCCGGGCAGCGACGGAGCGAAATCCGCCGACGACCGGAAGTTCTTGGACGAGTTGCAACCGATTCCGGAATGGTGGAGCAAAGCCTGGGGACGATGAGGTACCGCGCGGTGCCCGTCGACCCAGACTTTTTACTGGCGACACTATCTCTGGGTAAAGTGAGGCTGGACACGGGATGTTGCCTCAATGGGTTCGGTGGTTCGTGTATACATGGCTACGGCTTCGGTACCTATCCAATGGTGGACGCGCCTCTACTCATTTTCAGTGGCGCTTCAGGTGGGTTCTAGTACAGGAAACAGCTTGCTGGTGGGACTTGTATTCCACTCGGCTGAAGCCCGTACTTTGGCTCTCTGGTGCTGGTTACTGTACTCTGTGATGGTGCTGGTTACCCAGTTCAGGTGAGGGTGCTGGTTACTGTACTCAGTGATGGTTCATGGGTGAGATTACCTTTGGATACGCCGCTCAATCTGTAATGAGTGGTATCGCTACTTGGGAGCTCAGGCAGTTGTATCCTTGGGTGTGAGCGCTACTTGGGTGCAGTGGATTTGTTCGGTGCCCTCCTCGTGTTGAGAGTCGTTCGAGTCCCCCCTCCTGGTAAGAAGCGTTCGAGCCCCTCCTCGTTGTCGGAGTCGTTCGGCGAGAGGCCCGAACGACTCACACAAGGAGGGGCCCGAACGACTCAAACCAGGGCGAGGGGGCCAGCCCGAGGTGGTCGCCGTTATTGTCTCTTATTCTTGGTGCTTCCTGGGTTCCTTGGGGTGTCAGGCAGTGGGCTCAGACGGTGTATGGTCTCTCCTGCAGTACTGGTGAGGTCAATACTTACCACTATGGATTTTACGCTGCTATACGAGAATACCTCTGGGTACAGTGAGGCTGGACACGGGATGTTGCCTCAATGGGTTCGGTGGTTCGTGTATACATGGCTACGGCTTCGGTATCTATCCAATGATGGACGTGCCTCTACTCATTTTCAGTGGCGCTTCAGGTGGGTTCTAGTACAGGAAACAGCTTGCTGGTGGGACTTGTATTCCACTCGGCTGAAGCCCGTACTTTGGCTCTCTGGTGCTGGTTACTGTACTCTGTGATGGTGCTGGTTACCCAGTTCAGGTGAGGGTGCTGGTTACTGTACCCAGCGATGGTTCATTGGTGAGATTACCTTTGGATACACCGCTCAATCTGTAATGAGTGGTATCGCTACTTGGGAGCTCAGGCAGTTGTATCCTTGGGTGTGAGCGCTACTTGGGTGCAGTGGATTTGTTCGGTGCCCTCCTCGTGTTGAGAGTCGTTCGAGTCCCCCCTCCTGGTAAGAAGCGTTCGAGCCCCTCCTCGTTGTCGGAGTCGTTCGGCGAGAGGCCCGAACGACTCAAACAAGGAGGGGCCCGAACGACTCAAACCAGGGCGAGGGGGCCGGCCCGAGGTGGTCGCCGTTATTGTCTCTTATTATTGGTGCTTGCTGGGTTCCTTGGGGTGTCAGGCAGTGGGCTCAGATGGTGTATGGTCTCTCCTGCAGTACTGGTGAGGTCAATACGTACCACTATGGATTTTACGCTGCTATACGAGAATACCTCTGGGTACAGTGAGGCTGGACACTGGATGTTGCCTCAATGGGGTCGGTGGTTCCTGTATACATGGCTTGAGCTTCGGTGTGTATCCAATGGCGGATGTGCCTCTACTCAGCTTCCGTGGCGCTTCAGGTGGGTTCTAGTATAGGAAACATCCCGCTGGTGGGATTTGTACTGCAACCTGGCTGCAGCCCGTACTTGAGTTCTCTGGTGCTGGTTACTATACTCTGTGATGGTGCTGGTTACCCTGGCAGGTGATGGTGCTGGTGACTCTACTCAGTGATGGTTCATTGGTGGGATTACCTTGTGATGCAGCGCTCAATCAGTAATGGGCGGCATCGCTGCCCGTCGACCCAGACTCTTTCCACACGTTTGAGGGGCCACCGATCACCGAGATCTCTCGCTGCGGCGCTGCCTGAGCGCCTGAGCACCGCAGCCTGCTCTGCGACCTAGTCGACCAGGCTCGAAGGCCTGTGCGAAAACATGCGTGTCCTCTTCACAGTCCTCCTCCTCCGCCTCTGCCTCGTTTGAATCGTTTCATTCGTGTCCCTGGGATCTCGCTTTTCTGGGGCCCTGGTTCCTTGGCTGGTTCCTGCTAGCTTGCCTTCGGTGGTTTCTCCGATTTCGCCTTTGCTACTGACTGCCTTTTTTCTGGTTCCTATCGGGTTTGGTAGTCGTGCGGGCCCTTGGGATTTCACTACTGCTGGTTCCTGGGAGTCGTGACAAGGCACGGAGGTTGACAAGGGAGCGTGGGAGAGGCTAGGGTCCAGAAGAACTTTGTCATAAAGGGGTCGGAGGCATTGCGATCCCCTGGCGATTATCCGTAGCCATTGTGGCCCAACACAAGTAGGAGATAATATTCTCGGCCATTCCCCAGGAATCTCCCTGTGGCTGTGAGTTAGCTCCGCCTACCATTTATGCAGTGAGCTTAGCTCGGCGCGGACGCTATTCTTTCCAACACCGTAGTGCGTTCGGCATGGAGAAGCGTCCCCACGCTCTGGTGTCCTTGCTAGGGACGGGGGCTCCTGCTCACGGTACTCACTCGACCTCGCGCGCGATGGCTACTCGTAGTGGCGAGGAACTTCGGAGTGACCTGGATCGTGCACTCCGTCGTGCACGCCGCGACCCCCCTCGTCGCAGCCGCTCCGAGGATCGTCCGCGCCCCCAGGAGGTGAAGCCCGACATCGATGACGTGCTTGCTCATGAACTAGACCTATGGAAGGCGGATCCTGACCCTTGGAACTTCTGGGAGTGGCGCTCTAAGACTGGGCGTTCGAAAGCAGCTTGCGCATCCCGTACCTCTGCACCTGCTGGTGCCAGGAGCTCCCCTCCTCGGAGGCGCCGAACTACCCGCATACCGCGGAGACGCATCCGGAGCAGGGCGCGCAGTCGTAGCCGCAGCAAGAGCATCCCAAGGGCACGTGGACATCCGTTGGCGAGTCGCCCCCGTTCCAGTACGCACACGATGTACCCAGACAAGCCCGATGAGCGCCTCAGCCACGCCAAGAGCGCGACGAGACGTGAGCAGGAAGCTCGGACAGTCCACCGTCGCCAGGCTCTTGACGAAATCTCCGAGGCCACCACCGATCGGGCTGATGACGTGGTTGGCGCGCAGGCCCACAGGGGCAGCCGTTCGCCACCCGCACCTGGTCCTGCACCTACTATGCAGGAGAGGCACGCCATGAGAACGGCGAGCCACGCGTTTCTGGACGCCCGTATGACCTTGTTGGAGGAACACTTCAGAGAAGCCCGTGCGTTGAGTTCCGAACTCCGCGATGCCCACGCGGCAGCAGCGGTGGAGGAAGCTCGCGTGGGCAGCTCTTCGCACTCCCCTGTCCCCGTCCGCCGTCAGAAGCCGCAGCTGAAGACAGCGGCCACCAAGGACAGCACTAAGAAGAAAGGGAAGTCTAAGGGCAAGCGTTAACTCCTCCGTCTGATGATGACGAGTTTTACGGACTCAACTTTACTTTTCTGGAGTGCCGCCCTCGGTGGTCGCCGGTATTGTCTCTTATTCTTGGTGCTTGCTGAGTGCCGTGGGGTGTCAGGCATTGGGCTCAGATGGTGCATGCTCTTTACTGCACTACTGGCGAGTGCAATACTTACCACTATGGCTCTGGGTAGAGCGAGGCTGGCCACGGGATGTTGCCTCAACTCAGCTTCCGTACTTGAATTCTCTGGTGCTGGTTACTGTACTCTGTAATGGTGCTGGTTACCCTGCTCAGGTGATGGTGCTGGTTACTGTACTCAGTGATGGGTCATTGGTGGGATTACCTTTGGATGCACCGCTCAATCTGTCATGAGTGGTATCGCTACTAGGGAGCTCAGGCAGTTCTATCCTTGGGTGTAGGCGCTACTTGGGTTCAGTGGATTCGTTCGGTGCCCTCCTCCAGGTGAGAGTCGTTGGAGTCCCCCCTCCTGGCATGAAGCGTTCGGGCCCCTCCTCGCTGTCGGAGTCGTTCGGCAAGAGGCCCGAACGACTGACACAAGGAGTGGCCCGAACGACTCAAACCAGGGCGAGGGGGCCGGCCCGAGGTGGTCGCCGTTATTGTCTCTTATTCTTGGTGCTTGCTGGATTCCTTCGGGTGTCCGGCAGTGGGCTGAGATGGTGTATGGTCTCTCCTCGGGTACTGGTGAGGTCACTACTTCCCACTATGGTTGTAACGCTGCTGTACGACAATACCTCTGGGTACACTGAGGCTAGACACTGGATGTTGCCTCAGTGGGGTCGGTGGTTCTTGTATACATGGCTTGGGCTTCGGTATGTATCCAATGGTGGAGATGCCTGTGCTCAGGTTCCGTGGCGCTTCAGGTGGGCTATAGTATAGGAAACATCCCGCTGGTGGGACTTGTATTGCAAACTGGCTGGAGCCCGTGCTTGGGTTCTCTGGTGCTGGTTACTGTGCTCTGTGATGGTGCTGGTTACCCTGGCAGGTGATGGTGCTGGTGACTCTACTCAGTGATGGTTCATTGGTGGGAGTACCTTGTGATGCACCGCTCAATCAGTAATGGGTGGTATCGCTACTGGGCACTGGGAGCTCAGGCAGTTTTATCCGTGGGTGTGGCCGCTACCACGGTTCAGTGGATTCGTTCGGTGCTCTCCTCCTGGTGTGAGTCGTCCGGGCCCCCCTCCTGGTCAGAGTCGTTCGGGCCCCTCCTCGATGTGTGAGTCGTTCGGCGAGGGGCCCGAACGACTCACACAAGGAGGGGCCCGAACGACTCGCACCAGGGCGAGGGGCCCCAACGACGCACGCCACTTGCATTCTTGTCCAGTGCACACTCTGAGTACCGTGATTCTACCCTTGCCTAACGGAAATCCTCAGATATGTTCGAGGGGGCCGATCTTGGAGGCGAGTTTCCCCTTGTGCTCCTCTTCCACCTCTCCCTCCTAACCTGCCGCCTGCTGCCCGCGCCCGACTTGATGGGCGAACCTGCCTCTCATGTGCAGCTCAGAGCTGCGAGCCTGAGCAGGGTGCTGACTTGTGCCCCGCGCGCCCCGAACCAAGGAAAAAAAAAAAAGGGTGACGGTGTACCGCCAGCGCCCAGTTGCAGCCAGTTCCGCGGGGCGCTCACTGCACAACTGGTCGGAAAAGATCGCTGGATCGTCGACGCCGTCGTCCAT
>CAUYUJ010015826.1:182500-225000 GCA_963575745.1 Prorocentrum cordatum
CCCCCTCTGCGGGGAAGGGATCAAAGGGAAGGGGCTTCCCTTCGACTCCACTACGACGTCGTTTAATTTCGCTTTGGATAGCGCGCTTGAGGAGGAGAGCCCTGGGAGGGGGAGAACGGAGACGACGGAGACGACGAGTCGAACGGAGAAGCCCCTCACACACGCCGACAGGGTCGGCGGATTTTTCGCCCGAAATCCGCCTGTAGGGGGACGCGCCCGACCTAAGCGTTGGCGAACGGGGGCGGCACTGGTCAGCGCCTGTGCCGAAGGGCCGCAGCCTCGAGCAGCTGCGGCGCGGCCTGCTGGCACCTCGCACAGGAGGTGCCTCACGAGCGGCTCCACGCCTCTCGTGGACGTCTCCTCGATGGTGCTGGACATCACTCGAAGAAGAAAAACCACATAAACATAAGCTTTTGGCGCTCCGCGCGGATTTCTTGGATCCGCGCTGGGCCCCCCTGGCGGCGCCTCCGGCGCCGCCCCTGGCGCGCTCCGCGCGCCAGGGAGGAGGGTGCAGCGCGCATCCAAGAAATCCGCGCGGAGCGCCAAAAGTTTGTGTTTATGTTTTCTTTCCTTCTCATCACACTTCTCAGCCCGCGCATCTGCGGCACGAGGTGCAGGGAAAGTGTCGTGCGCAGGACGAGATGGCGGCCGCGATGCATCAGCAGAAGCTCCACCGGGAGATAATACCGACGCGCTGCATCGGCAGAACCTTCACCAGAAGCCCCCTTCAGCGCTGGCACCGGCTTCTTTAGCAAGGTGGCATTCTCCAGAAGCTTGCCAGCTTGCCATCATACTCAGCAGCAGGAGCGGCGCCTCCAGCAAAAGAGCACCAGCAGCTGCCTCATTACCCACCGGTCGTTGAAAGTAGGTATTCTTGGATACCCAGGTTCAATCCACCTTGAGCGCCTTCCTACTTCAAGAGTCGAGCGGTTTTCACCCTTCCCTCCTCCTCAGGAGGCGGGCGGAAGCCCCATCTACTTCCGACGCCTTTCGATTTCCCGTTTCTACCTACTTCTTTCGACCGATGGGTCGCCTCGTTATCGTGGCCCTCGTCGCCACAAGATCCGGCCTCGCGAGCTCCGCCCGCGGTGGCGACACAGCCAGCCAGGGCGGGCCTCCGCGGGAGACTCGGCCGCAGCGTGGGGAGGGATTCCCGCGACGAGCTCCGGGATGCGGGCCTTGGCAGGTGCACGGACGGATCAGTCTTGACCGAGCCTAGCTCGACCTCACCACCCACTGAGAGCGTGGTTCTTTCTTGCTTGGGGCATAATGGGCATTCTAGCCCCCGCCCCCCCCCATATAACGTAACGCTCCCCTCCTGGGCACAACACAACCAGCATTTGAGAGCCTTGATTGCAGGCGCGCCAGGCGCGCGGGGGGTGGGAGGAGGGGGCGGTCCCCCTCCACACCCTTCACGTCCGTCTCCTGTTCCTCGCCGTTGCTGCCCCGGTCCCCCCACCCCCCCCCATTCCCTGCCCGCGCGCCCCGAACCCTGCAGGCCCGACGGGCCGATCCAGACGAGGAGGATAGGATAGGATAGGACGAGTGCGCGCGACGCTAAAGCGATAGCCACACTTCGCGGCGCCAGGGCGAGAGTCACATGTGGAAAACGACCCCCTTTAATTTTCGAAGCTGCTGCAAGCAATATGCTTCAGGAGCATGCGTGTTGAGGACGTCCCAGTCGAGACGCTCGACCCGCCCTACCGACACATCTGGCGGTGCGGCGGTGCGGCAAGGATGAGTTGTTTATTTTGGAAAGAGGGGGGGGGGGATTTTCGGAGGGGGATTTTCGGAGGGGGGGGGATTTTCGGATGGGGGGGAGGGACCCCCGGGTTCCGGAGGAAGATGGGGGGAATTTTTCCACAGTAAAGAGGCTGTGGGTCACGCTCTCTCTGAGAAGAGGAGGTGGAGGATGAGGACTTGAGTAAACCAACGATTCAACAGCGCTATTGCAACCTATCCTCATGAGTCCCTGCAAGCCTTCCTATGCATCACAAGAGCAGCCCATGGGTGTGCCATTCAGGCGAGAGCCCCGTTTTCAATCCGGAATTGTTTCGCACCTGGTCCAAGCGTATAGTAAGCAATGCGGCAAGGCATGATCGTACAGTTCAGCGAAGTTTGCAGTTAGATTTCTTGTTCGAGAAAGGTCCGCCATGGACTTCGATCAAGTCTGAATCAAGAGATCAAGTTTGAAAAGGAGCCGCCTGCCCTCCGTTTAGCTGTTACATAGTTTCAAGTGTCTGTTTTGAAGGTCAGGGAGGTCTCAAGCGAAGGTGCTATTTTTGAAGGGACCCGTCGAACAAGCTTGAAAGACGAATGCGCGCGGCGCCAAGGCGAGGGCCTTCTTTTGAAAAGGGTCGCCCTTCATCCAGGTGTTGCAAACGTGGCTCAGGGCATGAGCCCTACTTTGAAGGAGGGCCATTCTTCCATCCGTGAAGATGTGACAAGCTTTGAATGCGAATGTGCGTGACGCCAGGGCGAGAGTTACATTTTGAACAAGAACCGCCCTTTACCCTTGATGCTTTCGCGAACTCTGCAGGCGAATTTGCGCTGCGCTGGTGCGAGAGCCCCATTTCGACAGAGCCGCTCGCCACTCAAAAAGCTGTGGCAAGCTTTGAAGACGAAGACCTGCGGCGCTACGGGGAGAGAGATGCATCTTGGAAAGGAGCCGCCCTCCGACCTTGAAACTGTTGGAAACTGTCAGGCGAATGTGCGCGGCGTGAAAGTGGAGGAGGAGGAGGAGGAGGAGGAGGAGGAGGAGGAGGAGGTGATTCGAATACCAATTTCCTCCCATTCTTGGAGTTGCTGCGAGCTTTTTGAGACGGATGTGCGTGGCGCGAAGGCGAGACCCACATCTTGACCTCCCCCCCCCCTCCTTCTCGAGGCTGGCGCCGAATTTTAGGACGAGTGTGCGCGGCGCCAAGACGAGAGCTTCGTTTTGAAAGCCGCCCCCCTGCATCCTTGAAGCTGCTGCAAGTTTCAAAGTTCGGAGTCATGCGGCGTGAGAAAGCATCAGGCGAAGCGCCCAGAACATCCTACGACACGCCTGAAGGTGCGACAGGGATAAGTTATCCAGCAGGAGGAGGAGGAGGAGGAGGAGGAGGAGGAGGGGAATGGTTACCGGGACCGCGCGAGGCAGTTGTGCAGGTCTTCGAGGGCACCAGCAATATCGACAACAAGGCCGCCGCTTCCTCTTGACGCCCCCCTTGTTCCCCTGTCATGGCGCCAACATCGCAGAGCGGATTTCGATCGGAAAATAACGGGATGAGCCCATATTGTCCTGGAGAAATTCGCTCCAGAATTCGAAGTGAATTCCGTGCGAGTTTCTTTGGCCCGGAATGAAGACTACAAAACATCCATGCGAAATGCACGTCGCCTTTCGCTCGCCGTTTCGGGGTCTTTCGTTGACAGGAATCCACGCAGAAATCTGCTGCACCACGTCTGCAAGGTTGGCGCAATGGGAGGAGGAGGAGGAGGAGGAGGAGGAGGAGGAGGAGGAGACCTCTGACCTTGCTTTCGCTCCTGCACTTGGGCGCGTCCTCCGCCTTCTGCTGGCGATACTCCCGTGGCCCGCCCTCGGCTCCTCTGCCCCCCGCTTTCTGCTCGCTCGGCGGTCGACTTCTCTGAGCTGTGTGGCTCGGAAGCTGGGCGAGGGCTGGCAAGTCCGTGGCTGCTAAAACGGTCTTCCCGGAAGAAAAACACGAATTCCCGGAACAGGAGTCAGCGCACGAAATAGTAAACGGGCTGCTAGCTCCGTTCTAGCAGCCACGGGTTTGCCAGCCTTCGCCTGGCTTCTGAGTCGCGCTTCTGTCACGCTAATGGCGAACAGGAGAATGGTGTGGCGCGTCCCTTGGGACGCTCCGCGGCGCCTCCCCCTGGCATGTCCCCCGGGCATCGCCCCATTGCATATGCCATTGAGGTCCGTAGAAACGGTTCCATGCTTCGCAGTTGTCAATCCTTTTCCGGGTTCGCAGGTCGATCATGTTGCGGTGTGACGCTCCTGTCACGCTGATGGCGGATAGAAGAATGGTGTGGAAGACGCGAGTGGCGAAGAGGTTCATTGTGCCAGCAGGATGCGCGTAAACTGGCGAGGAGCGATCCTCTCTGTCATGACTGGGAGAGGAGCCAATCGCGTTTTTGGCGCGATTGCCGACATATATGACCGCAAACTGGAACATATACATTACCAGTGGCGGGCTGTTTTTCAATCCTCGGACTTTTTTAGGGTCGCGGACGACGCTGGGGTGGTGTGGTGTATACTTTTTACCCCGATGTCCCGGGGAAACAACGAAACATGTATACACCAGGGTCCCGTATACACCAGGATCCGCGTTCCTGTGCGAGGTTCAATGCAGGGCCGGAAAATGCTTCGGTGTATAGAGTTCGATTCCCTATAGAACTTGTTACAGATGCGGGTAGTAGTGCAGACGAGGCGAGATTGTTTCGGACGAGGCTGCGGCCAAGTCGAGCAAGGCGGGCAACACACATTCTCCTCCAGTGCGACGCGGTGGCCCCCGCGGGGTTGCCTCGGGTTGTCCTGTGGATGTGGGTTGTCCCGTGGTTTCCCGTGGTTGCCTTGTTGTTGTCCCGTGGTTGTCCCGTGCATTGCCTCTTGGTTGTTCCGCGTGTTGTCCCGTGGTCGGCCCGTGGATTGTCTTGCGTATATAGATTGCTCTGTGGGAACGAAACGCAAGCTCGTTTGCAAACGAATTGTACGAAACTTGGCATGCAAATCGTAGAATTTCCAATCTAAGTCAGAGGTCAATGCAAACGACATCAAGCACCACACCGAGTTGCACCTTGAAGTGTAAGTCGAAACACGATCAATTGCGGGAGTCATGCACATCGACATGCCAGTGGAAATGCACATCGACGTGCCAGTCGAAGTATAGACGAACTGCAATTCGACATGCATGTGGCCTGAACATCTAAGCACGCATCAGCATGTAAAACGACAGGCTAATCGACGTATACATCGAACTGAATACGCTCATTCAATTTACTATGTGCATCGGCATTCACATCCAAATGCACGTCGACACGAACATTGTCATGCGCGTTCAAGTCTTGACGCTCCGCTGATCTCCACCAGCTCAGCCAGAAACTATCGCAAGGCGAGTCGCCCTGATCAGGGAAGTACGACAGAGAAGTGAGTCAGCCGCCGAGGCTTGGAATCGGTCTTAGCATGCCCAGGAATTTAACGGCTGAGCCTTCTGTCAGTGGTGGCAGAGCAGAACCTGGAGAATGAGGAAGGGTAGGACGAAGGAGGCTGAAGAGGGAGCAGGAGAAGGAGGAGGAGGAGGAGGAGGAGGAGGAAGGGACGGAGGAAGGGAGGGAAGGAGGGGGGGAGGGAAGTAGGTAGGGAGGGAGGAGGAGAAGGAGGAGGAGTAGGAGGAGCAAGAGGAAGAGGAGGAGGAGGAGGAGGAGGAGGAGGAACAGGAGGAACAGGAGGGGGAGGAGGAGGAGGAGGAGGAGGAGGAGGAGGAGGAGGAGGAAGAAGAGGGGCAGGGGGAGGGGGAGGATAGCCAGTGTCAACACAAGACTCATCATAGATGTTTGAATACACCCTGTCTCCGAGCTCCCTCTTCACAGGCCCTTACAAGGGTTCATTTCTACAGGGAATTGCCCCGTCGGGGGACAACCGTATGAAAATCCTGAAGCGTGCCAAAACACCATTCTCAGGACTTCAACGCTACGTGCCAACCTGACTGTTGCGTCCTGGCGATCCTGAATCGTACCAGTACCTGGTTCCTGGGACTTGAACACCGCGAACATTGTCCCCCGCAGTATGCTCCTACTCCGGCAGTAGGAGCCTGCTGCCGCAGTATGAGCCTACTCGCAGGTGAGTAGGAGCCTACTCCAGAAGTAGGCTCCTACTCCAGGAGGAGGATGTCTTCCTCCTGCTCCTCCTCCCCTCGACCACATGCTCATCCTATCACTATATTTTCTTCTCTTCCTCTCCTTTTCCTTATCAGTTACTCGACGCGGATATCCCCAGATGTGCATATCATAATCTGGCACGCCCCGCTGAGGCCACCTGCGTGTGGGCCACCTGTGCGTCATTCTCCCGACCCCTCCGCCTCCCTCCGCCTTCTCCCTTTCCTTTTCCCGGAAAGGGGCTCCGGCCCAGGATTCTCCTTTAGGATGGCAATCTGTTCCCAGTGCCATGTTGGGGGTGGGTTGGTAGATGTCCGCTCTATGAAAAAGGAATTGCACCGTAGGATGTTCAATGTCCCGAGGTTTGGCAAGGACATCACCGATTTAAAGTTCCGGCTGAAGTTTTCGATCCCGAACCTTGACTGTATAGTTGTAAGGAAGAGGTTGAGATGTCTGAAGCGTTTGCTTGCTCACGGGCACTCTGTCCTGCTAGCACTGCTAGCGCAGAACAGTGCGATAGGACAGTGCATGTCCTGGACTGCGCAAATGCTGCATGACATGCGACACCCCCAGGCGTGTCGGTATGCCGGGCCTGGCGTTTCGTTTGAGAATTCCTCTCCACTTATGATCCTGACGCTTGAAACTTGCCACTCTTTCACGGATAGGCAGGCGGTTTTCGAAACGCGGCTCTCGCATCAGCGCCGCGCACATTCGCCTTCAAAGTTTGCAACAGTGTTACGGATGAAGGGTAGGTCGTTTTCCAAATGTGGTTCTCGCAGGAGCGTTGCGCACACCCGTTTGAAACAATGTTGCAGTTCTAAGGATGAAGGGCAGGTGGTTTTCAAACGTTGGCTTTCGCCTTAGCGCCGCCCAGATTCGCATTAAAAGTTTGCAGCACATTCAAGAATGTGTCTCCCGCCTTAGCGCCGCGCACATTCGTGATAAATTGTTGCAGCAGTTTCAAGGATTCGTATGGTTGAAGTTCCAGGAATGGTGTTATGATGTGTTCTGGCACGCAAAAGTCACATTTATTCGCGGTGTTGGAGTCCCAGGAATGGTATTCTGACGCGATTTAGGGCTGTCAGGGCGCAACAGTTACGTTCAAACGCAGCGCTGAAGTTCCAGGAAAGTGCTTTGGCATGATTGAAGATTCTTAGATGCTTGTCTTCACATGGGGCCCTCTCGCACTAGCTTTATATGGATGTTTGTAATGCCTGTATGCATGTATTTATGTACGTATGCATGCACGCACGTATGTGTGTATGTATGCATGTACGTATGTATGTCTGAATGTATGTACACATGCGTGTATGCATGCATGCGTGGATGCATGCATGCATGCATGCATGCATATACGTACGTATGTATGTGTGTATGCACGTATGTACGTGTGCATGCGTGCATGAATGTATCAATGTATGTATGTATGTGTGTATGCACGTTTTTGTATATCTATACATCTGTAGATATGACGTATGGATGTCTGCATGCATGGATGTATGCACGCGTGTGTGTACGTATGTATGTATGTATGTATGTGTGTATGCATGTTTGTGTGTATGCATTATGTGCGTATGCATGCATGTATGAATGCATGTATCATGTAGTTGGATGCATGTATGGATGGACGGATTGATGTCTGTATATATGTATACATGCACGTGTGTATGTGTGTATGTATGTATGTATGTATGTATGTATGTAATGTAATGTAATGTAATGTAATGTAATGTAATGTAATGTAATGTAATGTAATGTAATGTAATGTAATGTAATGTAATGTAATGTATGTATGTATGTATGTATGTATGTATGTATGCATGTATGTATGTATGTATGTATGTATGTACGTACACATGTGTGTACGTATGTGTGTATACATGCATGCATGCATGCATGTATGTACGTGTATGAATGTATGTATACATGCTGCATGTATGTACACATGTAGGTATGTATGTATACATATATGAGAGAGCGTGATCCACCGCCGCTTTACTGTGGAAAATTGCCAACCTTTTCCTCCGGAACCTGGGGGTCGCCCCCCCCCCCCCCTCCGAAAATCCCCCCCCCCTGCTGGACCCCCCCCCCCCCCCCCCTCCCCCGGCAAAAACCCCCCCCTCCCCTAACCCCTCCTCCCCCCCCCCTCCCCTCGAAAACCGGGGGGTCACTACCGATTCGAACCCCTCCCCCCCCCGTCCCCCTCCGGATCCGGAAAACGGGGGGGGGGGTCCTTACCGGTTCGACATACATAAATACATACATTCATACATACATACATACATACAAACATACATACATACATACATACATGCATACATACATACATACATCATACATCCATACATATATATATGCGAAAGAGCGTGTTCTACCGCTGCTGGCGGAAAACGGGGGGGGGGTCCTTACCGGTTCGACCCCCCCCCCCATCGAAAACCGGAGGGGGATCACTACCGGCTCGAACCCCTCCCCACCCCTTCCACTCACCGCCAGCAAACGACTCCCGGTCCCTACCACCGTCCGCATCACATCCCCCACTGTTGTTCCCAGCACCACTGTCCTCACCACCACTGTCCCCACTGTGTCCCCACCAGTGCCCCCACCACTGTCGCACTGTCCCCACTGTCCCCACCACTGTTCCCACCACGGTTCCACTCTCCCCACTGTCTCCACGGCCCCAACCACTGCCCGACTATCCCCACTGTCCCCACTGTCCCACTGACTCCGCCGCTGTCCCACTGAGCTGTCCCACTGTTCCCACCACTGTCCCCACTGTCCCCACCACTGTCCCCACTGTACCTCTGTCCCATTGTCCCACCGCCGTCCTCGCCACCGCCTTCACCACTGTCCCCACCACCATTGTACCCTCCACTGTCCCACTGTTTCCACCTCATTCCCACTGTGCCCACACCACTGTCCCCACCACCACCGTCCCCACCACTGTCCACTGTCCCCCCTGTTCCCACCATTGTCCCCACCACTGTCCCCACCACTACCGGCCCTCTACTGTCCCACTGTCCCACTGTCCCCACCACTGTCCCGCTGTCCCCTCACCACTGTCCCCACCAACACCGTCCCCACCACTGTCCGCACCCCCACTCGGTTTTCGAGGGGGGGGGGGGGTTCGAACCGGTAGTGACCCCCCCACCCCCCTTCTCAAGATGAACTGGGGGGAGGGGGGGAGGGGTTCGAACCGGTAGTGACCCCCCCCGGTTTTCCGGAGGGGGGGGGGAGGGGTTCGAACCGGTAGTGACCCCCCCCGGTTTTCCGCCAGCAGCGGTAGAACACGCTCTTTCGCATATATGTATGTATGTATGTATGGACGTATGTATGTATTTATTTAGGTATGTATGTATGTTTGTATGTATGTATGAATGTATGTATGTATGTATGTATGTATGTATGTATGTATCTATGTATGTATGTATGTATGTATGTACGTATGTATGTATGTATGCATGCATGCATGCATGTATGTATGCATGCATGCATGCATGCATGCATGTGTGTATGGATGCATGCATGCGTGCATGCATGCATGCATGCATGCATGTATGCATCCGTGTGTAATTATTCATGCATGCAGGCATGCATGGGCGTATGTATATAGGTATGTATGCATGTACGTACGCATGTATAAACGTATGCATGCACGCATTCATGTATGGATTGGTGGATTGATTGATCTATGTTTGCATGCATGCATGTGTGTGTGTGTGTGTTTGTATGCGTCTGTCTGCCTGTCCGCCTGTCTGCCAGTCTGTCTGGCTGTCGATATGTATATATGTCTGTATATATATATATACACATATATATCTCTATATATATATATATATACGTAAGGGCTTCGCCCCCTGTCGCCGGCCCCCTCTCTCGGATAATGGGGTGTGCATGAGCTGTGTTGTGAGGCCTGGGCGCCGTCGTGAAGCAGCGTCGGAATTTCGAGGGGGGGCACTGGAGATATGAGCGTGCCAAGCCATCAACAACATAAGGAACATTGCAGATGTTGGCGCTCATCTCAAGTATTTTTACGTGTCCCAGGACCTCCCCAGAAATTCTGAGACCCCCTCCGGGTGAATGTAAGCAGGGCCCGTTTCGGCTCCCCCCCTCGCGTGGACTTCAAACATTCACAGTAGGAAGCAGAGCACATAATCGGAACATCGGAGACTGGAAACTGGAACTGGATCACGGAGCAGCAAGCCCAATCCGCGGAGCCTGACGGCCCCGTAAGGGGCCTGGCGGATATGTTTGTTGGGACCAACGCAGAGGGAAGTTGGAGGGATGGGTAAGTGAAACATATTTAGCGCGGCTTGATTGTACACTGGTCCTCTCCCTCCTGCTCGTTGTTCTCTTGTTCGGCGGCGAGTTGCGCAGCACCCTCGCGGCCAAAGAGGGCAAACGCGGGAAGGCGAGGACGAGGATCCCTCCCTCTTCCCCCTCGCCCAGCAGAGCACGGGGGGTGCACGCCCTGGTATCGTTCGGACGTGTGCACCTGTTCTCGGCGAGGACCATCGAGGAGCATCTTGGATCAGCGAGCAAGAGCACACGACTCCGAAACATGCACCGGGGAAGGGACGTCCGAGCGACGGCAAGAAGCCCCATTTGTCTGGCTGCTGCTCTGGGGGGGGGGGGGGGGCGGGGGCCGTCGCCCGCGGGGAGGCCGCAGCACCGATCGGCGATGTGCCGTCGCCCGCGGGGAGGCCGCAGCACCGATCGGCGATGTGCTGCTGCCGAAAAGGCGCAGGGTGGGCCTCTTCCATTGGAGGGGGTAGCCCCCATGTGCTCCTCACGTGTCATTCTTCGATGGTGCGACGGAGGAGGAGAAGGAGGAGCAGGAGCAGGAGCAGGAGCAGGAGCAGGAGCGAGGGGAGGGGGACTAGGAGGAGGAGGAGGAGGAGGAGGAGGAGGAGGAGGAGGAGGAGGAGGAGGAGAAGCAGGAGGAGGCGGAGGAGGAGGAGGACTAGGAGGAGGAGCAGGAGCGAGGGGGGGGAGGAGGAGGAGGAGGAGGAGGAGGAGGAGGAGGAGGAGGAGGAGGAGGAGGAGGGAGGCGGAGGAGGCGGAGGGAGGGAGGAGGAGGAGGAGGAGGAGGAGGAGAGGAGGAGGAGGAGGAGGAGAGGAGGAGAAGGAGAAGGAAGAGGAGGAGAAGGAGAAGGAGGAGGAGGGATTTGGAGGAGTGGAGAGGGAGAGGCTGGAGAAGGTGGGAGGCTGGAGGGCGGAGTTACCTACTTGGAGGCTCCTCCGCGCCGCGCGCCTAGCTCCTCCAACTGCTCTCCCTCCGGCTCCATCCTCTCTCGTGCCTTCTGCCCCTCTCGGGGGGGTCCCTCCCGCGGCACGGTGGCCGCACCGCGCCGTGAGTCCGTGGGGACTCGGGGTTGCCGCACGGTTTTGAGGCTCGGGCCGTTACCCGAGGATGTATCGGGCGACCAGTGCTTCCAGTCCAAAAACAACGGCATACGTGAACATAACAGACTGTGGGCGATGCGCGCGGATTTGTTGGATCGGCGCTGGGACCCCCCTGGCGGCGCCTCCGGCGCCGCCCCCGCGCGCCAGGGAGGGGGGTCGGCGCGGATCCAAGAAATCTGCGCGGACCGTCGATAGTTTATGTATATCTTGTTTTCTCGCCCTCCAATTTTGAGACTCGGGCCGTTTTTCCCGAGGACGCCTCTCGGGCGACCGAGGCTTCCGGGGGATGTCGAGTTCACCGCGCGGTCCGTCACCACTACGGGTTTGGGACCCCGACTCCTTCCGAGGCGGATACATGACCACCGCCTGGATGGTCAGTTTTCGGAGCCTTGGCAGGCGGTGGATATGGACATAGTCGCGCCCCCGGGGGCCGAAATATATCCATCTCCAACGCCCGCTAGGGCACCAGGACGTCGGTTCTCAGGCGGTGGATATGGACAAATCCCCGCCTCGCACTCCTGCCCCTCTACCGCGACCCGCGCCCATCCCAGAACTGCCACATCGAGTTCACGGGCGACACCCTCAAGATGCCGATCTCGGACGACCTCCTGGCGGGGACGTGCACATCGCAAGTTCTCGCCTCTTTCGGGGAAGCGTGAAACCCGAGGTCGCGGGGACCCAGGTTTGCCGACGATTGGATTTTGACGGTCCAGGTTTCGTGAGATGGTTGCAGCGGGAGCCCGCGTCAAATTTCATATTGGGTATAGTAATTTTGCTGACGGCCGCGTCAGGCCAGCCCGAGTCCCCCGGACCCGAGTCTCACGTCTCCCCTACTCTAGTCCTGTTGGGTCGTCACGTGAGACCTCGAATCGGAGGACGACGGCGACTGCGAGGAGGAGGGGGAGGACGACGACGATATCCGATATCAAAACCAACAAGTTCTGCAGTGGAGGAGACGGATACACGCGCATGCCCCCCTTCTCGTCCAGTCGTCTGTGTTTGCCAGGACATCGGGCATGATAGGTTGGGTCGTCGGCGGCGGAGGCGGAGCTGGAGGGGGAGGAGAAGGAGGATGGAAATAGAGGAGGGCCGAGGGCAGGGAAAAAAGGAGGCTTGGCTTCGGCGGTGAAAAATGGGCTTCGAGACACCCTTGCACTCTTCTTTGATGAACCATGAGAGAGAAAACTCAGGCAAGGATTCAGTGAGTACTCGGGCAAAGCGCCTGCGATTCGGAGCTGTTGCGACCCACCCGAGTGATCGGGGCTCCACCTCAGCCTGAAGAAACAGAGCCCCGGAGCCCCCGCAATGCACTTCGCGAGCGCGGCAAGACGCTGCTGGGAGGGACGCGCCTTCAACGGCTCCGGGAAGCCGATCGACAAGGGCCCCGCCGTGCTCGCGGAGGACGGCGCCCCTTCTCCGTCAGGGCCTCCCTCCTCCTCCTCCTCCTCCTCCTCCTCCTCCTCCTCCTCCTTCGTCCTCCTTCTCCTTCGTCCTCCTTCTCCTTCGTCCTCCTCCCCCTTCGTCCTCCTCCTCCTCCTTCGTCCTCCTCCTCCTTCGTCCTTCTCCTCCTCCTGCTCCTCCATCTCCTCCTCCTCCTCTTCCTTCTCCTCCTCCTCCTCCTCCTCCCTCCTCGTCCTCCTCCTCCTCGTCTTCCCCCTCCTCCCCCTCCCCCTCCCCCTCTCCCTCTCCTGGCCCCTCCCCCTCCCCCCTCCTTCTCTCCCTCCTCGTCCCCTCTTGCTCTCTCTCCCCGTCCTTCTCCCGTCTCCCTCTCCCTCTCCCTCTCTCTCTCTCTCTCTCTCCTCAGCCACTTCGGACGGGGCCCAAGGCAGCGGGCCCGCAAGGCGACTGCCGGCCCAGCTTGCACTGGCGTGTTCCGAAATGGCTCACGCAGGCGCGGGCCGTGAACTTGGCTAGTTCGGCGAAGTGAGTGTGCCTAAAGCGGGGACTCTTGCTGTACTCCAAGCAGGGGGCGCCGGTTTGGAGTTGCATGCCTAGCTTGGCGAGCAGCTGACAAAGAGGCTCGTCAATGCCAGCCTCGCCGACGCTGGGCACTACATCGGGTACAATTCGGGGTCGAATTCCCAAGAAACGAGGGCTCGGGCAGCGTGGAGTACATCGCGACCAAGCCGCAAGACGTCAGGAGGAGGTAGGGGGTGTGGTGGCTGGATGGGTGTTTCCCATCGTTCCCGTCATCCTTCTGATGATCGTGGAGCTCAAGGGCCAGAGTCCGAAGTAGGAAGGGGGCGCGGAGGCAGCACTGTTGATCCCCGTTTTCCCAGTGTTCTTTGCGGTCATCGAGATGTGCGCGGAGGTCGGGCCCAGGAAGCAGGACGACGAGGAGGTGCGCAGCAACGGCGACCTGAAGAAGGACGCATGCGCGCGCCATCCTGCTGGAGGCGATCTGTGCGACGCTGGGGACGACTTTCGTGACGCCGAAGGCCGTTTGCGCGACGCTGGTCGAGGTCATCTTCGCGAATTTCCAGGGCACCTGCACGGCGCTAGAGGCAACCCGCGCGAGGTTGGAGGTGATCTTCGTGACGCGTGAGGCGCTATGCGCGACGGTGGAGGCGTACTTCGGGCTGCTGGAGACGAGGGAGATGCTGGAGGCGATCCTCGCGACTTTCGAAGCGACCTGTAAGGCGCTGGGGAGCGATCCGCGTGGCGCCGAAGGCGATCCTCGTCGCACTGGAGGCGATCTGCACGACGCTGGAAGCGTATATCTTCGGCAAGGTGGGGACACGGGCAGAGCACGCGTTGTCATCCGAAGCGGAGGCCGCGGAGGAATTCATGGAAGAGGCCGCGAAGATCAGGAGGAAACGCGCGCGAATCGCGGACGCAGGAGGCTTATGCTGGGCTGTGGGCCAAGACGCCAGAGTTGGAGCCGACCGAGGCGATCTCCGTGATCTCCTTGGTTTAGACGTTCAGGCATCAGCATGGCGGTCTTCGGGCTTGTCGAGGCGCTCTGCGGCTGAGCAGCCGAAGAAGAGCGGCGCGCCGGAACCCGACGCCAACGCCAAGACCCCATTGGAAAAGAAAAAATCATAGCCTCCGTCGACTGCCGTCGCCCGTGTCTTCGGGCTCGCGTGTCCCGCGCTGATGGACGCCAGCTCTGAGCGCGCGGGAACAAGGCGGGTCGTTTCCATGCCCCCAGGTGGGCGTTCGGATTTCCACGGGCCGCGAGAGGCCTGCGGGCCGCGCGAGGCCTGCGGGCCGCGCGAACCCAGCCGGCCCGATGAACCCCGCAAGTCCCACAAAGGTTTCTTGGGCCGCACGTGCGCCGCAGCGCGCGTAGGCCAGTGCGCCGCACTGGCCTATCGGGCCATCGGGTTTCTGGGTCCCATGGGCCCCATCGGGCCCACGCGCGGGCCCCATGGGCCCCCTGACTCGTCGGGGCCTTGCGAATCCCGCGGACCACGGGGGCCCCACGGGCCCTAGGGGCGCCGTGAGCCACGCGGGGCGCTTCTCTAGCATGCAAGCCCATGCCCTGCAAATTCGGAGAACGATGCGCGCCATCTCAAGCTTTCCAGGCTCCTTCGCGTCGCTCAGCCCCCGCAGGGAAAGCACCCCAAAGTGGCGTCTGGGTGCCGGTGCCGGCCTTTCGTTCCCTGCAACGTCAAAACGCCGACGCCGGCACCGAGGCCCCCTCTGGAGCGGCGGCCCCGTGGGCGAGCTGAACCCTTCGACGATTTCGGAAGTTCGCCAGGGGCTGCGGGCCGGGTCAAGAGGGAGCCACGGTCTTTGGCCCCGGGCGCGCAGGGCGGCCGCCGCCCCCTTTTGCGGGGAGTAGGCGGTTCGGAATCGCCGGGCGCTGGCTTCGGACCTATCGAGGGCCATTGGTGCGACGCGGGCGGACAGTGGGCGGGCGCAGGGATGGGGGGGTGGGTGGGGCACATGAGGGGGGCGAGCGGGCGGGGGGGGGCAAAGGGGGGGGGCGGCGGTGGGGCGGGGTGGGGTGGGGGGGCGAGGCTTCGGTCATGAGGGATGCCGCATTATTTTTTTCTCTTCTCCCGAGAACGCCCGCCAGTTTCGCTTCTCGCTTGCGCTTTTGGTTTCTTGCTCCCCCTCTTACCTGCTGCGCGACTTCTTCCTTCCCCCGCCTTCCCCAGCCGCCCTGCGCTTCCCCGGGCCAGGGCAGGGTCGCGCTGGCCCAAAACGCAAGTGAAAATTTAGCGGAGCAAATGCTTTCTCGGCGTTGGTGTCGGCTTTTGCGTTCCCGGGATTGTCGAGGTGACGTTGATAGGAAAGTGCACGCGTAGCATGCCTTTGCCGCGCTGCGGCTCGGCGAACCCTCCGACGCGCCGTCGCCGCTGCCTCTCCCCCGCCTCCGACTTGCCTCGCGAACGTGTGTGGTGGTGGGGGGGGGGGGCGCAGCGTGGTGTCCATGCCATATCGCAAAAGCCGTTGTTCGCGTGTGATCACCTGGAACGCATGATTCGCCTCTATGGGCCGCGCGCGATCCTGGCTGCTGGCGCGCGGCCGACGCGCCCTGGACGTCCGGCGCCCGGGGCCGGCGCGCGGCGGCGGGGTCGGCCCGCCCGGCGACCGGGGCGGCCGTCTCGGCCAGGTTAAGCGGGGCCACGAGGAGGGCCAGGCAGAGCGGCTGTCCGCTTGCGCCTCCAATCTCTCGGCGCGCCAGGCCAACGGCGCCCGGCTGCGCGCGTGCATCGCCGCCCTGGCGACCTAGCTCGTCGCGGCCCGCGCGGGCGTCGCCGCCCACGCCGTCCGCTCCGACGCCGTCTTCGCCCAGGCACTGGGCTCCTTGCAGACGGACGGCCTCGCCCAGCGGATCGGCCTCATCGCGGCGCCCCGCCGTCGAGATGGCGTTGGCGACGCCGTTCGGGGGGGGGGGCCCGGAGACGCGCCGAGCGGAAAGGGGCGCCGCCGAGGCGAGGGAGTTCCACAATGAATTGTTGCATGGCCGAGTCGCCGCTGCCAACTATGCAGGCGACGTCGGCGTCTGGCGCGACCCAGCGCAGCCGCGGTCGGCGGGCGGCAACCGCCCCGCCGCGCACGGGCGCGCCCTCGTGCCCGACGATCTGCGACGACGAGTTGGCCGCGCGGCGCCGCGGGGGGCGGGCCCGACCGGGCGTCGCCCACCTTCGGCGCCGCTCGAGTCTGTCAGCGGCCCACGCCCGCGCGCGTCGCTTCCAAGAGCGCCCTCCTGAGATGATCGCGCGGGCGCGCGGGTCTGCTCGGTGCGCCGAGCTGGGCGCGGCCCCCCTCGCTCTTCGCGCGCGCTGGCCGCGGCCTGGGCAGCGCGGCGACGGCGAACTCCAGCGGCGCCCTTGGCTTCCGCCGTCGGGCGGCGGGGAAGGGCCCGCAGGCGGCAGCCGCCGGCGGCTGCGCCGCAGGCAGTGGGCGGCCGAGTGCATTCATGCTTGCGCCGCGGTAAGATCCCCCGTTGCCCCCGTCGCCGCCCCTCGAGGCCCCGCGCGCGGCTGGCGACGGCGTCGGGGCCGGCCGGGGCGCGAGCGGGCGCGGGGTGCTATCCGTCAGCTCCTAATTGCCGAGACGGCCGCCGCGGGGCAACGGGCGCGGCGGCAGCTCGAGACAGCCAGTGCGCCCAGGCGACCACGAGCCGTCTTGAGTATTTGTGATGGGGGGGGGGGCATCTCGGATTTCCCCGGCGCGATGTCTTGTTTTCCACTACCAGCTGGGGGGGGGGCGCGGAAACGCCTTCGGCCCCGCGAGGGCCAATATTATTTGCGAGATGCAACATTATCGCGCCGGCGCGCGGGCCGCGCGCGGAATTTCATGCCGCGGTCGCGGCGAGGCCTGGAGTGGCCCCGGCAATGAGTTGTTCGTCGCGCTCGTAGCGCCGTGCTGGGCGAGAATGTGCCTCGCGCGGGGTTCAATGGGCGAGCCGTTGCGCAAAGCGCTCAGGGCGTCCCCGATTGTCCCGTGGGCAACCGTGCAAATCCCAGCATGCGCCGATGCGCGCTTCGATGTTCTCATGCAGTCTCCTTCCTTTATTTTGTATCGGCCCTCCTCCCCCCCGCCGCGCCCCCTCCCCGCCCCCCCCCCCCGCCGCCCCCCCCCCCCGGCTGCCCCCCCCCCCCGCATCAGGAGCGCGAGCGAGATGCGCGCGAAGCGCATCCTCTCCCGAGCGCGACAAACGCAGCCGAGCGCGGGGCATCTCCGAGGGGGGGGGAGGGGGGGCGAGGAAAAAGGAAGTCAATGGGGGGGCGCGAAGAGGGGGGGGGGAGGGCGCGCGGCCCGGGAGGTCGCCCGGAGACCGTTCATGATGGCCCCGGGCGTTTGCGCCAGCGGGGGGGCCTCGGGCGCGCAATGGCCGGGCCCTCTTGCGCCCTTCGCACCCACCCGCGCCGGCGAGGTTCGCCAGCGGCCCTTGAGATCTCTGGGGGCGGCCGCCGGGTCTCGAAGAGCGGGCCAAATAGTTCCCAGGCGTGCGCCGAGAGAGCCGCGAGGAAACCCTTGGAGGGCCCCGGGGGCGGCAGTGCGGCTTCGCAATGTGTTTCGACACCCTGGACAGGCCATTCAATGCGCCTTCTTTGGGGGGCACCCAGCGGCCCGCGCTGCATCTGCGATAGAAGTGTTTCTGGGGCCAGGGCAGGCCTGAAGCGGCGCACGTGGAGGGCGCGCTGGTAAAACCGGAATCATTGGTGCCCCCCGCGCAAGGCGCCGCGGCATGGGGTTCCAGAGCATTGCGAGCATCTCGCTCGCCGGCGCGAACATTATGCAACCGCGTCGGGGGCCCTGCGCACGGGGGGGGGCGGATTTCAAATCAGCGTTGAACGCGCGGACAAACGGCTGCCCATGGCGCAGCGGAGTGTCCATCCACCGCGCGTTCGCGCCCAACTCGTCGCGCGCGTTCCCTGCAAGCGCGCGGGCGTTCTTTGATCGATGGATTGTTTTCTCCGGGGGGGGGGGGCGCGACCTCGTGGCCTGTGACCCCGTCCTGCGCGTGGATGCAATTCCCTGGTCTTTGATTATCCCCGTCGCGTTCCTCCAATCCTCCGCCGCCGCCGCCCGCGCCCCCCGTCGCCCCCCTGCCTCCTCGCCCCCGCGCTTCGCCGCGCTTGTCTGCAGAACGCATCTCCACTCCCCCCCGCTCGCGTGGCGCGGCTCGCGGCGGCGTCAGTCTGAGGCGGGCCCCTCCTCGCGCCAATATTGCCAGACAGGTCATCGAACTGCAGAGTTCCCCATCGACGCGTGTTTTTCCGGGCGCGCCCGTCGAAGTCTTGCCGCGCGGATCCCTGCCCCGTGAAAGGTCGCCGTTTCTACGTTCTCATTTCCCGCGTTCGATGATCTGCAGATGCCAGCAAAGCAAATCGCGTCGATTGAAAACCTCGCCAGTGGTCGAAGAACCGCTGCGATGCAACAAACGACGCGCATGCCAGCGTCAGCTTCCGACGTCGCCCTGGCGGGGTGCAACGGCGAGCTCAGCTCCAATGGCACGGCGGCGCCCGCGGGCGAGAAGCCTCTCGCGGGGGGCGCGCGCGCGTCCGACTTCCCAGAATAGCGGGCGGCGCGCCCCGGCGCCCCCTGAAGATCATCGGGCGAGCGGGCCCGGCGGCGCTCTGGCCGCCGACGGCGGGCGCGTGCGCCTCCGCCGCGGCGAAGCATGCCGCCGCGCGCGGGCCCGAGTTTCCCCGGCCAGCTCCAGGGGGCCCAGGGCCATCGCGCACACCTCCCCAGACTTTATGCATGGGCCGAGCAAGACGAGCGAGATGGGCGAGACAGCGGGCGCGGCGAGGCCGCGGCCAGGGTCGTTGGCGGCGCGGTCGGCGAGCGGGCCTTCGCGGGAGCTTGGGGCGCCGCGATGACGGAGGCGCGGCTTGCGTTCGACATCGCCATCAAGAGCCCGGGCCCCGAGAGCCCCCCCCCCCCCCGCGCAACGCGCCGCCCGCCGCCGCGGGGCTTCGAGCGACAGGTTCACGGGGGTACCCTCGCTCCTCGAAGCGCAGCGCCAGGGCCGCCTGCGCCAGCCCAGCGCGGTCCACCGCCGCGAGAGGCCACGGTTGATTCAGACCGCGCGGGGCGGGGCGGTTGCGCCGGCGCGGGGGCGCCCCCGTGGGCCCCCCGCGCAGGTTGCCGACGCGTCGAAGTCAGGCAACAGACATCCTGCGTCTGCTCCACGCGGGGCAAATTTTGTTTCTAGATTTTTCGGCCCTGGACATTTCCCTCGCATTTTGCGTCGCAGCGGTATCGGGGGTTCTCTTTTGATGTCCTCCAAAGGGCCCCGAGGTGACCTCATGGGGCCCCTTGTGTTCGCTCGTGCAAGTAGCGTGCGGAACAGCGACAAATGCCTCGGTCTGCTAGCTGGGGTGCGTTATCATACCTTCTCGATGGCTCGTGGGTGGAGGTCGCGACGAGAAGCAGCCATCGTTCTGTTGACCTACCTTCGCCCCCCCCGCCCGCCCGCGCCGCCGCGCCTTCGGCGCCGGTTTGTGTCAGGCGTCGATGTGCGTTTTTTCATTGAGTGAGCATATGCAGGTGTCTTGGGAGACCCCCTGGCCATCCTGCACGCGGGAAGTTGCTCGCTGTTGAACGATGTTGCGGGGTGCTTGGGCTTAAGAACACCATGGGCATTAATTGCAGGTGAGGTTGCGCCCTGGCGCAAGCCTGCCAGGTTCAGAAGTATTTGTGTTGCCGAGGGGCCCTGGCCTCTGTCAGCGTTGCAAGCCTGCTCGCGGCGCGTGCTTCTTTTCGGGGAAGAAGCTTCGCATTCTCCACGGCCGAAGCGGTCTGGGCATTCATTGGACCACTCGTGCCTCCGCCTGCCCCAACACGCAGTGCAATCAAGTTGCCGGCGTCTTCGTCGATGCTTCGTTTGATCGGGCCCTCGGTCGTGAAGTTTGCACGTTCTTTCTCCGCGGCGGTAGCATCGGCCTCGCGTAGCTTGCAAAGAACCGCAAACAATGTGTGATGCCACGAAACTTGGCGCGGCACTGGTTTCGCGGCCGAACCCCTCGCGCCCGCACGTGCTGCGCATGATTGTTGCGCGCGCAAGATTGGCCACCGCATGCGCACGACATAGATCACAGCTATCTAGACAGACAAATTGGGGACCCAGAGTTGTCAAGCGAATGGATAGGATATGTAACATGAGGTCCACGCAATGTCGCTCAATCCCCCTCCATTTCCTGATGCACGCGGCATCGCCCAACGTGCCTTTCGGCGGGCTTCGAGCAATCGCGCTGGCTGGCGCTGTCATTGCTTCTACCCGTTCTTTGGACAGACTGCACTCAAAATCCTTCGGGTTTGGGCGGGTCCGAGATGCGGCGCGCCCTGAAGACGCCCCCCTCCTGACTGCCTGGCCCATGTGGCCCCCGGCGGGATACCATGGGCCCCCAGTGGTCATCGACTAGGGTCGCGCGAGAGGGTGTCGCAGGCCCTCCTCGATTTCGTCTCGGCATACATGTTGCCTTTTCTGCGGGGTTGCTTTTGCATGCCAGACATTCCCCTAGGGGGTGCGATCTGACCCCAGCGGTTTGCCCGCGCCAGCTCCGTCCAGCCGCCGTGCGGGAGCGTCCCGAGAAATCAGACCGCCGTGGGCGCTGTCGAACTGCAGATAGTAATAATTTATTGGTGACCACTCCTGGCCCGGCTCCGCAGGGCCGCTCCCTCTGGAAACCTTCGGGGATGTTTCCTGGAAAGGTATTTCTGTGCAGAGAAATCTGGAGTATAGTTTGGCGGCAGATTCCCTCGCTCCCGCCCGCGCTGTACCTGATTGTTGTGCAAGCAGGCTTGGTTGCCACATGCGGACGGCATAGGTCGGTTGGAGGATCTCCTCCTGTTCTGGACCATGAGTAACACTGCCACCCATGAGCGCGCGGACGGAAAACTACACTAAACCATTACGGACTGGCCTGGTAGTGACAGTTGCTTGTTTGCGGGAGCCTGGCATAAAATCGAGGGCAACCTGATGCTAGCTTCTCCTGCCATGTTCAGACACCCTTCCTCCACAAGGAGACCCGAGGGAGGCGAGGAAACAGTTAGAGGCATTGCAACCGCATGCCCCACAGGGGACCTGGGGATACGAAGAAAGGAACACCCCCGACGCCTGACAAACGTCGGAGCAGTCGATGGGTTCGTTCGCGAGAAATATCATGCGACCTGGCAGAAGCGGCAGCTCGTTCTGGGACCTTGCCTCCACCCCCCCTTTCAGTAGTCACCCCTTCGATGCGGCACACACGGCACCGCACACGACCGCCCACCGCAATTGGCACATGGCGGAGCTTGGGCTGGAACAACTGAATGGTGGGTGGGTGGGGGCGGTCTTTTTGATGTCTTTTCAGGTATCCTTTCAAGGTCGGCGTCAGCGGCACCCGCCTGGCTGACCCAGCGTGCGACTCCTGCAACAAGCAAGTCGCACTGAGCAAAGCGGCGAAGGAGAGGGGCGGGCGCATGACAGAGCCGAACGGCCTCTTGGAAACTCCTGGTCGTCCTCCTCCTCGTCCTCCTCTTCTTTCTCCTTTCCTCTCGATTGTGGTCGTCCTCGTCCGTCTCCCACGCCTGTGTTCCAGCGTCGGTGCTGACTGTTGATACAGCCGCCCGCGTTTCGCCACTTGGGTCGCTGCGCGAGGGCGAACATGACCTTACGACGTGTTATGCTCTTGGGACTCACGATCTGGACTGCTGTTTCCACATGTTTGGCGACGTGTTTTCGTGAGGTTTTCGACGTTGTTGACGTCAATGTCTTCGGTCTGGCCATGTGCTGCAACCCCTACGCTGTGGCAATGTATCTGGGCCCTCCCTTTTGTTATGTTCCGTAGTTTCATTGTCTTCGTCATTTGTTCGGAACTTGGTCCTGGTGTTTGTTCTCCTCTCCCTTTCTTTGCAATTATTCCCCCCAAGCAGCCCAATTTCAGCTCATTGTTTGATTATGTATCATTGTCTTGGCCTCTAACGATTTGCTACCCCGCATGCCGGTCCAGCATCAGTTGGGACGTTGTGTGGTTGCGCGTAGCCGAGTTTCAATTATCAATATTATTCCCCCCGTCCTCCCCTTCCACTTCCCAGAGACTTCACTGGCATGTTCGGCCCGATTTGACCAACGCTTTGAAGTGATAATTTCCTGCGATGTGACATCCTTCTCCCGCTGCCAAAGGACTTTCTGGACATCAACGGTGCGCCCCTCAATCCCAAGTCGCGCGTGTACCCTAAGGAGTCGCCTCCGTCAGCGCGGCGTCAGCCACGTCTGAGGCGCAAGGCAGCGAGGGGATAATGAAACATATGGGACAGGAGGGAGGGAGGGAGGGAGCGAGGTACCAAGGACTGGGAAGGGAGTAAAGGCTAGAAGGATGGGGGGGACAAGGGGAACCTGGCTCCTCGTCCTCAAAATTGTTCGACCCACTCTTCCACCGAAAATGCTTCCCCAAACAGCGCATGCGATATGTGCCCCATTTGTTTTTCCCGAAATGGTGTGGCTGCTGTAAGGGGCCTCACGTGTTTCAGGCGAAGTTAAGTTCTACAGGCTCGGACATGTTTTCTCTTAACGCCGCCCATGCCGACTCACAGCGTGTTGGGAATGTCCACAACAATTCGGCTCGTCGAGTTGTAGCATAGTCATGCTATATGTGGGCCGCAACGGGTCTTCATTGCGCACAGTGCCACTACTTCCGTTTATTCACCCACCGCGACCTGTGTTGATTATCCATTCAGTGTCGAAGAAAAGCGCAGCCCGGGCGAATTGCGATGATTTGCCTTGTGCAGTATGCCAGTTTGAATCACCACCACACGATGTGAAGGCATCTCCAGCGGAACGGGGCCCAAACCAGGCCAGACGAGGCCACACCAGGGAACTTGCGAGAACGTCTCAAGTGGAATCGGGCCAAAACCAGGCCACACCAGGGCCAAACCAGGCACTTGTGAGGACGTCTCACATCAGAGCTGGGCCCAAACCAGACCAAACCATGGCCAAACCAGACAATTTGTGAGGACGTCTCGGGAGGAACGGAACCGGGCCCAGGCCAGACCAAACCAAGGGCCGGACCGCGCAGATTTTGAATTGAATGTAGGGGGGCGCTTGGCCCGCGTGTCCGCCGATGCGGTCGAGGTTGGGCGCAGAAGCCTTCACTCGTGTTTTGGGTGTTGTTGGGGTTCTGTCAGGAGGGGAAAAACACACAGACACAATTAATCGTCGATCCCCAGGAAAATATGGGAAAATATGGAAAGTGGGGGGAAGTCCCAAACCCAGAAAATGTAGAAAAATATAGGAAATCCTGGTACGTGTGTGTCTATGTATTTGTGTGTCCCAGGGCCGCTTCATTTTGGGTGCGGCGTTAGGACAAATACCTCCGAGCCCGTAGGATGCGACAAAAAGGTGCCGTGCCGTGACGTGCCCGCGTGCCGTGCCGTGCAGTGTGCGTTTTCTCGGGCAGCGCTGTTGCTCTCGGTATCGTTTGACCGATCCCCATCCCCATCCCCTTCGAGACCCCCACCAAATTACCCCCCCAGTTGGGGGGATACACCCCTCGAAACCCGAAGGGAGCGACCTATATCCCCATCTAGGGGGGTAAATCGGCCAGTGGGGCCCAGGCCACGCCTCTGGGGATGGGGACCGGTTAAACGATACTCATGTTCAGGGTCTCTATGCCATGCCAAGGGGCGGTTTTCTCGGGGCCCAGGGGCCTATTCTAATCTTCTGGGGTTCGATGTTGTTGGATGCGTTTGTTCCAGGAACACCTTGGAGCCACGAGGCCCCCAGCTGCCAGACTCTGAGGATAGGCACTCTAAAGTCCCTGTCCTCCAGCCCCTCTAGCCTCTCAAGCTCACGAGCGAGTGTGTCCAACCCTTGGTGGGGACGTGCAACGTGACAGTAACTATTGGGTTCAGTTCAATGATGGCTGGAGCGTACCAAGGCCCACATTGCTCTGCTTCAAGAGCGTCATGCCGACAAAAAAAAAGTCAGCCTCTTCGCGGTGTTTTCGTAACAGGTGGAAGGTGCTCTTCCTCCCTGCGTGTGCTTGACCGTATGGGGGGGCCGTCGGCTGGAGTTGCACTTCTTGTGCGTGCTAGTCCAGGCCTTCTCCACTGGTGTCGGGCACCCAGGTCGTGCAGTGGCACAGGTCCCAGACCCCAGACGACATCCAGATCTTGCGTGCCTCAGCTCGTCTGCGTGATTGTCAGGGTCTGGTCCCTGCTGGACGCCATTGGTTCCCCGTTTCGCATCGGGGGCGGTTTCAACGTGGCACCTGAGTCGATCGCCCATCCCGCGTTGAGCGAGGACCATTTGTAACGCGGCCGCTGGCCCCAAGTTTTACGACTACCCCTTCCTCTCCAAGGGCTTCGCAAAGGTGGTACATGAGATTTGCCAGAGCAGTGATTTATCACCCCGCCCTCCTGAGCACCCCTCGTCGCACCCCTCCCTGGCGCGTCTTTCGGCACTCAGCTTGCGGACACCCCCAGGCTCCCTTCCCAGCCGTCCGCTCCCGTGGTGGCGTTGCAACCTTTCCCCCCTGTGGGTCCTGGGTTCGACGTGTGCTGGACAAGGCAGCAAAAGTTTGGGGAAGGGGGGGAATACTTGCACGTGGGATAAGGATGCTTCCGCATGCGTTGCCAAGCAGGTCGAGAAGGAGGTGGCTTCTGCCACCAGCACCGAACTGGTGCACTGGGGTTCTGGAGGTCGTCGACCTTCGCTTCGTTGGTCTCAGCGCCTAACATCCAGAGCCCCAAGAAACCAGTTCTTTGGAGGGGGGGAGGGTGCCCCTCCCCGAGGGAGGAGGAGGAGGAGGAGGAGGAGGAGGAGAAGGAGGATGACGAGGACGAGGAGGAGGACGAGGATGAGGACGAGGACGAGGACGAGTACGAGGACGAGGACGAAGAGGAGGAGTTGGACCAGCGGAAACCCAAGAGTCATCAACGATGTTGGAATTAACCCTCCCTCCAAGCTCCCTCTTCATAGGCCCCTACAACGGTTCGTTTCCATTGAGGGAACTGCCTCGTTGGAAGACAACAGTTTGAAGATCCTGAACCGTGCCTAAACCTTGTTCTCGGGATCTCAACGCCACTTATCGGCCGGACCGGTGCGTCTTGACGATACAGAATCGTGCCATAACGCCATGTTTAGGATTTCAACACAGCGAACCAACATGACTGTTGCGCCCACATAATCTTGAACCCTTCCAAAACAAACATTCTGGTACGTTGATCATGGGAATCCGTGAAAATCTTGCAAATGTTGAAAACGAATGTGCGCGGCGCTAAGGCGAGAGCCACATTTTGAAAAGGAACCGCCCTGAGTCCGTGAAACTCTTGCAAATGTTTAAGACGAATGTGCGCGGCGCTACGGCGAGAACCACATTTTGAGAAGGAACCGCCCTCAATCCGTGAAGCCCTTGCAATTTGTTAGAACGAATGTGCGCGGCGCTCAGGCGAGAGCCACATTTTGAAAACCACCCGCCCTCAATCCTTAAAACTCTTCCGAATTTGTTAAAAAAAAATGCGCGCGGCGCTCGAGCCACATTTTGAAAAACACCCGCCCTCAATCCGTGAAACTCTTGTAATGTTCAAACGAATGTGCGCGGCGCTAAGGCGAGAGCCACATTTTGAAAAATGCCCGCCCTCCATCTATGAAACTGTTGTCACTTTTAAGCTTCAGAATCATACATGGGGAGGAAGTCTCAGGCGGAACGCCCGGCCCGCCCTAAAAATGGCTTCGGGGTGCGACAGGGAGGAGTTATGTATGAGGAGAAGGAATGGAGAAGGAGGAGGAGGAGGAGGAGGAGGAGGAGGAGGAGGAAGGGGGGTTGGAGGATGATAGCAGCATGCAGTTAGACCACTTCGCAGAGAGGGCTGGTGAGGTTTGTACTGTCCCTTGTTGCCGCTGTAAGCGGGGGGAGGTCCAGCGGCTCTCCGCCAGTGGACTGCAGCGGGGAGTCTTCCTTCCGCGCTGCTGCCTGTCAGTGTCTGCTTGCTGATCTATTCAACTGTCCGATTCTCACATGTGGCTTTTCGTCCGTGGCATGTGGCGTGCGCGTGAGTGCCAGATCCGCCGCAGCGTCACCCGTGGCTGCCGCAGGAGATGATCCAGACTGGCATCAGCGCGATCGACACCATGAATTCTGTGGTCGTGCCGGGAGGAGGCATGATCATACGCCACATACGTTGCGCATCCCGCTATATATATATAGAGAGAGAGAGAGATATAGTCCCGTCGGCGACACGAAGATAGGCGCCGTCGCGTGGTACCGCTGGGTGGTGAGACGATCTGTTGGGCGTCCCAGAAGCTTAGCCTACGGTCGGACCGAGGTGTAAGATCTGGGTCGGCTCGGGGAGGGTACCCTAGTGTTCTTCGGATTCGGCGGAAGCTCTTGTGCATCCTGGCGGGGGTGCCCTCGGATGCTCTGTGCGTTTTGCCAGCGAATGGTCTCATGTGGAGGGGTGCTCTTCTGTCCTGGGTCCGACTCTATGTGATCCTGTCGGTTGCGGCCGATGGAGAAATGGAGAGGACACGCCGCACGTCGCAGAGCACCCGCCCCCCCTCTCCCGAACAGTCGCGACGGCCCGGTGGCTCCGATGCCTCGGGAGTGGCGTTCGGCTGTCCGATTGCGGTCGAGGTTTCGAGTTTGAGGTCGTCGAGCCCCAGGAGTACAGTCGGGCCGAGGTGGAGAGATCGAGGTCGGTTCGGCGAGGGTACCCTGGTGTTCTTCGTGCTTGCTGGATGCTCTTGTGCATCCTGGGGAAATCACCCTGGGATGGTCTGCTTGCTTTTGGCCCGCGGAGGGTCTCATGTTCTTGAGGCATGTTCTTCCGTCCCAGGTCCGACTGTAGCAGGGAAACAAGGGTACGGATAAGAATGGCGCGCTTTCCGAAACGCTGCACCAAACCCACCCACCTACCCTGTCATAAAGCTTTCTTTCGTATCCGCCACCGTGCCTGGGATGCCTCGTGGGGTCTCTTGTCGTGTTGCCAGTTCGGGTTTTCCCCTTGGGGGCCGAAGACATTCAAAATATAAGGTTTTCACTTGCAGGATCAATCCAAAGGACTCGAGGGACTGACAACAGCCTTGCTTTATGACGCGTCAGGCTGGACAAAAAGTCGTCGTTTTGGAAAGTAGTTGCTGTCGCCAGACGATGGGTCACACAACCGTGAACGGGCCCATGCTTGAATGCACCCGTGCCGTCCCAGCAGAGATCGCACTGACGAGCCCGCTTAGGGCGACGACGACGAAGTTTCGAAGCAGCTGGCGTTGGGCGGCAAGTAGATTTACAGCCCACCTGTTACCGCAGATCTTAGTACGCCTCTGGCCTGTCGGGCCGGCGACTTTTCATGTGCGAGCCCGTTCCCGAGCTGGTGAAGCTGGCCCCAGGTCGGCACTTGCCCAGCCCTCCGCTCGTCGCCCTCGGCCTCGTCGACCCGTCGCTGGTCTCGGCTCGAGGCGTCGCGCTGCGTGATGCGGAGGCGGGGCTTGCTCGTTCGATCGCCGAGGCTACACCGAAGGCCCAGGTCACGCCCGGGGGCGCGAAGGTGGTCGCGCTGCGCGCCTCGAGGCCTGAGCTGGACAGTTGCCCTTCTTCAGGAGGGAAAGAAACACACAGACACAATGAATCGTCGATTCCCCAGAACATGTGGGAAAAGATGGGAAGTGGGGGGAAGACAAAAACCCCAGAGAATATGGGAAAATATGGGGAACCCTGCTGATTGTGTGCATTTATTTGTGCATCCCCAGGGCCCCTTCACAGTGGCCCCTCTGGAGGGCGGCCCCGCAGGGCGCGAAGACGGCTCCTCCCCGCAGGCCCAGGGTCGGCTCCCCGGCTCCCGGGGCCGCCTGGCGCCCCGGGCCCCGGCGAGGGAGCGGGGACGGCTCGCGCGTGTCAACCGGACGGCTCGTGTGCACTTTCGTCAGGAGGGAAAAAAACACACAGACACAATTCATCCTCGATTCCCAGGAGAATATGGGAATTGGGGGGGAAGACAAAAACCCAGAAAATATGGGAAAATATGGGGACTATTTTTATTTGTGTGTATTTATTTGTGTGTCCTAATTTCCCTTTATTTCGGGCCGGACCAAAGGGGGGGACTGGGAAAGGGGGGGGTAACGAAATGTGCTGCATGCAGCTGGTTTCGGCCTCCTCGAGGGGCCCACTCCTCGGTACACAGTCGCCCATTCGGCGCTGGGAGGCGCCGGGGAAGTCAGCTACGTGAGCTGATTCCCAAACCCCCCCTTTGCTGTCCCCCCCTTTCGCCCGGCCCGAGCACCGTGCCGCGCTGGCGGCGTCCAGCCTCGACCCAGGAGTGGCACATAATTATCTAATGTAAAAAAATTGACGACGACGTGAAATGAGTATTCGACGCGAGATTCGAGGCCGACGTGTCATAGACGCATTTTTCAATCGTCCTTTTCCCGTTGAAAAATCACATAGAAATCAAAGAAACTATTTGTTGAATATTTCCCCCTATTTTTCAATTGCAATCGTCATCCTGCATTGCGGTGCATAAATGTGCGGTCCTCAGCCGAAATTCTGTTCACGGCACTGCGCTGACGTTGGGCTCGAGAGTCCAGGCACGGTGCAGCGCACGGGCGCCGTCTTCGCAGTTAGGGGCATTCTCGATGCGGTGCAGCTTCTGCAGGAGGCAGCGGCTCGGGGGACTCGGGGGGGGGGGGGTCGGGCAGGGCCGCGGGAGCAGGAGGCAGGATGAGGACGAGCAGGCAGCGAGGGAGGGGCCGGGGAAGGAGACGAGTAGCGAAAGCGACAGCAAGAGAGAGAGAGAGAGACTGGGCGAGGGGGGCAGGGAGGGGTAGACCTGATTCGTCGGCGAACGAGCGCTTGGGGTCAGCGCTGGAACCATCGGGTCACGCAGCGCCGTGACGGTGGTCCACGCGTCCGTGGTCGTGGACGCGAGCTCATAGGCGACCAAAGCCATGGCGGGGCGCGGTCAGCTTGGGCAGGCTGGCACGGGTGAGGTTGCAGCGCGGACCGCAGCGCGGAGGAGGGCCGAGGCTGTGATGAAGTGGCGGGCCGTTCGCACGCGGAGCCTTGGGCAGACCTGGGGGCTGGAGGGAGGGGTGGGTGCGCTGGAGGGAGAGATGGGTGGAGGCTCTGGGTCTCCCAAATGCGGTCCGAGTAGATGAGGTCGGTGGATCTCGACGCATCGCCGATGCGTCGCCGATGCATCGCCGATGCATCGCCGACGCAACTCGATGTGGAGCCCGACTTCGTCCGCGCCAGCGTGGTCGATGCATCGGCGATGCGGCGCGATCCTCCGACCCCAATCACTCAGACCCCGCTCGGGAGGCCTCTAGGGGTGCACCAGGGCGAGCATGCACGCTGACGAGCAACTCCTGCGCGGCCCGCGCGCCGCCGCGGGCGCCGTCGCGGCCGCGGCCCGCCGGCGCGGGTGGCGCGGACGGAGGTGCGCGGGCAGAAGTTGCCGCTGTTCTCCGCGGCGGGTCTGCCGCACAACGAGATCGCGGCACAGGCGAGGCCTCGCTGTCGTCCTCTCCTTTCTCCTTCTCCTCCTCCTCCTCATTCTCATCCTCCTCCTCCTTCTCTTCCTCCTTCTCGTCCTCCTCCTCCTCCTTTGTTTCCTCTGACTCAAGGCCCGGTTGAGGCTCCAGTAAGGCTCAAATCAGCAAGTGAGGCTCAAGCCCCATCAGTTACTAATAACCCCTTCCATTCATCGAGTATGTGCTATGGCGTAGGTTCAAAAGCAATGGAATGAAACTTTGAGCATTAAAGATCCTTGTTTCGAAAGGCGATGGCAATGCAGACCGGACCCGAGGCGGGAACGCAGACAATTCGCAGAAGTGGTTGTTGAAAAGCTCGACATGATATCGAATGGCCAGTTGGAAATTATCCGCTTGCTGGGTGAAATCGAGTCCTGCTGTATGCTCGCAGAAGTGGAGGCCAATCCTTCTTGTCAGCACCCTGGTCCCAGTGTAGCCCATCGCAGCTATGCAGGGGAGCATTTGATATGTTGAGGTACCCAAATGTGAATACGCCGATAAAATCGTCGAAGTTCCAGAGGGTGTACTGGTGGAACAATCGTAGAGCAGACAGCTCGCATGCCAAACGGTCGTGGTAATGTCAGCAGTGACGAGTTCGGTCAGGATGGCGCCCCTTCGTATGAGGCGAGTCGCGTATCTGGTGAAGATGAAACCTTCAAGGACGCGGAGGCCACAATTGACGGTCTCGTAATTCGTATTCAGGCACATGTTGGCTGGCTCGTCGATGCCAACGGCGAAACACACTACATATGCTTGGTGTTGGAAACAGTTGAAAACACACATTGTGGAATGCGGATCGACACTGTCGATCCCAACTCACACGAAGCTTTCCAGTGACGACGCTGAGCAGCTCTGTGAGTTCATGCGCAACTATGGTCGGCAGCAGAGAGTATGCAACAAAATTATCCATGGGACCGAGGACCCGCTGAGCAAAACCGACGAGTTCTTGAAATTGATGTACAAGTTGCACAAATTGCGGCCAAGATGATGGGTCGCATCGTACAAGAGTATGTGTGTGATACAAGAGTGCACTTTTTTTGCTGAGCGCCCCGTGTTCAATGGGAAAGCGGAGCCAATGGAGCAAATTCTGGCGCGTAAAGCAATCATGTACTACAGCATCTGAATTTCGGCGCTCCGGCGCCCCCGCCGAGCTCTCAGAGGGCCGCTTCCCAGGGCGCACATCGGCGTTTGTCCTTGTCCTTATCCCCGTTTCCTCGCCATCGTCCTCGTCTCCGTTTTCGTCGTCGTCCTTCTCCCCCTTCTCGTCTTCGTCCTCGTTCTTGGCCAGGTCGTGGTCCTCCCTCGCAGGCGATTTCTCTCACCCAGTCCTCGAGTCCCCCCCAACAAGAGCTGACCATTCAGAAAGCAGGTCAAACTCTGTGATGCACCCGGGGGAAGCTGCTCGGACGCACCCTTTTTCGAGGACGGGGGCCCCCCATCGTAGATCCCCGGGTGGGGCCCAACAGTTTGCATACAACAACAAATCCCCTAAGGTCTGAAATTGGGTTCCTAATCCCCCCACTTGCCTCCCCTTCCTCCTCCTCCTCCTCCTCCTCCTCCTCCTCCTCCTCCTCCTCCTCCTCCTCGCGAAGCGCGCCAAGGGAGGCTCCAGAGGCGCCGCCAGGGGGGCCCAGCGCTTATCCAAGATATCCGCGCGCAGCGCCGACAGTGCACGAGCATGCAGTTCTATGTTCTTCTGCGTCTCCACGGCCATCTTTATCTTTCATCACCACGGGCAGTGCCTGCTCGAAGCGTGTGCTCGAAGCCGATCTGCGGCAGCTCGCCCTGGTTCGTCTTCATCCCCGTCTCCATCGTCCTCATCCCTTGTAGCATCCTCGTCCTTCTCGCCTCCTACACGTAGACCCGCCACCCGGTCCTCTTCTCTCTCCTCCCGCCTTCTTGCCCCCCCTCCCCTCCCCTCGTCCTCCTTCCCTCCTGACCCTTTTTCCTCTACTCCTGTTCTTTCCCTGCTCCCCTAGCTCACCTCGTCGTCTCCGTGACAATGTTGCGTGCAACGACCCTCGTTGGCGAAGGGGACAGGAGGAGGGGAAGGTGAAGGGGGGGAGGTAGGAAAATGATGATGACGAGAGGGAGGAGTTGGAAGAGGAAGAGCAGGGGCAGGATGAAACATACTGGAGTCACATGATGATGCATGGCGACTTGTTGACAAATAAGGTGTTATGATTGTGTATGCCATTTGTGCTTCTTAGTTGGCCCTTCAAGTGCGACCTATATGTATAATGAGTTCAGGAGCTATGGTCGGCCAAGTCTGAGGCACGGTAAGCCCTAGGTTGTCAAGAGGGGTCCGTCGTGATACCAGCACGAAACAGCCCAGTCCCTTTGATTGTGTCACGTGCCGACTTCTTGATCAGTTGTTTCGCGTGTGTAGTCACTTTCAGTGTGTGTGTGTACATATATGGATTGACAGATTCCCCCCAGAAGTGCTTGCACTTTGGGGTCCTTATTTCTTTTCTAAAGAGCTGGGACTGACGGCCGGTCTGGCGTCTCTGTGGCCGCCGTCTCCGCCCCGTCGCCGCCTCGTCGCCGCCCGTCCAGGGCGCTTTCCGACTCCTCCGGGCCGATTCGAAACGATTTCCCAGGGTTCCGACTCGATCCGACTCGATGCGAACATTCCGATTCGCGATTCCGATTTCGAGTTCGCCCGATCCGACTCCTGCCGATTCGATGCGTCTGCCGACTTCTGCCGATTTCCTGCCGATCCGGCTTCGCTCCGGCTCTTGGATGGTTTAGAAAAGGCGGAGGAGGAGGAGGAGGGGGAGGAGGGGGAGGAGGAGGAGGAGGAGGAGGAGGAGGAGGAGGAGGAGGAGGAGGAGGAGGAGGAGGAGGAGGGGCAGCCAGGTGCTCACGTGCGTCCTGGAGCGCCCTGGGGCCACGGACGGGCGCTTTCCTCGTGGCCACGGCTGCGTCCTCCTCGAAATGTTTGTCGAACGGTCCGTCCCGCGGTCCAGGGTGTCCGTCCCACGGTCCGGGGGGTCCGTCCCACAGACCGGGGGGGGGGGAGTCCTGGGTCCTCGGGGGGTCTGTCCCACAGACGGGGGGGGGGTCTGCGCCCCACAGACGGGGGGGGGTCTGCCCCACAGGGGGCTCCGTGCCCCACCCAGACGGGGGGGGCCTGTCACAGACGTAGGGGTCTGTCACAGACAGGGGTGGGGGTCTGTCCCACCGACGGGGGGCGGTCTGTCACAGACGTAGGGGTCGTCACAGACGTAGGGGTCCTGTCACAGACGGGGGGGGGTCTGCCCCACAGACGGGGGGGGGTCTCTGTCCCACAGACGTAGGGGTCTGTCACAGACGTAGGGGTCTGTCCACAGACGTAGGGGTCTGTCCACAGACGTAGGGGTCTGTCCACAGACGGGGGGGGTCTGTCCACAGACGGGGGGGTCTGTCCACAGACGTGGGGGTCGGTCCACAGACGGGAGGGTCTGCCCCACAGACGGGGGGGTCTGTCCCACAGACGGGGGGCGGTCTGTCCCACAGACGTGGGGGTCTGTCCCACAGACGGGGGGTCCATGCCACGGTCCGCTGGGGGTCCCTTGGGGCCCTTTGCAACGACGCGCGTGCGACGTTTACGATGACGTGCGACGGAGAGCGACGAAAATGCATGCGACGACGTTCGCGACGACGTGCGATAACGTGCGACGACGTCTTCCCTCCCAGCCTTCCGATTTCGATTTCGATCCGGCTTGACGGGATCCGGTTTCCGACTCGATCCGACTCGGCCCTGCCGACTCCTGCCGATTTCGATTTGGCAGCCGATTTCTGCCGATTCCTGCCGATTCGATGCCTCGGTCGACCCGATCCGGCTTATCGATTCGATGCTGGGGCCGCCTGCCCGTCAGCTGGACCTGGCGGCCTGGTCTGGCGTCTATGTGGCCGCTTCGTCGTCGCCGCCCGTCGTCTGGGCCTGACGGTCGGTCTGGCCGCCCCGTCGCCGCCCGTCGTCTGGGCCTGGCGGCCGGTCTGGCGGCTGTGTGGCCGCCGTCGCTGCTCCGTCGCCGCCCCGTCGCCGCCCGTCGTTTGGATCTGTCTGTCGGTCTGGCGGCTATGTCGTAGCCATCGCCGCTCCGTCGCCGCTCCGTCGCCGCGCGTCGCCGCCGTTCGATTGCACCACATTTTGCTTTGCGTTTCTTTGCGCTGCATGGCGCTGCTGTAGTGCTTTCCGTTGCGTCGCATTTTGTTTGCCTTGCTTTGCATTGGCTTGAGTTGCATTGTTCTGCGCAACGTAGATTGCACAACACATATTGCACCCTGTAGACTGCAACCCATGTATGTAATATGTATATATATATATAGAGAGAGAGAGAGCGAGAGAGAAACAAAAAGAGAGAGAGAAAGAGAGAAAGAGAGATATTCCTCTTCTTGTATTGCGAAGGCCTTACGGCCGGTGCCGCCGACCCTGAGTGGCGACGACGACGACGACGACGACGACGACGACGACGACGACGACGACGACGACGACGACGTCGAGCGCTCTTGGGGGCCTCTTGGGGGTAGTTTGTGGGCCCGTTGGGAAGCTCTTAGGGGCCGCTTGGAAGCCTCGTGGGGGCCTCTTGAGGCTTCCTGGGGGTCTCTTGGAGGGGGCCTGGGACGTCATGGAGGCTTCTTGGACGGTCTTGAGGCTATCTTGGGCGTTTTCGGCCGATCTTTGGGCGACTCGGGGCCCTCTTGGGCCGTCTCGGGGGCCATCTGGGGCATTGGGACCTCATTTGGAGTGTTTTCGAGGTTTCCAGGCCGCCCGAGGAGAAACGAATCTGCCCCCCTACCCCCCCCGGGACCCCCCCCGGGACCCCCCCCCGGGACCCCCCCCGGGACCCCCCCCTCCCCCCGGTGAAGGGATCGAAGGGAAGGGGCTTCCCTTCGACTCGATTACGACACTGCTTGATTTTTCTCTCGCTCACGAGCTTGAGAAGGAGGCTGCAGGGAAAGGGGACGACGGAGGCGACGACCGACGGAGACGACGACTCGAACAGCCAAGCCCCTCGCACACGCCGACAGGGTCGGCGGATTTTATAAGCCTGCCCGGGGGGGCGAGAAAAATCGCCCCCCCCCCCCCCCCCCTCGCACCCGCCGACAGATTTTATAAGCCTGCCCGGGGGGGCGAGAAAAATCGCCCCCCCCCCCCTCCCCGAACAGAAAAAGCTGACCCCCTGAATCTGGAGCTTTGGGGCCCCCTGGACGCCCTTAGAAGATGCCCCCCAGCCCTGCCGCGCCTCCCGGGGCGCCTGGCCGTGCCTTGCCAATAAGCTCAAAGCGATCAGAGAAAGAAGGATCGGAGAGGCGCAGGATTGCCCCACGGCAGCGCAAGACGGCCTGAAGACGGCCCAAGGCCCCCAAGACAGCCCAAGAGTCCCCCAAGACGGCCCCAAGAAGCTTTCAGGAGAACCCACAAGAGGCAATCATCGTCCCATTCCCGAAGGAAAACGTACACTTTCAGCAATCTCTCTCTTTGTGTTTTGTGTCGTAGCAGCGTCCAAGACGGCCCAAGAAGCCTGCGAGATCGCCACAAGGCGGCCCAAGAGGCCCTCAAGATGGCTTCGAGCCAGGCCAAAGAGGCCCCAATATTGCCCCACGACGTCCCAGAAGAAGCTCACGAGGCCCCCAAAGGCTCCTAAGAGAGGCCCACGAGGGCCATGGGAGGTCCCCAAGAGGGCCCAAGTTCCCCAGGAGAGCCCCACGGCAGCGCAAGAAGGCTTCAAGACGGCCCAAGAGGCCCCCAAGACGGCCCAATTGGCCTCAAGACGCCACAAGAGGCCTCCAGGAGAGCCCCCAAGACGCAAGCATCGTTCCATTAAATAAGGAAAGCGTGCATGTTCAGAGTATTCGTTTTTTGTATCGTACCACCCCCTGGATTAAAAAGTTGAGATCGGAGCTACACCGAAAGAGCCGCATCCTGGTATTCGTCCGTCGTTCGGCTTTCGAGCCGCGACTTTCGATCGGGACTGGATCCTGGGAAGTCGATGGTCGCTGTTCGACCGGACCTCTATCCTCGACCCTCGAAGTATCTGGGGCCCTCGATCCTCGATCCTCGAGCCTCGATCGAACCTCGATCATGGATGTTCGATCGGCCAGGCATTCTGGAGCCTGGAGTTTCGATCAAGCCTGGAACATCGGTTCTCGATCGTCGCTCTTCGATCGGCCATCCAGCGTCGAACTTCGACGGATCGTGGCCGCTCGATCCTGGCTCCTCGATGTCCGAACGGCCCTGGATCCTCGACCCTCGATCTCCGACCCTCAATCGCTAGGTGGTTGTCGAACTTTGATCGGCCGTGGAACCCAAAGCCTCGTTTCCGATCGATATGGGTTCGCTCTTCCACAGTCGGTCCTGGGTCATCGATCGTGTATCCTCGATCATCGATCCTGGATCGTCGATTCTGGACCGTACATCCTGGGTCAACCGCGTCGCCCCAAAATGACCCTGGGATCGAACCTCCCACAGGGGGGCCTGCGACCCGACGCGACCTCAAGATGGCCTCAAGATGACTCCAAGACAAACCTGTGAACCGAACGATGCAACGGCCATCCCTGCGGACATCCGCCCAGGCGCAGATAGGACCGCGCGCGCGAGGCTGTGGCAACTGGAATCTGACTTGCACGGAGAGCATGCGACACGGAACAATCCAATACTGTGATGATAAGAGGAGAGAGTGGGAAGAGGAATAGGTCCGCGGCGTCTGTGTGAGCGTACATGAGACCAGAAACTCGAATGTCAGGAAGTCTCAAGCGAAATCGTCGTTTTCTGGTGGCATGAGATGCGACAAAAGTAATGTGTGAGGAAGTCCCACGCGAAATCGCCACTGTCTGGCGGCCTCAAAAGGGACCGGAATATTTTTTTGAGGAAGTCCCACGCGGAATCGCCACTTTCCGGTGGCATGGCAGAATTTCCGGTCGCCCTGGAAGGCGACCGGAAACTTTTTTTGAGGAAGTCCTAGGCAGAATCCCACTTTCCGGTCGGAGCCCCATTTGGCCTTTATAATATTAAAAGGGATGATGGAGGCACCGGAAACTCCGGAATTGGCAACAAATCCAACATTGTCCCGGGGCCCCGCTGCCTAACGGGAGGCAAACCACGTCTACCTCGGCCCCTGCGGTCTCCATTTTTTAATCCAGGGGGTTGTCCACCGCCAGCAGGCCGAAGCACGTCTGATGTGTTGATTTTTTCGCATGTTCCACGTGGCCGAACGCATCATTGGTCTACGACTGAAGCACATTTACCACTTCGTCCGAGATCCGGGCGGGTTGGACCGCAGGCAATCCTCTGCCCTTTCTTTCTGGTTCGTTGACAAACCACCTCCGCCTTCTTTGCTGCGTCGGCGTTGGAAGACTCGACCTGGTGTGCAAGTGCCTGGACCTTCTCCCTCGCAGCAGTGTCCTTGGGCAGCTCTGAGTGGTGAACGCCCGCAGCTTTCGCTGCCCTCCGTATTGCTTGAACCAGCTTCGCACGATTGTCCGAAGACATCGCTGGAGCCGAAATGACTACGGATGCGAACGTTGAGGACATCGCAAAACGAACCATTTTTTGAACCACCCCCTGGATTAAAAAGTTGAGATCGGAGCTACACCGAAAGAGCCGCATCCTGGTATTCGTCCGTCGTTCGGCTTTCGAGCCGCGACTTTCGATCGGGACTGGATCCTGGGAAGTCGATGGTCGCTGTTCGACCGGACCTCTATCCTCGACCCTCGAAGTATCTGGGGCCCTCGATCCTCGATCCTCGAGCCTCGATCGAACCTCGATCATGGATGTTCGATCGGCCAGGCATTCTGGAGCCTGGAGTTTCGATCAAGCCTGGAACATCGGTTCTCGATCGTCGCTCTTCGATCGGCCATCCAGCGTCGAACTTCGACGCATCGTGGCCGCTCGATCCTGGCTCCTCGATGTCCGAACGGCCCTGGATCCTCGACCCTCGATCTCCGACCCTCAATCGCTAGGTGGTTGTCGAACATTGATCGGCCGTGGAACCCAAAGCCTCGTTTCCGATCGATATGGGTTCGCTCTTCCACAGTCGGTCCTGGGTCATCGATCGTGTATCCTCGATCATCGATCCTGGATCGTCGATTCTGGACCGTACATCCTGGGTCAACCGCGTCGCCCCAAAATGACCCTGAGATCGAACCTCCCACAGGGGGGCCTGCGACCCGACGCGACCTCAAGATGGCCTCAAGATGACTCCAAGACAAACCTGTGAACCGAACGATGCAACGGCCATCCCTGCGGACATCCGCCCAGGCGCAGATAGGACCGCGCGCGCGAGGCTGTGGCAACTGGAATCTGACTTGCACGGAGAGCATGCGACACGGAACAATCCAATACTGTGATGAAAAGAGGAGAGAGTGGGAAGAGGAATAGGTCCGCGGCGTCTGTGTGAGCGTACATGAGACCAGAAACTCGAATGTCAGGAAGTCTCAAGCGAAATCGTCGTTTTCTGGTGGCATGAGATGCGACAAAAAGTAATGTGTGAGGAAGTCCCACGCGAAATCGCCACTGTCTGGCGGCCTCAAAAGGGACCGGAATATTTTTTTGAGGAAGTCCCACGCGGAATCGCCACTTTCCGGTGGCATGGCAGAATTTCCGGTCGCCCTGGAAGGCGACCGGAAACTTTTTTTGAGGAAGTCCTACGCAGAATCCCACTTTCCGGTCGGAGCCCCATTGGCCTTTATAATATTAAAAGGGATGATGGAGGCACCGGAAACTCCGGAATTGGCAACAAATCCAACATTGTCCCGGGGCCCCGCTGCCTAACGGGAGGCAAACCACGTCTACCTCGGCCCCTGCGGTCTCCATTTTTAATCCAGGGGGTTGTCCACCGCCAGCAGGCCGAAGCACGTCTGATGTGTTGATTTTTTCGCATGTTCCACGTGGCCGAACGCATCATTGGTCTACGACTGAAGCACATTTACCACTTCGTCCGAGATCCGGGCGGGTTGGACCGCAGGCAATCCTCTGCCCTTTCTTTTTGGTTCGTTGACAAATGCCACAACTGTTCTGACCTGTGCGTATTGGCCCATCGCACTGCCGCGCGCAATCGTTTCACGAAGTGGACCTTCTCCCTCGCAGCAGTGTCCTTGGGCAGCTCTGAGTGGTGAACGCCCGCAGCTTTCGCTGCCCTCCGTATTGCTTGAACCAGCTTCGCACGATTGTCCGAAGACATCGCTGGAGCCGAAATGACTACGGATGCGAACGTTGAGGACATCGCAAAACGAACCATTTTTTGAACCACCCCCTGGATTAAAAAGTTGAGATCGGAGCTACACCGAAAGAACCGCATCCTGGTATTCGTCCGTCGTTCGGCTTTCGAGCCGCGACTTTCGATCGGGACTGGATCCTGGGAAGTCGATGGTCGCTGTTCGACCGGACCTCTATCCTCGACCCTCGAAGTATCTGGGGCCCTCGATCCTCGATCCTCGAGCCTCGATCGAACCTCGATCATGGATGTTCGATCGGCCAGGCATTCTGGAGCCTGGAGTTTCGATCAAGCCTGGAACATCGGTTCTCGATCGTCGCTCTTCGATCGGCCATCCAGCGTCGAACTTCGACGCATCGTGGCCGCTCGATCCTGGCTCCTCGATGTCCGAACGGCCCTGGATCCTCGACCCTCGATCTCCGACCCTCAATCGCTAGGTGGTTGTCGAACTTTGATCGGCCGTGGAACCCAAAGCCTCGTTTCCGATCGATATGGGTTCGCTCTTCCACAGTCGGTCCTGGGTCATCGATCGTGTATCCTCGATCATCGATCCTGGATCGTCGATTCTGGACCGTACATCCTGGGTCAACCGCGTCGCCCCAAAATGACCCTGAGATCGAACCTCCCACAGGGGGGCCTGCGACCCGACGCGACCTCAAGATGGCCTCAAGATGACTCCAAGACAAACCTGTGAACCGAACGATGCAACGGCCATCCCTGCGGACATCCGCCCAGGCGCAGATAGGACCGCGCGCGCGAGGCTGTGGCAACTGGAATCTGACTTGCACGGAGAGCATGCGACACGGAACAATCCAATACTGTGATGATAAGAGGAGAGAGTGGGAAGAGGAATAGGTCCGCGGCGTCTGTGTGAGCGTACATGAGACCAGAAACTCGAATGTCAGGAAGTCTCCAGCGAAATCGTCGTTTTCTGGTGGCATGAGATGCGACAAAAAGTAATGTGTGAGGAAGTCCCACGCGAAATCGCCACTGTCTGGCGGCCTCAAAAGGGACCGGAATATTTTTTTGAGGAAGTCCCACGCGGAATCGCCACTTTCCGGTGGCATGGCAGAATTTCCGGTCGCCCTGGAAGGCGACCGGAAACTTTTTTTGAGGAAGTCCTAGGCAGAATCCCACTTTCCGGTCGGAGCCCCATTTGGCCTTTATAATATTAAAAGGGATGATGGAGGCACCGGAAACTCCGGAATTGGCAACAAATCCAACATTGTCCCGGGGCCCCGCTGCCTAACGGGAGGCAAACCACGTCTACCTCGGCCCCTGCGGTCTCCATTTTTTAATCCAGGGGGTTGTCCACCGCCAGCAGGCCGAAGCACGTCTGATGTGTTGATTTTTTCGCATGTTCCACGTGGCCGAACGCATCATTGGTCTACGACTGAAGCACATTTACCACTTCGTCCGAGATCCGGGCGGGTTGGACCGCAGGCAATCCTCTGCCCTTTCTTTTTGGTTCGTTGACAAATGCCACAACTGTTCTGACCTGTGCGTATTGGCCCATCGCACTGCCGCGCGCAATCGTTTCACGAAGTGGACCTTCTCCCTCGCAGCAGTGTCCTTGGGCAGCTCTGAGTGGTGAACGCCCGCAGCTTTCGCTGCCCTCCGTATTGCTTGAACCAGCTTCGCACGATTGTCCGAAGACATCGCTGGAGCCGAAATGACTACGGATGCGAACGTTGAGGACATCGCAAAACGAACCATTTTTTGAACCACCCCCTGGATTAAAAAGTTGAGATCGGAGCTACACCGAAAGAACCGCATCCTGGTATTCGTCCGTCGTTCGGCTTTCGAGCCGCGACTTTCGATCGGGACTGGATCCTGGGAAGTCGATGGTCGCTGTTCGACCGGACCTCTATCCTCGACCCTCGAAGTATCTGGGGCCCTCGATCCTCGATCCTCGAGCCTCGATCGAACCTCGATCATGGATGTTCGATCGGCCAGGCATTCTGGAGCCTGGAGTTTCGATCAAGCCTGGAACATCGGTTCTCGATCGTCGCTCTTCGATCGGCCATCCAGCGTCGAACTTCGACGCATCGTGGCCGCTCGATCCTGGCTCCTCGATGTCCGAACGGCCCTGGATCCTCGACCCTCGATCTCCGACCCTCAATCGCTAGGTGGTTGTCGAACTTTGATCGGCCGTGGAACCCAAAGCCTCGTTTCCGATCGATATGGGTTCGCTCTTCCACAGTCGGTCCTGGGTCATCGATCGTGTATCCTCGATCATCGATCCTGGATCGTCGATTCTGGACCGTACATCCTGGGTCAACCGCGTCGCCCCAAAATGACCCTGGGATCGAACCTCCCACAGGGGGGCCTGCGACCCGACGCGACCTCAAGATGGCCTCAAGATGACTCCAAGACAAACCTGTGAACCGAACGATGCAACGGCCATCCCTGCGGACATCCGCCCAGGCGCAGATAGGACCGCGCGCGCGAGGCTGTGGCAACTGGAATCTGACTTGCACGGAGAGCATGCGACACGGAACAATCCAATACTGTGATGAAAAGAGGAGAGAGTGGGAAGAGGAATAGGTCCGCGGCGTCTGTGTGAGCGTACATGAGACCAGAAACTCGAATGTCAGGAAGTCTCAAGCGAAATCGTCGTTTTCTGGTGGCATGAGATGCGACAAAAAGTAATGTGTGAGGAAGTCCCACGCGAAATCGCCACTGTCTGGCGGCCTCAAAAGGGACCGGAATATTTTTTTGAGGAAGTCCCACGCGGAATCGCCACTTTCCGGTGGCATGGCAGAATTTCCGGTCGCCCTGGAAGGCGACCGGAAACTTTTTTTGAGGAAGTCCTAGGCAGAATCCCACTTTCCGGTCGGAGCCCCATTTGGCCTTTATAATATTAAAAGGGATGATGGAGGCACCGGAAACTCCGGAATTGGCAACAAATCCAACATTGTCCCGGGGCCCCGCTGCCTAACGGGAGGCAAACCACGTCTACCTCGGCCCCTGCGGTCTCCATTTTTTAATCCAGGGGGTTGTAGCAGCGTCCAAGACTGCCCAAGAAGCCTGCGAGATCGCCCCAAGGCGGCCCAAGAGGCCCCCACGAGGGCTTCAAGCAGGGCCAGGAGGGCCCCAAGATAGCCCCAAGGCGGCCCAAAAGAAGCTCACGAGGCCCCCAAAGGCTCCCAAGAGATACCCACGAGGGCCATGGGAGGTCCCCAAGAGGGCCTCAGTTTCCCAGGAGAGCCCCACGGCAGCGCATGACGGCCTCCAGACTGCCCAAGAGGCCCCCAAGACTCAAGACGCCCCAAGAGACCTCCAAGAGAGCCCCCAAGAGGCAAGCATCGCTCACTTTCCCAGAAGATATCGTGCATTTTTAGTAGGTGCGCTTCTCGTGTCGTAGTAGCGTTCCAAGACTGCCCAAGAAGCCTGCGAGATCGCCCCCAGGCGGCCCAAGAGGCCCCCACGAGGGCTTCACGCAGGGCCAAGTGGGCCCGAAGACAGCCCCAAGAGGGCCCAAAAGAAGCTCACGAGGCCCCAAAAGGCTCCCAAGAGATACCCACGAGGGTCATTGGAAATCCCCAAGAGGGCCCAAGTTCCCTAGGAGAGCCTCACGGCAGCGCTTCAAGACGGCCCAAGAG
>CAUYUJ010015826.1:230000-400000 GCA_963575745.1 Prorocentrum cordatum
CTCCCTCCTCCTCCTCGTCCTCCTCCTCCTCCTCCTCCTTTCCTCCTCCTCCTCCTCCTTTCCTCCTCCTCCTCCTCCTCCTTTTCTCCTCCTCCTCCTCCTCCTCCTCCTCCCCATCCCCATCCCTATCCCCATCCCTATCCCCATCCCCATCCCCTTCGAGACCCCCGCCAACTTACCACCCCAGTTGGGGATACACCCTTTGAAACCCGAAGGGAGCGACCTGTATCCCCATCTGGGGGGGTAAATCGGCCAGTGGGGCCCAGGCCACGCCGCTGGGGATGGGGATCGGGTAAACGATGCAAATTTTGGGCCGTACGAAAAAGCCGTCGTCTGCGCCGACATTGGCGCGCAAGCTGCCCGCGTAAGGCCGCGCGTGAGCGCCGTCGTCTCCAATGCAGCGTGCCGCGCAGGCGGCCCGCGCAAGAGTTGCGGCATGAACTCGCTGCGTCATCTCGCGTAATAGCCTTTTCGTTGTTCTTCTTCGTTGGCCCCAGAGCACGTCAGCAAGGGCGCTCTCGAGGGCGCGGAGTTATTCGCGCTTCGCGGTTCGGCTCCGGTTCCTCCTCATCCTCCTCTTCTCTCCTGGCAGGCGGCGCGAGAGCGCGAAGTCATTCGCACTTCTCGCTTCGCGCAGCGCGAAGCGCGAAGTTGGGAGCCCTTGGTCAGACGGCCTCCGGATTCGAGCCTCGGCGTTGTCGGAACGCGCCACGGATGCACGGCTGCGAGTCCCGAGGGCTTTGCTGGCCAGCCGGGAGCCCACAGCGCGCTTGCACTCTGGATTCCCGCACGCCGCGGTGGCCTCTCGAAGGGCCTCCGGTAGCCCGTCTTGCCTTGGGGAGAGCCCCCTTTGTGCAGCCTAGACGTTATCAGAGTGAGGGGGCCGAACGGTCATGCACAGTCCCCGGGTGCGTTGCTGAAGTGATCATCCGTGGTGTGGATTAAGATTGTTGCGTTGTTGTTGGTGTTGGTGTTGGTGTTGGTATTGTCGTTGTTGTTGTTGTTGTTGTTGTTGTTGTTGTTGTTGTTGCTGCTGCTGTTGTTGTTGTTGTGATTGTGAGTATTGTTGTTGCTGTTGTTGTTGCTGCTGCTGTTATTGTTGTTGTTGCTGCTGCTGTTGTTGTTGGTGTTGTTGTTGGTGTTGGTGTTGGTGTTGGAGTTGGTGTTGGTGTTGTTGTCGTTGTTGCTGTTGTTGCTGTTGTTGTTGTTGGTGCTGTTGTTGTTGTTGTTGTTGTTGTTGTTGTTGTTGTTGTTGTCGTTGTTGCTATTGCTGTTGTTGCTGCTGTTGTTGTTGCTGCTGTTGCTGTTGCTGTTGCTGTTGCTGTTGTTGTTGAATTGTCATTTCTGAAGAATGATTATTGTTGATCCCCCCCCCACCGGTGCATACTGTTTTTTTCTCAATCAAAGTGTGCCCCTCGACGCTCGCACCCTGTTTTTGGCAGGGGAAGTCTTCCTGCTCAAACTGGGCCACTGGCCCCCGGGTTACAACAACAACGGCTCCCGCCGCAGACTTCCTTACAATTTAGCCAGGACCCCCGCTCCCGCCCGAGACTTCTTCGCATTTTATTCAGGGATCGCGCTCTCGCTTGGGACTTCCTTACAATTTACTCAGGAATCGCTCTCCCGGCGCTCTGGAGTCGCACTCTCGCTGGAGGCTTGCTTCCAGCTTACTGATTTCGAAGAATGGCCTTGCGTTGGAATGTCCTGCAATTTGCCCAAGCGCCGCGCTCCCGACACCCAGGCACCCAGGAGTCGCGCCCGTTGTGGCCCCATGTGCATGCCCTTCGTGGCCCCGCTGTCGCCATTTGTGTCCCCCTCACTGTCCTACGTGGCCCAGTTGCTACCCTCAGTGGCCCCATAGTTGCCTTCTGTGGCCCCGCATTATCTGCACTTCGTGGCCCCCGCTCGTTCGCGCTCTTCGTGGCCCCATACGCATTCCCTTCGTGTCCCCGCTGTCGCCCTTCGTGGCCTACTTCGTGCCCTTCGTGGCCCTGCTGTCGTTCTCTCTCGCTCTCGCTTTCGCTCGTCGTCGCCGTCGTCGTCGTCGTCGTCGTTCGACGTCGTCGTCGTCGTCGTCGTCGTCGTCGTCGGTCCCCTGTCCGTCCCTCTTGGGGTCGGGTCGACGGTCCGCGGCCGCCCCGCCGATCAGCGCTGCCGCTGGCCAGGCCGACGGTCCGCGGCCGCCCCGCCGCTTGCGGGGGCCCGGCCTGCAGGGAAGAAAGGTACACCCCCCAAAAAGGGTTCGATCGAAGACGAAGAGGGCGGGTATCGAGGGTTTGGGAAATACGCATTATTGGACACTCGAAAATATGAGGGCGAGCATTCTTAACATCATTGTTGTTGTTGTTGTTGTTGTTGTTGTTGTTGCTGTTGCTGTTGCTGTTGCTGTTGCTGTTGCTGTTGCTGTTGCTGTTGCTGTTGCTGTTGCTGTTGCTGTTGCTGTTGCTGTTGTTGTTGTTGTTGTTGTTGTTGTTGTTGTTGTTGTTGTTGTTGTTGTTGTTGTGAGTGTGTGTTGTTGTTGGTGTTGGTGTTGGTGTTGGTGTTGTTGTTGCTGTTGCTGTTGGTGTTGTTGTTGCTGCTGTTGGTGTTGTTGTTGGTGTTGTTTTTGTTGCTGCTGTTGTTGTTGTTATTGTTGTTGGTGTTGTCTTTGTTATTGTTCTTGGTATTATTGTTGTTGTGGTTGAACTCTCATTTCTTGCAAATATGTATTGTTGATCCCCCCCGTCCAGTGCACATTGTTTTTTCGATTGAAAGTGCCCATCCCGAGGCTCGCACCGTTTCTTTTATCAGGGAAAGTCTTGAGGGTCAAACTGTATCGTTGGCCCCCGGTTTACAACAACAGCGGCTCCCGCTTGATACTTCCTCACAATGTATTGAAGAATCGCGCTCTCGCTTGGGACTTCCTTGCAATTTACCACCGGATCGCGGCTCACGCTTGATATTTCTTCACAATTGATTGAAGAATCGCGCTCCTCTCGACACGGTTGCAGTTCTCACTATCCTTCCGCCCCACTCTCCCAACATCCCGCTTCTTGTCAAGGTTTCACGAAGTTTGTTTCTGACACCGGTTCGCAGCTGTACGTCCCCCCGGGGGGATATCCACGATATGTTCTTTCAAAGAGGTGGTGCGTGGCGCTGTTTATGGCGCGACCCATTGCGAAATTTATTGTTAACCTGTGTTGGAGTGGCTGGCGCAAGCCATGGCGCAATCTGAATCGCCACTCGCAGCGCAAATCATCGTCTTCCCTCCGATCCTTCCGTTCTCACTCTCCTTCGTTATTTGTTACCCTTCGTTTTCAAGGGCTTCACCAACCACGCGTGGCAGGGAATGAATATACCCCCAGAAGGGGGTACGATCGAATACGAAGAGGGCGGTATCCAGGGTTTGGGATATGCATATTGAATGACACGCGAGCAGATAAGAGCGAACAGTCTTAAATTGATTGATGTTGTTGGTGGTGTGGTTGTTGTTGTTGGTGTTGTCGTTGCTGACTTGGTTGTTGTTTTGTGGCGTTGGTGTTGTTGATTATGTGGTTGTTGCTGTTCTTGTAGCTGTTGCTGTTGCTGTTGTTGTTGATGTTGCTGTTGTTGTTGCTGGTGTTGCTGTTGCTGTTGCTGTTGTTGTTGGCTGTCGTCGCCCCCCCCGCGACCCACCCGCGACCCACCCCACAACCCACCATGCGACACACCCCGCGACTCACCCCGCGACCCACCCGCGACCCAACCCGCGATCCACCCCGCGACCCACCCCGCGACCCACCCGCGACCCACCCCGCGACCCATCCGCGACCCACCCGCGACCCATCCGCGACCCACTTGCGACCAACCCGCGACCCACCCCGCGACCCACCCGCGACCCACCCGCGACGGATCCACATTGGTTCGAAGAGAAGATCGGCACCTGCGGAGGGCTCGTTGTGTAATTTGTAAAACTTTGGCGCCTGCGGCGGGCATCTCCGCAGTCTCGCAGACTGCCGACGTCCCCACCGCCCCCGCACTCTTATCCGCATCAGCAGGGTGCTACGTATTCTCAGCACTTCTCGGAATCCTACCTTCCCAGTGTCCCGGGAGGCCTCTGGGGTCCACCGCGGCATGCCTGCCGCACTCGTTGCAAACCCACAGGAACAACTTCTATATATCCAGTGCATTCGGTGGGAGGGATGAACACGCTCTGCCATGGCGCTCTCCGGCGCCGTTCGGGCGGAACGTTTTCCTCCTGTCGCAGCAGGAGGAATCGGAGGCGGAAACGGGGGAGGAATATGAGGAGCATGAGGAGAATGAGGAACGGGAGAAAGCTCTAGGAGTACGAAGAAGAGGAGGAGGAGGAGGAGGAGGAGGAGGAGGAGGAGGAGGAGGAGGATTAAGAGGCTGGGGAGGAGGAGGAGGAGGAGGAGGAGGAGGAGGAGGAGGAGGAGGAGGAGGGGGAGGCCTAGGAGGCGGAGGAAGAGGAACAGCAGCATCATCTCATCAGACTCCGTGCAACGCTGGGAGGAGGACCAGAAGGAGGCCCGTGAGCCACTTTGGCTTGAGGGGGGAGGGGTCGGAGCGCCCTCGATGCAGCTTGCGACATTGGCCGCCGCCTCTGGCGTGGCGCTGGTGGCGTCCCTTGCTGCTGCAGCGCTCGCCGCTGCGCTGGGACCGCCGCGTCGGGCGCGCCTGGTGGGCGGCACGGGGCCCGCGTGCCAGGCCGTCGTTTCGTCATACGAAAGGGTTGGAACAAAGACGACGATCGCTTTTTCGCCGCTTTCGGCATCTGTCAGGCGATCGCAAACATGGATCAAGGGGCCTTGGATTAGTTGCGGGTCCCGTTTCTATGAGAAATCGCGCACTTCCGCCGCCGAGCGAGGCAACCCCGGCCGCATTTTGGGGAGGGCACCTCCCCCGATCCATGGATTTGGCGACTGCCCGCCAAATCCATGGATCGCTAATCCATGTTTGCGCGCCCCCGAAGCTGGGGGTCCTCTCCAGGCCCCGGGAGCGTCAGCAAAATCATCCAGGACGGAAATCCGGTCCCGGTCCGCGTTGCTACGAGGTCGGACGCCAGAAGATACGACAAAGTGGGACGGACGTCTCCGCTTCAGAAAAACGGAGGGCGGGTATTTCCGCAACAATGTGGCAGAAACAGCGGCCGCAAAGTAGGGCGGACATCGACATCGAAGGAGCCTGCAACGCATGGCCGAAATTTCCGCTCATCGCCAGGTCCGGAGTCAGGGTGCGAAATGTGCCGCATGTAGCTAGTTTCGGCCCAGAATTTCTCGGAGGTCTGCGCGGATTCCTTGGATCGGCGCTGGGCCCCTTGGCGGCGCCTCCGGCGCCGCCCCTGGTGCGCTCCGCGCGCCAGGGAGGGGATCCAGCGCCAATCCGAGAAGTCCGCGCGGACCTCCGAGGTGTTCTGTTTTTGCAATTTGTCGTTCCTGTAGTATCCCTCTCTATCGAAGACGCATACGGCGAATCACGCCGCCCCCTGCCTTTTGGAAGTGCCTATTGATGTGGCCGAACGTTGTGGCCAGAATTCGGACACGCTATCGGACGGTGTGTTCCCCAAGCCGTTGTGGGAAACCTTTTGGGAACACTCGGGGGAGGAAGAGGAAGAGGACGAGAGGGAGGAACACGGAATACGAGGAGGAGGAGGAGGAGGAGGAGGAGGAGGATGAATAGTCCGTAGCCATTTTGGCTCAAGACAATATTTGTGGATTCCCCCGTACGCGACGTGGCGACCAGACGCAACAGGCGCTTCCCTTTAGACGGCTTTCCAGCCAGGGGAGTGCATCCATTTCAGGCGTGTGAGGGCCTTCTCTCTCACACATTCCCCTTATTGTGCGGCGGCATCGCAGGGCCCTCACTTCTGCTTCCCTTCGATGGGACGCGGTGGAGGCAAGCCGTGGTCCGCCACGTGGACTTGCCGCCGAGACAAGCGCTGCCTGCGGGTTCCAAAACAGTTTCCCCAGGAGGACGTCGTGCTGGGCACGTGGCAAGGCCACACGCGTGGGACCTGCTGCTGCTCAACCTCGGCCTCCTCACGGTGCTTGGGCACGGCCTCCTCGGCTGCAGCCCCACGGAGGCGCACGCGCTGCAGGCACCGGCTCAGGGCAAGATGGTGGTGGTGGTGGCAAGCTCACGCCCGAGCGCCAGGATGCCCTGCTCGCCACGTCCGTCGAGCACGTCGAGGCCTGCAGCACCTGGCTCTCGCAGGGGCAGAAGGCTCACCTCCGCCCGCTTCGTGCCGCGCGGGATGGGGATCCGCTCGCCGTCGGCCGCCGGGCGAAGCAGAAGCACGGCACGCCCAAGGAGCAAGTGCACACGGCCAAGCCAGCCCGGCACGTCCCCGCACGCGCCCGCGCCCGCTGCCACGCCCACGCTCACGCCCACACCCACGCCCACGCCCACACCAACGCCCACGCCCACGCCCACGCCCAGGTGTGCGGTCCGTAGCGTGTCCCCTTGGCATGTCCCGCGGTGCGTCCCCACGGCGCGTCCCCTGGCACGTCCCCTGGCGCGTCCCTTGGAACGTTCCGCGGCGCGTCCCCCTGGCCCTGGCATCCCCCCCCCCCCCTTAGCATCGCCCATTTGCATCTGCAATTGAGGTCCTTAGAAGCCGTTCCATGCCTCGCAGTTCTCACTTCCTTTCCGGGCTCGTGGGTCTGAGTCAGTCATGTTCGATTTCGGTTTGGTTGGATCGCTCGAGTGGGAGGGCCCAGGGAAAGGGGGGGAGTGGCGACGGCGACGACGACTCAGAAGAGAGTAAGAAAGGGAGCGACGACGACGACGACGACGACGACGACGACGACGACGACGACGACGACGACGACGACGACTGGAACTGCAAAGCGTCTCACGCACGCTGGCAGGGTCGGCGGATTCAGACGTTGCCCCTTCGGCCCCCGTCCTGGGGTGGGGCTTGACTCCCCCCGGTCCACAGGGGGAACTTGCTGGGACCCTCAACGGGGGGATGGCATTTGGACCGGGGGCCCCCCCCTTTACCCCTCAATCCCCAGCCTCCGCCCCCACTCCTCCTTGTCCACAGGGGAGAGGGGCGGGGGCGGGAGTCTTGAGTTCTCCTTGTGCACAGGGCAGACCCCCCCTTCCCTCCCGTGTCCACAGGGGCGACCAGGGGGGAGGGAAGGGTGGGTTTCAGTTCGCCATGTCCACGGTGAGGGATGGGGGGGGGCCTTGATTTCCCCCTGTCCACAGGCAGGGACCACCCCCAGGACCCCTGGGGGAGACAGTACAGTGACCCAGGGCCTCCCGCCCCCTACCACTCTCGGGACACCCCCGCTCCCGGCGGGGGAGGGATGAGCAACGGGACGGGATTCGCTTAGAGTGAAGTAGGGCTGTTGTGACTTTCCTGGGAAGGTGGTCTTTCACTCGGGGCGACGACGACGACGACGACGACGACGACGACGACGACGACGACGACGACGACGACGACACGGTCGGCTCACATCCATTCGGCCCCCGCCCCCTCCGCTCGGAGTAAACCGTCGCCAGCGCCCCGGCCCGACCCCTCGCCGGCCCACGGCCCGCCCGCGCTGCCCTCGCGGGGCCGGTCCGTCGGACGGACCGACGGGGCGCGCTCGCTCTCGCTCCTCGAGTGGGGCTGACTCGAGGGGGGGGCTGACCCAAGCAGGGGGGTGAAGACAAGGGCCCTCCAGGGGCCCTGTCGTAGGGCCCCTTATGGAGCCAGCAGGGCCCAAGAAGGGCCCTATACGGTGCCCCTGTCGGGCCTTTCTCTGCGCCCCCCCGCTCGGGTTAGGCCCCCACTGCCGGCCGCCCGATCGCCCCTTCTCGTCTGGCCCAGCAGGCCATTGTGCAGCGCATATCAATCCTGGCGTCCTGCCCCCGCGGCCCGCTCGACTGGTCCAGCGTGCTGCAGCTGGTGGTCTTCGCGCTGCAGATCACCCTGCAGGAGTGGCGGTTCAGCAGGCGCCGGGCGGCGGGGGCTGTGCATGTGCCTCCTCCTCCTCCTCCTCCTCCTCCTCCTCCTCCTCCTCCTTGTTCCCTCCTCCTCCTCCTTCCCTCCTCCTCCTCCTTCCCTCCTCCCGACCCCGCCTGGGCCTCCCAGATGGTCTGCACGGACGAAATGGGCACGGAAATAATGGGTACGATGCCCAACAGCGGGTCTTGTTCATTTGGAACAGGACTCGCTGTCCACGCCGCCGCGGCCTGTGTTCATTCGAGACAGAAGGCCGCTTGCCCAACAGCGGCCGCTGTTGGTTTGGGACAAAATTTGTTGTTGGGCATTGTACCCATTCTTTCCGTACCCATTTCGGGCGTCCAAAGATGGGGTCCGAGTAGATGGGGCAAGATGATCGCGCCGCATCGCCGATGCGGCTCGATGTGGAGCCCGAATTTCTCCGCGCCAACGGCGCCGATGCATCACCAGCGTGGCCGATGCGTTGCCGATGCATCGGCGCTGCGTCGCCGATACTCCAACTCCATCTACTCGGATCTTCTTCAGGAGGCCTGTAGCATGTGCACTCACCCCGACCGGGCGGATCCAGGGCCCCTGGATCTCGGGCGTTGCATCATGTGGTGGCGGCTTTAAGAATTACACCAGAGAAAAACCACAAACAGTGGATGGTTTGAAATGGGATCGATAAGGAGATCGACCCGGAACCTGGGAACCCAGAACCCACCGAAATCCGACCAGAACCAATGACCAGGAGCTGGGGAACCCAGAACCTGGAGCCCGGGAACCCAGCCGGTCACCAACATCGGCGGGAAATGTTCGCCAGATCTTTCAATACCCGCTAGGACCCCTTCAGTGCAAGCGCTGACCGGGGAAACGTAAGGGTGAAGGTCGCAGGCCTAGAGGTTGACACCAACACCAATATCGGCGGTGTTCCTCCACCGAGGGAAGAAGATCCCGATCTCGGTGATGGTGGTAATATTCTTGCTTCCAAGTTGACCGAAATATTACCACCAACACCGAAATCTAGGATCACCTCCCCCCTGAGGAAGCAGCCCCCTGTCTTGGTGTTGATGCCCATTTCCAGGCCTCCAAGAAGGGAGGTGCACCTTTCGCGCACCTCAGGGGCGCAAGAGGGGCACGAAGGGTGCACGCTTCTTCGTCCCCCCCCATTTACCGAGCATCTTCTTTTTGGGGTGGAGGGCAGAGGGTGACATCTGAAATGCCGTTTCGATTGATTTTCGATGCTGGAATCTGCACAAGGCGAATCACAAGGCGGATTGATTTTCGAGGTGCAAAAGCCCATATATGGATTTCACCCTGAGGCCTCCACCCCAAGAAAATGATCAGACGTATGCCTCCCAGACCAACCCAGGAGAGCGTACCTGCCTCCTTGGCCAAGCTGGGAGGGCGCACACACCCCTCTCAGGAGGGGGAAAAACACACCGACACAATTCATCGCCGATTCTCCATGCAATACGGGGAAATATGGGAAGTGGGGGGGGAAGACGAACATCCGACAATCATGGCAAAAAAAAATGAAATCCTGGAAACTGTGTGTTCATTTGTGTGTGTGTGTCCCTGGCCCCTTGGACATCCCGGGCCCAGGATCGGCCTGGCAAGGCAGGGCCGTGGTAGTTACACGTGTGTGCAGCTGACGCCCTCCCCAGGCAGTACGAGACCGAGGTCGAGGCGTTCGACGTGCAGTCTCCCTGCCCTGGCCGGGTGTCCATCTCGGCGGCGAGCGAGGGGGGAAGTGAGAAGGAGAGGGCCTCTTCGGAAGGTTCGGAAGCCTCCCGGCCTTTCGAGAAGCTTTTGTTGTTGTGTGTGTGTGTGTGTGTGTGTGTGTGTGTGTGTGTGTGTGTGTGTGTGTGTGTGTGTGTGTGTGTGTGTGTGTGTGTGTGTGTGTGTGTGTTTCTCGGAGCCTTCTTCGAAGACAGAAACAGCTTCTCTGAAGGCGCGAGGGCTTCTGAGAAGTCCCCAGGCCTTCTGAGAAGTTGTCTGAGCCTTCTTCGAAGACAGAAGACAACTTCTCAGAAGGCGCGAGGGCTTCTGAGAAGTCCCACCGCCTTCCGAGAAGGCCTTCTCCGTCTCACTCGCTTCCTTCTCCCCGTGCCTCCCTTCCTCCCCTCTCCCTCCCTTCCTCCTCCTCCCTCCCTCCCTCCTCCTTCCCTTCCTCCCTTCCTTCCTCCCTCCTCCTTCCCTCCCCTCGCCCGTCGCCGCCGACCATCGTTTGGGTGCTGGGCACCCGGGGCGCCCCGGCGCGCGACCTGCCCGACGACGCGCCCATCGCGCTGCTGTGCCCCGGGCTGAACTGCTACGCGGCGAGCCTTCCCGGCACCAGCCCCTACTCGTCAGAGGCACGGAAAGTGGCATAAACATGAAAACTCGGAGGTCCGCGCGGATTTCTCGGATCGGCGCTGGGGCCCCCTGGCGGCGCCTCCGGCGCCGCCCTTGGCGCGCTCCGCGCGCCAGGGAGGGGGGTCCAGCGCGGATCCGAGAAATCCGCGCGGACCTCCGAGTTTTTATGTTTATGCCACTTTTTGTGCTTCTACTCGTACCTGCTGCGGCGGCCCTGGCGCGTGGGGGCCTTCGAAAAGCGCGGCGTGGGCCCGGCCGATGGCAAGGCCCGGCGCCAGCTGCGCTCGCCGGTCTTCCACTTGTTCGGCCACCCGTCGGACCTGCACGCCGCGCTGCTGCGCGTCCAGGCCAGGTGGCCGAGGGCTCCGATCCACCTCGTGGGCTTCTCGAGCGGCAACGGCCTGGTGGGCAGCTACGTGAGCTTGCACGGCAGAGAGTTGCCGTCCCTGCGGTCCGCTCTGCTGCTGGTCGGCGGGGAGGACTACAACCTCGCGTTCGCCCCCCCGAGGCGCAACTGGCTGACGACACTGCTCTTCGACGTGGTCCTGCTGCAGGCGACGAAGACCCGTTACCTTTTCAGGAACGAGCCCCTGCTGCGGCAGCGGGACGAGGATGCGTACCGCGCGGCGCAGCAGGCGGGAACGCTGCAGGAGCTTTACGACGTATGCATGCGCAGCTTCAGCTCGAGGAGCAGCAAATGACATACACACCAACTGTCGGAGGTCCGCGCGGATTTCTTGGATCGGCGCTGGACCCCCCCCCTCCTTGGCGGGCGGATCGCGCCAGGGGCGGCCCCGAAGCCACCGCCCAGGGGGCTCCAGCGCCGATCGAAGAAATCAGCGCGGACCTCCAGAAGTGTATGTTTATGTAATGTGTTGTTCCTCGATCAGCGGGTACCCGTGTGCGGCGGAGGCAGAGCGGCGCATCAACGCTTTCTCCGGCGGTTGCGAGCGCCTCCAGGCCGTGCCCGTGCCTTTCCTTGTCGTGTTCACGGAGGACGATCCGGTCGCGCCGGGAGGGCCGCGGCCGGGCTGGGTGTCCGTCCTCCAGGGCTGCGAGAGCGCCATTCTCGCTTGGGGGGGCACGGGGTTCAGCATCATTCCAGTTGGCGTTGCAAAGATGGCGTGCGATGTGGGGCCACCGGCCCGCTCAGGACACGTTGTCCACCACCTACTTTGGGGATAACGTGCACCGAAGAAGCCCTGGCAGGGGGATAGCCCACAAAGAAGGGGCCCTCGCGGTGGGATCGCCTCTTGGGGATAGCGTGCGGTTCGGAAATCGATGTTGCACGCTACCTGTGCAACGCCAGCCGCAACCGATCCGCATCCCGACCTGGCCATGGTACCTCAGCCCAACCAGCCCACCCCCCAAGGTGGGGATACGTAGGTCCCGCGAGACTCGAAGGGATCAGCATATGTCACCATCCAGGGGTCTAAGCCCAAGAGTTAAATCGGGCCTGTCCCTCTTACAGGAAGAATGTTCAAAAATTGTCAAAAAATAGTCTGAGGACGATTTGTTTTATGGTATTGTTTTGACTATTTGGGGGCATTCCTTGAGTATTTGTAGCTTCTCGCCCAAAGTCCGTCTGTAGGGGGACATGCCCGACCTAAACCAAGAGCTGTGATGCTCCGTGGGGCGTGCCTCTCCAGGACGGGGGCCGTCGTCGTGCCTGGGCTCTCTGCCTCGCTCTCTCCCCACCCTCTCTCCTACTGTTGCACATGCTGAGTACTTTTTTTAAGTCGGGCCTGTCCCTCTACAGGGAGGAATATTCAACAATAGTCAGAAAATTGTATGTTTGAGTTTTGTTTGAGAATTTTTGTTTGACTATATACATGTATACATATTTCTTGCAAAATCCGCCTGTAGGGGGACATGCCCGACCTCAGAGTACTTCTCTCTTCTCTCTCCCTGACCCTCTCTGGAAGATGCTCCGCCCTCAGCGCTCGTCACTTCCTCCTGGAGAGTGCGCGGGCCCAGGGTGCTACTTCCCGGGAAAGGGCGTGGGCCCAGGGTTCTCTTTTGGAGGTTTCTTTTTGGAGTTTTCCGCTCGATGAATAACGTGATGAAGTCCCATTTTGCTGTTGAAGAGTACGTTTCGCGCATGCCCGCTCGAGGAAATTGCGCCGCCCATCTCGGATCCTCGATAGATAACAGTGTCCGCAGATCACCGTTTTCCTTTGCAAGAAAGAGGGTGCGAAGCGTTGTGCGCAGAGTCTTCGATCGATATCGAAATTTGGAGGCCCTTCAAGTTTGCAGAAAATGTTCAAATGTTAATTTTTGCGTGCCCTCTCGAGGATGAAGCCGTCCTGCGCGAAGAACTTTCGAGGATGTCTCGAGCGAAACGCCTGTTCTGCAAGACTCGAGGGGCTTCGGCGCCCCAGGATGCCCAGGTGCACGGTAAAGTCAATGTTTTCGTTTGCTGCGGATGTCTCGAGCGGAGCGCCTGTTTCATCTTACAGATTGTTCCTCCCCGGGTGGCCAGAATTCAGAGGATGCATCAGGCGAAATGCTTGTTTTCCCGTGCACAGGGTTCAGGGGGGTATCTACATGATGGTTTTTGCAACGTGTTTTCACGTGTCCAGGCCACGGAGGGGGGTATCTAAGATGGTGGTCCCGCGCTGGAACCATTGGCTTTCACGTGTCCAGGCCGCCCAGGGCGGTATCGAAGACGGTGGTCCCGAGTTGGAACCATAAATTATACGACCACCCTTCAGGTGATAATGAGGTTGGTGGGGGGAGAAGAACCAATTGACGGCAACTGCGATGGCGGTGATGATGCCGATGCTGGTGATACGCCCTCGAGTTGGCAACGACGCGTGGTGACGATGCTGCGTCGAGATCAGATTATCGATTCCATTATCGATTTCGCTATCGGTCTCACTCGATCGATCCCACCATCGCTCTCACTCGATCAATCTCACTTTTGGTCTAACTCTAGATCTCAATGGTGATCCCACTATCGATCTCACTATTGATCTCACTATCGATATCACTATCGGTCTCACTATCGATCTCACCACGAGAAACCGACGGGACACCATCGGGACACCAATCGATCTCAATTTCGATCTCACTATCGATCTCACTATCGATCTCACTATCTCTCTCACGACCGATCTCACTATCTGTCTCACTATCGATCTCACCATCGGCCTCACTATCGATCTCACCACGGGACACTGACGGAACACCGACGGGATATCCGGGGGACACGGACGGGACACCGACGGGACACCACGGGACACCATCGGGACACCATCGGGGCACCGGTCGATCTCATTTTCGATCTCATTATCGATCTCACCATCGGTCTTACTATCGATCTCACTCTCGATATCATTATCGATCTCACAACGGGACATCGACGGGACACCAACGGGACGTCGACGGGACACCGATGAGACATCGACGGGACACCAATGGTACACCAACGGAACACCAATGGGACACCGACGGGACAGCGACGGGGCAGCCACGGAACACCAACGGGACACCGACGGGACACCGACGGGACACTACGGCGGGACAACCCGGCCACCGCCCGCCCACCGCTTGGGAGAGGCGGACAGCGACGGGACACCACGGCGGGACAACCCGGCCACCGCCCGCCCACCGGAGAGGGAGGAGGGGCGGTCAACGGTGGCCGTCTGCCCCCCCCACCAGCAGGGGGGCCCATAAGAGCAAGACAAAGTCAATAAAGCTACACCAGACGTGTAATGACTTGACACCGTTTCTTCGGCTGGTGATTTTCCAGGTTTCCACCGCGGGGTACTAACATGGTGGTCCCGAGCTGGAACCATGTGTTTCACGTGTCCAGGACACCCAGGTGGATATCTAACATGGTGGTCCCTCGCTGGAACCACGTGTTGTCACGTGTCCAGGCCAACCAGGTGGACATCTAACATGTGGTCCCGAGCTGGAACCACGTAGTTTTACATGTTCAGGCCACTCAGGGCGATATCTAAAATGGTTGCCCCGAGCTGGAACCACGTGTTTTCGCGTGTCCTGGCCACCCAGAGGGGTATCTAGCGTGATGGTCCCGAGCCGGAACCACGTGTTTTCACGTGTCCAGGCCACCCAGGGCCGTATTTAGCACGGTTGCCCCGAGCTGGCACTTGTGTGTTTTCACGACCACATGTTCGATTTCTGCACTTTGGTGGCATGTGTACGTGAAAACACGCGGGTTCCTAACGCCCCAGAGCGGGGCAAGCGTGACAACACATGGGTTCCTAACGCCCCAGAGCGGGACGGCGAATGCCCCTCCCCGCTCGGCGCGTCCCTTGGCTCGTCCTCTGTCGTGTTCTTTGGTTTGTCCCTGGCGTTTTCCCTGCCCGTTCTGCGGCGCGTCGCTTGCCACGCCCCCTGACACGTCCCTTGGCGCATCCCCTAGTGCGCCCCTGGCAAATTCCGTGGCGCGTCCATGCGCCCTGCGCCCCGTGTCGTCTCGTCCCGATTCGGAATTGAGTCGGATCTTGAGCTCGAGCTGATTGAGCGTCCCACACGTTTCGACTGCAACCATGCAGGTCTGGACCAGCTATGCGCTCAGGCAGCTCGAGCTTAAGATCCAGATAGCTCGGTCAGAATTCGGATGCCAAGGGCGACTTGATCCACAACACGCAGAGCACAACGCCATTCATTGCGGCATAACACATATCATTTCAGCACGGCACAGCAAAGCACAATCCTTGGCACGGTACATTACGATCGATACCTTCAGCATTGCAGTTGCTTGTCGCCCAATCAGGTGCCTTCAGAACATAACCATGCTTCGCGTTTCTAAATTCCTTCCGGTTTCGTGGGTCGATCATGTTCCCGAGATGGGCGCCAGCCCAGGGTCCTTGTTTAGTGGGTAACCATGTCGCCCCCTGGTGCCATACTCGAAGAGGGCCAGCGAATTAATGTTCGACAGCTAACGAGGTGAGGTCACATTTTGGACCCCTGCTCTCCACAGAAAAAAAAAAAGAGTGCGGAGCGCTTCGCGCAGAAGTTTTCTTCCCCAATCAGTGCTTGCACTGAAGGGGTCCTGGCGGAAATTGAAAGATTTGGCGAAAGTTTCCCACCGATTTTGGTGGCCGGCTGGGTTCCCGGGTTCCCGCTTCCGGGTTCCCGGGTTCCTGGTTATTGGTTCCGGGCCGAATTCGGTGGGTTCCGGGTTCCCGGGTTCCGAGTCGATCTCCTTATCGATCAAAACATCCATTGATTGGGGTTTTTCTCTGGTGTTGTGAAAAAATGCAATTGTATTTAATTTTCGCGTGCCCGCTCGAGGATGGCGCGCCCTCTGCGCAGGTGGTTTCTCGAGGACGTCTCAAACCCACCGCGCCTGTTTTGCAGAGCTCGAGCCGTTTCGGTGTTTTTTGCATTGACAGGAATCCACGCAAAAGTCTGCTGCAGCACGTCTGCAAGGTCGGCGCAAATTTACAAGGGATTGGCTCGAGTCGCGGACGCATCGTGATTTACGAGGTATCGTGGCCTGGGGGGGCGGACACAGTGTAATTTATGAAAGGTCCTGACCCTGGTCTCGCGGACGCATCGTTATTTGAAAGGGATCGTGGCCCTGGGAGGGCAGATGCCGCGTAATTCACGAGTGAATGTGACCCTGAGAGCGCGGACGCCGTGTAATTGACCAGGGATCGTGTCCTTGGGGGTGCGCGCAGCACAATTTAAAATGGATCATGGCGCTGGGAGCGCGGGCGCAGCTTAATTTGCGATGTATCTTTGCCCTTGGAGCGCACAAGCATTGTTATTTTCGATGGATCGTGGCGCTGGGAGCGCGTGCGCAGCGCAATGTACGAGGGAGCGCGGCCCTGAGAGCGTGACACCAGCGTACTTTACGAAGGAACGCAGCCCTGGGAGCGCGAAGCCACCGTAATTCACCAGGGATCTTGGCACCGAGAGCGCGGACGCAGCGCAATGTACGAGGATTCGCGCCTGCCGTCCCAGCGCAGAATGTTTCAGGAAACGGAGAAGGGGGGGTGGGGGGCGAGTGGCGCCCCCCGAACCCATGTCGCAAACCAGGAACGCATCGTTCTCTGCTCTGGAGAGGGGTGGAGGGGGGCTCTTTTGTCCCTAAGGGCTTGTCGACTTTTCGCCGATCGACTTGTGGGGAGCGAGCCAGAAAAATCCAGGTAAATGCAGATAAATCGAGGTAAATCCAGATAAATCCAGGCAAATCGAAACAAATCCGGGTAAATCCAAAGATCTCCGAGGAAAGGTGAAGCATCTCGCGGCCGCTCCAGCGCGAGTCGAAGGACGGCAGAAGTCGTTAAGCCTTTAACGATTTTGGGCAACCTCCGCGGAGCGCTCCGTGGCCTGGGGGCACGGGCGCGCGCAGCAATTCACGAGGGACTGGCCCTGGCAGCGCGGGCGCAGCGCCATCCATCCTCGCGGCCCCTGGCAGCGCGGACGCGGCGTAAGCCGACGAGGGATCGTTGCCATTGGAGCGTGTGAACCCAGTGCAACGAGCCAGTGGTCGTGCCCCTGGAAGCGCGGACGCAGCACGGTCTGCGAGGGGCCGGGGCCCGGGGAGCGTATAGCGTGGCTCCCGTGCAATTTGTCAGGTACCGCGGCCCCCGGGAGCGCGAATCCAGTGTGCTGTGCGACGGTTCTTCGCCTTGGGAGCGCGGACGCGGCGTAATTTCAGAGGGATCGTGACCCTCGGACGCGTTCCTTGGCACGTTCCCTTGCGCCCCCCCTGAGCGCGTCGCGCGGCGCGTCTCCTGGCACGTTCCTTGGCACGTCCCCTGGCGTCCGCTGGTGCGTCCCCTGGCACGTCCCCTGGCACGTTCCGTGGCGCGTCCCCCTGGCACGTCCCGTGGCGCGTCCCGTGGCGCGTCTTCCCGGCGCATCGCGCGGCGAGTCCCCGGGCACGTCCCTTGGCATGCCAGTGCGCGGCGCGGCACTGCGCAAAGAAGCACAACACAGCTTGATGGCACAGTAGCATCGCCACTGATATCTTCAGCGTTGCCACTGCCTATCGCCCAATTGAGGTGCTTAGAACGTGCCCAGGCCTCGCAGTCCGAAATCCGTTTCCAGGTTCGCGGGTCGATCATGTTTTAGAGTCACTCCGCATCTTCGCACAGAGTCCCACGGGTGCATTTAACCGTGATCGGTGCACTTACCGTCTCGGTCCTTTCCCCTTTCCGGCAGAAATGCGTTCCCACTACAACATAGTATGGGTTGTGGTGTGGTCCAATATGGCCGAATTGTGCCCCCCTACGCGTTCGAGAGATTATCCAAAGCATACAGATTGGAGCTTCAACGCCGATGTTGAACTTGTAGCCCTGTGGTGGTTTCTCAGACTTCGAAGCTGAGGGGGGACACCTTTCAACCCTTACCCACACATCCCCCTTCCCTTCCTGTTTCGCCGCATTTCGATTGTCGGATTCGGGGAGGGGGGGGGGTAAAGCGGGGACCCTATTGTCTATCAGTGTGAGGTATCCTCTCAGGGCGGCGGCATGTTGAATACTCCTTTCTATGCTTTCTAGCCTCTCCGATGCTGGCGATTTATCCATGCGGGAGCCACCTCGGCTGCTACGACAGTTGGTGTCTGACGCGCTGGGTGGACAGGCTGCCAGGGGGTCAGCCTTTTCTGCACCTGCACGCAATGGGGGGGGGACTGGGAGAAGGGGGAGTGGGACGGCAGGGTGGAGTAGGAGTGATTAGAGGCGGGAGGAGAATCTCTCTCTCTCTCTCTTTGTGTTCTCTCTCTCTCTCTAAATCACTCTCTCTCTCTCTCTCTCTTTCTCTCCCTCTCCCTCTCTCTTTTCATATATACGTGTGTATATTATGTATTATGTGTATCTCTCTCTCTCTCTCTAGACGAGAGAGAGAGAGAGAGAGAAAGAAAGCCATGTTGTTGTGGCCATAGTGGGCGGCAACCGAACCACAACAGTGTCCGAGGCGTTTAAGCCAGGTGCGCGTCTTGTGAGAGCCTGGCGATGGCCTGGTCATCGCGCTGGTAGAACTAGGCGCTGCGCTTTGTTATGGCGTCAGCCCCGCCGATGCACGTGGCTCAGAAGATGCCCTCGAAACTTAGCCTGTACATTGGCATATCGTCTCGTGGGCTCCAACGTTGCAAACCTGCATGGCACAGCTCCCGATGTGATTGCGCTGGCGAACGCATGCTGTCGGACCAGATGCATCTGTATCACATGCCCGTCGGGGCCGCGGATGCAGTTCCGCCGCTGGGACGCGCTGCGTGGTCAGCGGCAGGGATCCGCGCGCAGCAGTGTGCTCTTGACAGCCCCCGGCTTCGAGTCGAGAGCCACACTTCCCCGGCCACACTTGGCCGCGGGGCGGTGCGAGGGTCAGCATTCGGCGGCGAGCGAGGGGGGCAAGTGAGGAGGAGAAGGCCTTCTCAGAGGGCGGCGAAACTTCACAGAGAAGGCCTCCGGCCTTGGCTTCCTGTGTCTTCGGGGAAGGCTCAGAACATGTCTCAGAAGTTTGAGGATTTTCGGAGCCTTCTGAGAATCACCACCCACCAGAACACCCCAACCCAACCCGACGGCCTCAACTTGCCCTCTTCCAGTGGGGGGTGGTCGGGGAACGCTGAAAAAGTACAGATGGATCCCGTACCCCCTCCAACCCGAAATTCGAATCTTCGGGTTGGGTTGGGGTGGTCTGGTAGGCAGTTGCTCATCAGGAGGGAAAGAAACACACAGACACAATTAAACGTCGACTCCCAGGAAAACATGGGAAAACAGGGGAAGTGGGGGGGAAGACGAAAACCGAAAAAGTACGGGGAATCCGGTAATTAGTGTTTATTACCTAACAGCGTAGACTGATACTTTGATCGTCGGGTGGGTGTAAGTGCGGTAAGAGCGTTGTACATCCGATGAAATCGTTTCAACGAAGATGTATGTAGGTTCATGCTAGTTGACCTCACATATTCAACATATATAAAATATCGAACTTCGCATTCATCTACTTAACGTTTTGTTAGATAAGTATATTCAACAACATACCATACATACTACTCACAGAACCATCCATCTTATCAACTGAGCTATCGGGTACCACTGCCAAGATATATCGATACATACACCTCAACATACCCAACTTAGTAGCTAAGTCAGCTAAGTCGATGTGGGCTGTCCGATTCGGTTAACCCGAAATTTGCATAACTTTCTATGTTTTGCATGTTTGTTCTTGATATTGCTATGTTTCGGGAAAAAACCACAAAAAACGTTTTAACAACTACAACACAACAGTTTTTCAGGACAGGGCGCCGCAGGTCGACGCGCCGAGCCGCCCTCAGGACGCCTGCGGGGCGCGGAGGGGAAGGGGGGAGAGGGAGAGGGGGGGGGATCAACTATTCTTCAAACTGCCTCCCCTCGGCGGCCATCACCGCCTCCCCTCTCCTCTCCTCGTTGTCGGCGGCCAGCCCGCCCCCGCTCCCTCCTGCCGCCTTCCCTCCCCGAGCCCGCCTTCCTTCTTCGGCGGCATATCCGCCCCTCCCTCCTGCACCTCTCTATCGAAGGGCGGCGCATCCGCCAGCGGCATATCCGCTCTCGCATGCGCTCGTTTTTTCCTTTTTCACGTGATGGCGAGCACATAGCCATCGTCCTGTAGTCGCCGATAAGCCGCCCAGGCTGGCGGGATCAGCTCGGCGGGCATCACGGCGACGTCGCCGCGCGGCCGCCACAGGGACGCGCCTGGGCATGGCGCGCGCACCCATTCCAGGGTCTCCACCAGCAGGTAGCTGGCGGCGCCAGCCTGCGCGCAGCAATGCACGATGTACGCCTCGCCGTCGCCCAGGAGAAAATCCTGAGGGCAGCAACGCCTCGATTTTTGGGGGGGCACACGCATGTGCACCCCTAAATACCAAGGTTGGTTGCGCCGTCTGTCCTGGCTGCCGTACGTCTGGCCGTCGATCGACGCCTCTCTGCTGGTCCACGTTTCAGCCCTGCGGAGGGGTTCCTCCTCCTCCTCCTCCTCCTCCTCCTCCTCCTCCTCCTCCTCCTGGCGGCGAGCCGCCTCGGCGGCAAACCGCCTTCCCCTCTCCCAGCCCATCTTCCTCCACAAAGGGCATGCAAGGTTGCGCCCCGAGTGCCCGAACGTACTGTCCAGCTCTGGCGTGCGCCACGCTTTGGCGCGGGAGCGCGGCGCCTCCTTCGCTTCCTCCAGGAAGCAGGCGAGCATCGCCGTCAAGGCCGACCGCTCGAAATTCTCAGGGTTGTCGATCTCCTGCGACCTGGACCGAAGCAGGTTGTGCTTCCGCTCGAGTACGAAGGCGTCCAACCAGATGCCGTCCTCCGCAGGCTGGTCGGGGACGTGCCACAAATAATGATGCTTCGGCTTGATCAGGGCTGGCCCGTGCGCGGCTTTGTGCAGCGCCAAGGAAATCGAAACGGCCTTGGTCCAGACAGCTATCAAATTCGGCACGGCGCCGATCCTCAGGACGTAGCCGAACCGCCTGCCACCTAAGCGCTCGAGGATGCGCGCGGGCCGACGCGGTGCATCCTCGAACGCGCAGGCCAGCGTTTGCGTTTCAGCTGCGGCCGCATGTCCTTTTGCCCTGCATGTACAATTCGAGCATCTTCGCCATCGCCTCGAACGACCGCGCCGCAGCGTTCGCCATGCCGCTGGGACGCAGCTCTGTGTGCACCCAATGACGAATCAAAGGGAGCACGGCCAAGCAATCCGACGCCTTGCCCACGAAGTGCGACGCCTTGCAGGTCGCTTTCTTCCGAGCCACGCTGAACAGAAACGCTGGCGGTTTCCTGCCGCGTCTGCCAGTCCGCCACGCCGAGCAGCGATCCCGCCACGTTCCCCACGCGTCGGGGATGACATCCCTCACCGCCTTGAGGAGCGCAAAGATTTCGACCTGCAAGGTCCCGCCGCTGGCCAGCATGGTATGCATGGGGTCCCTCACGTATGTGCTCGGCGGCGCCACCGTCCGCAACGCCTGGCACGCCACCAGAGAACGGTCATCCAGAGTGATGCCCATTGCCGTCTCCTTCGGGGGCCGGAACATCAGAAGGGAAGGAAGGGGGGGACATCAGAAGGGGATCGATGGAAATGTTTTCCTCCCTGGCTCCAGTCTCTCGATGTTCGCTCTGGTTGTCGTGTCCCGCAGCGACGCCAAATCATCATATTGCTGCAAAAACTCGTCTGACGACAGCGGGTCAAAGCGCGACGAGTCAGCGCACCAGAGAGGCACGAGGTAATCATCGTCGTCGTAGTCTGCAAGACATTCCGCCTGATCCAGCACAACGTTCTTGCATTGCAAGCACGGTCTCAGACCTGCAGCGCCCTTGGTGCAGAATGTCTCTTTTCCAGCCGCCTCGTCTGCAATCAAGCGGTGGAACTTGGCGAAAAAGTGCACGCCGCCGATTGGCGCACCGTGCTCCGACAGACTCTCTGGGCCCAGGAACAGCGCGCGAAGCAATGCCCGCGCCACGGCCGAGCCGCCGATGCTCTTCTTCACGACGACGCGCAAGGTGCCGATCGGCAGCCACGCAACCTCCTTCTGCAAGAAGGATCCGAACTCGAGGAAACTCGCATACACCGCGAGCTGATTCCGACGATTATCTATCTTCAAGGCGTTGCCCACGCCAATGTCGTCGTAGTACAGCAAAAGCCTCCACGGCCGATCGCGCGACACAGGGAAACGGCGCATCGCTTCCCAAAACATTGAACTCCAGAGAGGGCAGTCCGACAGGAGCCTCGGCATCAGCCGATGCGGCAGCGCCACGCTCCATCGGAAAGGCGTGCCGATCTTGGGCTGCAGCCGCACTGCGCTGATGAGATCGGCCACGGATGCCGTCTGCGATCGCTGCATGGCCCGAGCGCTCACGTCTATAGCATCGCCCGCGTCGTCGCCATGGCCAAGCGCAGTCACGATTCGCTCGAGCAAAGCCGCGGACACGCCGCGCAGGGCCAGACACTGTTGCAGTCGAGCCCGCTGCTCCACCTGCTTGTCCACCTGCAGGGCGCGTTTCCCCATTGCGCCGACGCCCGCGCGCGGGAGGGGCGGGGGCGGGGGGCAGCGCGAGGCCCAGCGCGGTTGAGAAAAACGAATTGCAGCCAGAGAGACGGAAGTGGAGGCGGGAATGGATCGCGGGGCGGAGTAGCCGCCGAAGGGCATGGCGGTGTAGCCGCCTGAAGGGTCGGGAGGGGCGGCGTAGCCGCCGAAGAGCGTGGGGGCGAGGGGGCATGGGGGGAGGGGGGAGGGGGGAGGGGGGTGGGTGGGGGAGATTGCGGAGGCGCGAAGTGAGCGTAGCAACGGAACTTGCAAGGGAGATTTCTTTTTCTCGCACGCAATTTCGAGCTTGAGTTTCAAGCTCGGGTTCCAAGCCGCCAGCGCTCGGAGACGGGCGCGGCTGGCGGCTCGAGCTCGGGGCGGGCGCAGCGCGGGACGGGCGCGGCGGCGGCTGGCGGCTCTTAGTGCGGGTGCGCGTGCTGCCTCCAACTCCTCATCCACCTCCTCCTCCTCTCCTCATCCTGCCTCCTCTTCCTCCTTATCCTCCTCTATCGGCCCAGCCGATCGCCGCTCAGCTCTCCTGGTGCGGCTGGCGGCAGAAGAACCGAATGCCGCCTGGGATGTCCTGCACCATCTGCTTCGACATCTGGCACAGCATCTTGCCGCGCTCCTCGGTGCGGCGCGCCTCCTCCATCATGCGCCGCGCCTTGTCGATGAGCATCTGGCCCTTGATGCCAACGGCGCGTGCATGGCGGCAACGATTGCGCCACTCGATGAAGCGCACCACGATGGTCGCCCAGCTCCACGCACTGCCACCCGTGATGAGCTCGAAGTCATCGACGTCGTACTTGTCCGCGATGCTCGCCATGGCGGCGCAAGACCGCGAAGGGGCACGACCTCGAGCGGCTCCACTTGAGCCACAAAGACTACGGATGAGGGGTGGGACGGTGGCAGATCATGTCATTGGGAAACGCGAGAGAACGGTGCGAGCGCGGTGGGCAGCAAAGGCGGCATCTCCGCCAAATGAAGGCAAGGCGGCATGTCCGCCAAGGGCTTGCGAGAGTGGAAAGGCGGCATCCCCGCCAAACGAAGGGCTGCGGTGGTAACGAGTGGGGTGGCGATGGCAACGAAGAAATGTTTTTTTTTTTTTCAACAACAATAACAATTGTACGAAATCACACACCTCGTCATGAGCGGCCCAACTGCCGCCCCTGCCAAGGAGCTGCTTCGCCTCTGCTTCGTCTCCGACCGCCAATCGATGGGATTCCCAACGGTGTCGCTGGCCTTCGCGAGCCACAGCTCGCGCGGTAGGGTCTCGGGCAGGACGCGCTCGAGCAGGAGGGAGTTATGCAAGCGCTTCGCCTCGCCAAGTGAGGCATCGGAGCGCGATGAGCAGCAAAGGCGGCATCTCCGCCAAATGAAGGCAAGGCGGCATGTCCGCCAAGGGCTTGCGAGAGTGGAAAGGCGGCATCCCCGCCAAACGAAGGGCTGCGGTGGTAACGAGTGGGGTGGCGGTGGAAATGTTGTTTCACCAACAATAACAATTGTACGAAATCACACACCTCGTCAGGAGCGGCCCAACTGCCGCCCCTGCTCACGAGCGGCCCAGCGGCCGCGGCTTATTCGGGTCCTTCTCCACCTTTTTCAGGCCGTACTTCATGATGTACTGGGCCACCATGGGGCGCTCAGGTGCTGTGCTTCTGCGCCTCCTTGAGCATCCCCGCGATGGCCCTCGCCGCCGAGCTCGCATCCTTCTGGATGCTGATGGCCTCGTCCTGCGTGATCGTCAACGCCACGCCGCTGTGCACGCGCTTCTGCGCCACCGCCTTCATGACTGCCACAGACTTCCTCGCCGCCTTCGCGTTCTTCACAGCCCATGACGGCACCTTGTCCGCCTTCTCATGCTCGAGGTACCCGTCCAGCTCTGTCTCGAGCCTCGTTGCGGTGCCGATCCACTTCAGCGCCAGGTTTTTCTCCTGCGTCTCCTTCTTGGCCTGCTCGGCCTTCTCCCTCGCTTCCTGTCGCCTCCGCTCCTTCTCAGCGTCCTTATCCCTGCGGAGCCTTCGGGGTTGTCCGAAAATGACAACACTTCGAGCCGAGCGAAATCAATAACCCGATCCGAACCTGAAGAGTTGAACGGAAACCGAAAACGAATGCGAAGCCCAGGCGACACCCCTGCGTTGAACCCCCAAACGGCCTGCTCTTGCTCCTGTCCTTGCTCTTGCCGCGGCTCTTGCTCCTGCCCTTGCGGCGGCTCTTGCTCCTGTCGCGGTCGCCGCGCGAGCGGCTCCTGCTGCGGTTGGTGTCGCGACGTCTGTCGCGGCGTCTGCTCCTGCTGTCGCGCCTGCCCCTGCTGTCGCGCCTGCTCATGCTGCGCCTCCTCCTCCTGCGGCTGTCAGACCTGCGCCTGCGGCGCCGCCTGGATCTGGACATGTCGCTCTCGTCGCTTCTGTCGCCCTTGTCGCCGCCGTGCTCTGCGACGCCCGTCGAGGCCGCTGCCCGCGGGCCGCTCTGCTTCGCCTGCGTCCTCTTATCGGTGTACAGCTCGTTGCGCACTGCGGCCTCCACTGTCTCGCTCCAGGCCGCCTCCAATTGCGGCCTGTACGTCCACTCCCCGAGATCAGGGTTCCACCTCTTATCCTGCACATTATCTTCAATCTTTTTCGCGTCGAAGCCGTCGTGCGCCCACTTCCTCAGCGGAAGGTACTTGCCACCCTTGCGGACGCGCTCCTCCTCCATCCGTTGGACAGTGATTGAGCTGACCACGAAGGCTTCAATGCGATCGAGGTTCGACAGCCCAGGATCTTCTGCCAGATCCTTGTAGAACTGCTGCTTGAACTCACTCTTCATTTTGGCGAAACACTTTGGCGGCCACTGTCCGAACCTCCGAGAAAGGCGCACCCCGTTCGTGTTGCACGCGTCGCACTGGTAAGTCGACTGGCCCTTCGCCCTGATCCTGTAGTTGCACTCCTTTGCCGTGCGACAGCAGCGGTTGCAACGCACGATGCTATGCCCGATGCCATGCACATCCACGAACTCCCCTACCTGGGGAGCGCCTGCTGGCGGATCGTCCTGAGCTGCCTCCTCCTCCTCCGCCTGCGGCGCTGCCGCCTCGGGCGAGCGCTCCTCATTCTCAACCTTGGCTACCGCGCCCTGCGGTGGAGCCTCTTCCTCCTCAAGCTCACGCTTGGCACTCTCAAGCTCATCCTGTTTGACGCCGAGCTCGGAACCAATCTCGTCGCCGCGCTCCTCGGAGCCCGATGCCGCCTCTGACGCTGCGTCGTCCGGCTCTGGTGGCAAAGCCGCTGCGCCCTGAGGAGGCAGTTCTTCGGCGGGAGCTGCGGCTGACGCAGCTTTGCGAGCCGTCCTCAACGCTGCGGGGTGCTTACCTTTGCCCTTGCCTTTGCTTTTCCCGCGTGCCTTCGGCGGCCCTGCGTCGGTCAATGCGAGCGGCGGCACAAGCTGTCCAGTCAGTGTCATCTGCGTCCCCGATAGCTTAGCTTTCCCACGGGGCTTCGCTGCGGGCGCCTTGGTCATCACTCCCTTGTTTTTCGGCCTGGCTGCTCCGAACATCACTGCCAGAGAATGCTGCTGGTGATCTTCAGCGGGCGGCGTCCCCGCCATGGCGGCGTGACCGCCTTGGCACGCGAGAAGCCGCGCGTCGCGCGCGGCCCTGATGCCAAGATGAGCTGGACGCGAAGCGATGACGAAGAAAACGCGCGGTAAGTGAGGCGGGATAGCCGCCAGCGGAATAGCCGCTTCAAAGGTGGAGGGAGGGGTGGAGTGAGGTATGAAGGGGGCGGCATATCCGCCAGCGGACTCGCCGCTTGAGAGGGTGCAGGGGCGCGGCGAGGGAGGCGGATTGGCCGCCAGCGGACTAGCCGCTCGAAGCGTGGCGGACGCACGAGGTGATACGGATACTGAAATGAATTGCGCGCAACATGACAACCACACAAAATTGACATCATGTTATCATATGTTATCATATGTTATCAGGCGTGTGATAACACCATGCTAACACATGATAACACCTGATAACATGTTATCAGGTGTTATCAGGTGTTATCAGGTGTTATCAGGCGCGTGATAACATATGCTAACATATGATAACAGCCAACGTTTTTTTGCCAGTGCATGGCGGCGGCGTAGCGGCACGTCCGCCGAGTTAGTTAAGCGGAGCAGCAGGGGCGGAGCGGCGCCCTGCGCTACCGACCGCGGACGGCGCCGCGTGCTTCAAACCGCTGCCTGAGCGGCAGCGAAAAGACGGGCGAGCGCGGAAGCGAGGCGCGCTGCCTGAGCGGCAGCGAAGAGACGGGCGAGCGCGCGCAATCGGGGCGCGCTGCCTGAGCGTCATCATATGCAAGGCGATGGGGGGGTGGGCGGACATGGCGATGCAGCACATCCAGAAAATAGCCGCACTCATTCTTATGCGGATGCAGTTTTCTCCACCCAGCCCTTTTGCCAAATCCCATCCAACCGCCCACCTGTCTTATCCGCCGAAGTTCCCTCACCTTCCTCCCGCTCCGCTCGTCCACTCGCCCCCATATCGCCTTGCATTGGGGGACGGCTACTCGGCCGCCTGCGTGGCCAAAATTCACCTCGGCGTGGCGGCCTTCACGAATTGAGTGCGGATGGAGTGTGTGGGGGTGTCCTAATTTGTTCTGACACAGGGGTGTGGATTGAAATTGCGTTGGAGGAGTGGGAGGGGGGCGTGTAGGGCCGACGCGTCGCGCCGCCTGCGCGAATGAGGCTACTGATGCTGAGGCGACATCAGTGCTGCCAGCCGTGCACCTGCACCTACGAGGTCGCGTTGCGCACCAGCCAGCTCGCGAGCACGTCCTCGCACTCGGCGATGCATTGCTCCTCTTGGCGGAAAGCGTTCACCGCGCGCTCCGCTATCTGGGCGCACATCTGCGTCGCAGTACGCGCGCGGCGCAACGAGTCGAGCACAGCCTGGCACTGGGTGCCGTTGAGCACCACGATGCTATCGGGCGACATCTGGCTGGCCAACGCCGTGGACATCCTCATGCCCGCCGTGGCTGACGAAGCTGCGCCTGACGATCCGCTGCCCTCCGAGAACGCGTCCTTCAGCTGGTGCGAGCGCTCCACGCGGGATTGTGGAGGGATTGGCGCCAGCTCGACCTTCGGCGCCCCCTTGCGCCTTTTGGCGGAGCCCCAGTTGGCCTTCTCCTCCTCCCATTGGCGCCACTCCGCGAGGTCGACTTCCCACGAGTCGGCCTCGAGTGCGACAGCAGCTACCTCCGCTTCGTCCTCGCTCAAGTCGTGGTACGGCGACACGCGAAGGTGGTTCACCAGCTTGTTCCTGGCCTCCTCCACTGTCTCTCCCTGGAACCACTTGCCGCCCCTTTTGCAGCTGCTGCTCTGTGGGCACTTGAAGCCGAACATGACGGTCTTCTCGCCCTGCTGGCCTGCCATGGCGGCAGGGCGAGAAGTGCACGGCTAGCGCAGGGGCGGCGTGGGGCGCGAGCCTGTGCGCGCCTAGATTCGAGCCGATACAGCGTCCCAACAACAAAAACATACATGTGTAAGAGGCGCGGTGGCATCGCACATTTCGGGATGCCAGCAGGCGGCGGCGGCGGTTTAGCCGCCAATGGAGGGCTCAGGGCGGCGTGGCCGCCAATGGGCGGTTTAGCCGCCAATGGGCGGCGTGGCCGCCAATGGAGGCTTCAGGGCGGTTTAGCCGCCAATGGGTGGCTCAGGGAAGGACTGGTGTTTTTTTCCAACCGCATAGAACAAACCCGATGCGCCGATGCTCGTATCTGAACGGCGGTTGTCCGCCAGGCGGGGGGAGGCGGCGCGTCCGCCAATGAGATAGATCGGCAACGAAGAGAGGGGAGGAGAGATGAGATGAGACGAGGCGGGGAGAGGCGGCGCGTCATGACGCGTCAGCGCGGATAGCTGCAACTATCCGCGCTCGAATTACGGAAGCTATGCACCCCAGCCCGCTTGCAGGTCCACGCGATCACCCTACAAGAAGACATCTCCGCGGGCGGGCGGGCGCGGCTTCGCTGGCGGTGGTGCCATCTTGCTTGTCGGCTGCAGCCGACGCCCTGCCCTCGGCTGCACCATGCTGGGCTTCCCTGCTGGCGGCTGCCTGGTCTTCGGCGGCGGCGGCCCCATGGTCTTCGGCGGCGGAGGCGGAGCTGGAGGGTTCATATTGCCAGTCCTCCACGGCGCTTGCTGAGGCATCGTCTTGGGCAAGTTCGGCGCCATGGGCTCCCGATGCATCAGCTGAGGCTTGGGGACGTGCGCCTCGCGCACCCGCGGCGCTGCCTTGTTGCCGTGCAGCTTCGCGTACATCTCGCGCTTTGCGCCACCTCGGTTCCCCCAGCGCTTCGCATTGGCGCGCCACGCCTGGCCCTGCCACGTCTGCGGCCCGCCCATGGCGGGGCCAGGCGGGCCGCGGTCGCGGAACTTCTTGTAGTCGTACTTCATCTGGTACTCCTTGAGCACGGCGAGCACGGTCTCCGACCGCCAGTCGATGGGATTCCCAACGGGGTCGCTCAGCCAGGCTCGCAGCTGCGTCCTGAACGCCTCCACCGCGCTGGGATGCGCCTCCACCGCCTCGGGGGGCTCTTCCACCACAGGCGTCGCGCCCCGCATGTGCGACGCGAGCTCCTTCACGAGAGCCGAGGGCGGGAAAGGCCGCTGCCGCGGGTCCCGCGGCGGTGACGTCGGCCCCCGCCTGCGCGGCGGCGTCGACGGTGCCCGCGGGTGGCGCGGGCTGCGCGATCGCGCTGGCTGCGCCGCCAACGTGGGCGCGCTGGCTGGCCGACTGCCGCTGGCGGAGGAAGACCGATCCCCTGCGTTGTTGTCCACGCCCGCAAGGTCGGAGAGCAACTGCATCGCTGGCCCGAACATCTCCTGCGCCGAATCGCCAAAACAGTTCGACCGAGAGCGGCCAGCCAGTTTCGCGCGCGATGCGCGCGTCCCTGGCTACCGCACGCGGGGCCACTTGTTTTGGCGATGCAGCTGCCTCCAACGCGTCGAACGCGCTGCCGCTGTCTGCCATGGCCGCGGCCGCAGTGCGAGGCGCCGAGCGCGACGCGGTGGCTGCGGCGCAGCCTCGGCGCGCGGGCCCCAGCCCACGCGTCGGCGCGAAAGGGGGGGGCCGACCCCGCGCGGGCTCGCGGGCACCCGCGGGCCGCGGGCTTGAACCGAAATGGAATCGGACGCGGAAGCGAGACTTCGGGAGGAGGGGGAGGGGGTTGCCCATGGACCCATTGAAGTCTTGGAGCTCCTCGAGCCCTCGGGGGCCTCTCAGAAGGGCCCCGCTGGTTCTTGCGACGGGGTCTCGGGGGAGGGGGCAGAGTGAGGGTGGCATTGGGAACCAGAAATATAAGTGAACTGGTGTCCCTTTGAATGTGCAGGTCTTGGTTCACTTGTTTTCGTCGTTGAACGGGCGGTGGCAACGTCGGTGCCTTCGCGCGCGCCCATGCCATTCTGGGTGAACGCCTTCGCCGTTCGAGCAGTGGGCGTCTCCCCGACGTTAGTTGGCGTGGGATCCAGTGCCTGACAGCGGAGAGGGGGGCGCAGGGACGTGGCGCGGGGGCGCGGAGTGGGCCGATTAGGGGAGGGGGGCGGCGGCATGTCCGCCTGAAGGGCGGAGGAGCGCAAAGGGGTGGGGCGGGGGCGGCATGTCCGCCACGAGTTGGAAGGCGAGAAGGCTGCGCTACAAGGCGGCATATCCGCCACGAGGCGGCATATCCGCCACGACCTTTTTGTTATCCCGAGGCCGCCCCGTTGGCCTGGAGAGTTGAAGAGTCGTAGCGCGAATTACTCGCCGCGCGCCCTGGCGGCGAGCTCCTTCTTGACCAGCTCCTCCGCCTCCGCGATGGCCCTGGCCTCGGAGCGATCGGGCGCAACGAGGCAGCAGGGGGCGGAGGGGGCGTCGAGGCAGGGGCGAAAATGAAGAGAGCGCGGAGGAGGGCGTCGAGAAGGGCGTCGGTGAGAATCTGGCCTTGTCGGCCTCATCGCCCGCGATGTACTTCAGGCTGACGTTGCTGCCAGGGACGCCGACCCTGCCGCTGCGGAACTGCACCTGGGGGGCGGAGCAACGATGAACAGTCGCCTGAAAGGCGGCGGGCGCGCAAACTGCGACCCCAGCGGGGCTGCTGGGAATCGCCGCGCGCGCCCGACGCCTCATCGGTGGGAGGTTCAACCCCGCTCGCCAAGTTGCGTGTGGTCTGCATCTCCCACCTCGGCTTCGCCCACTTGCGCTGCTTGTCCTTCCCAGCCGCGCCGTCCGTCTTCTTGCCCGTGGGGAGCGGCGTCTTCTTAGCCACGTTGCCCGTGGCAGGCGGCGTCGTCTTCTTTGCCGCGTTGTCATTGCCAGGCGGCGTCGTCTTCTTAGCAGCATTGCCCGTGGCAAGCGTGGGGGCCTTCACCGCCTCGGCGTTCTTTTTCGTCTTGACCGCCTTCGTCCTCTTATCCATGGCCGCGACCATGGCCAGAGCCGCCTCCGTCGGGGTCTTCTTCAGAGAGCCTGCGGCGATGCCGACCTTCTCAGCCTTGGGCGGCGGCGTCACGGCGACGATGCCGAAGTCGGAGTCGGAGTCGAGCTCGATCGGCAGCTCATGCTTCTTCTGCTTCTTCGCCGCGCGGCTCTTGCTGATCGAGGCCGTTTGGGCGGCGGCGGTGCTCGATAACGGCTGACAGTCGGCGGGTTTGCCGCCATCGTGTGCCGCCAGTTGCTGCGTCGACGGCGCATCCGAACTCCCCGCCGCCATCGAAAGCTGGTGGTTCGAACCTGCTCGTTCTTGCAACGGCTCCTGCGGCTGCTGCGTCTGCGAGCGGTCGATCAGCTGGATGGCTGGGTTGGGCCAGCGGCCGCCGCTGCGCGAAAGCCCCACCTGAAATCAGGCGGATCACCGCCGAACGAAAATATTCCCCCCCCCCCCATCCCCCTAGGGGGATGGGGGGGGGGAATATTTCACAACACGCCCTCCATCCAGGCATCCAGAAACGTACCCCGCGCCGATCCAGGAACCCACCCCTCGACCCAATACCAGGTGTCCCGCGGGGGAATGCGTTCTGTTATTCCCCGTGGAGCCGTCGGCCAGCGCCCAGAGAACGAATCGGCCGCCGCGATGGGGAGGTGCTGCTGAGGAGAGCCGCCGCCTGGGCCGTGGGATGGCTGCAGCCCGCCGCGGGCGGGCGCAGGCGCGGGCAGCGCGAGGTGGCCGCTCTTCTTCCCTGCACGGAGATTAATCAGCTTCGCAATCGTCACCATCTCGACGGGATTTATCTGCGGCGCCGTCGCTCCAACACCTGGCGGGAAGGCGTCGACGTACGTGATGGGGTACTGAGACTGGAGCCTCCCAGGCGTGATGGGGAGAGCCTGGATGCCATCCCTGGGCGGCGGCATCGTCGCCACGAGATTCTTGAACGAGGATTTCACTGTGGCCAGATATGACTGCAACAGCTCCCTCGTGATCTCGCCCGTCTCCACGCCTGTCTGCTTGCACACCAGCAACAAGAATGCTGCCATATTGGCGGCCGTCGGGCAGCTCGGATGCCTCAGGCCAAGCGCCCCGAGGTGCTCTGAGAACGCCGCCATCTTGGCAGTGAAGCCCGAATGCGGCGAGAGCACGAACTCCCACAACTGAGGCGTCAGAAATTCAATGAACCCCTCGTAGTTCTGGAGCTTCCCCCCCCTGCAGGCTGCCCGACGACAGAGCCTGCAAGAAGTCTCCCAGCTCGGACTGCGCCCACCCCACGCCGCCGCCCAAAGCAGCAAACTGCGCACTCTGGAGCTGCGACCAGCGCTGGGACGTCGCCGCCTGGATGCAGGCAGGAAGGTGCTCCGTCGCACTGCCGCGCGCTACGAACGCCGCCCGCGCCTCCTCCAGGCGGCCTCGAAGGATGCCCTCCATGGCAGCGATGCGGCGCGACCGCGCGCCGAGCGGAGTGCGCGACTCCCCGCGCGCGCACGCCGCCCGAAGCCCTCGGAGGAGGGCTCGCCAAAAACGGATCGAGCCAACGCGCGTGCGACGGACATATCCTACTCCTGCTCTTCCTGCTCCTCCTCCTCCTCCCCCTCCTCCTCCTCCTCCTCCTCCTCCCCCTCCTCCCCCTCCTCCCCCTCCTCCTCCTCCTCCTTCTCCTCTTCCTCCTCTCCCTCCTCCTCCTCCTCCTCCTGGGTGAGGGGGGGCGCAGGGGGGAGAGGGTGTCGAAGGGGGGGCGGGGGAGGGGGTGCCGAAGGGTGCGCGGGGGGGAAGAAGAGAGCTATGGGGGAGGGTGGGTCAAGGAGAGGCCAGGGAGGGGAGGGGGGAAAGGGGTGGGCGGCTTGCCGCCGAGGGGGTGGAAGGAGGCGGCAAAGCAAGCCGCCGATAGGGCGGTTGGGAAGAAGCGGTTTCCCGCCACGAGGAGGAGAAGGCGGTTTGCCGCCAGAGGAGGAGTAGGCGGTTTGCCCCCAGAAGGGGTAGGCGGTTTGCCGCCAGAGGAGGAGAAGGCGGTTTGCCGCCAGAAGGGGTAGGCGGTTTGCCGCCAAAGGAGGAGAAAGCGGTTTGCCGCCAGAAGGGCGGTTTGCCGCCACGGAGGGGGAGAAGGCGGATTGCCGCCATGGGGGGGGGAGAAGGCGGATTACCGCCGACGGAGGACGAGGCGACGGAGGAGAAGGCGGTGCGCCGCCTAAGGAAAGGGGGGATAAGGGAGGGCCGAAGACACATGGATAAACATTTTCCTCCTTCCCTCCCCCCTCCCCGCGGGCATGCGCGCAGCCCGCAGCGCCGCGGCCGCGAGGTACAGCAAGTACCTGCGGCGCCTCGGTCCTGAACAACTGAACAACAACAACAACGGAAATTCAATGGATTTCAAAAAAGTTAAGAATAAAAAATACGCAAATGATTAGCAAAAACACGAATATGTTCAGCCCCATCGACTTAGCAGAGATATCTAACTTAGTATATTACTTACATCTACACTTACAAACACCATAAGTATTGCATATGCACACATGAGATGCGCGATCAACAAGTGTACGTTCTATGGCTTAACTAAGATTATGTAAGATGAACGCTCTTACCGCACTTACAGCCACCCGACGATCAAAGTAGGTTTCTAGTTGACTCAAAAGAGCTCACAGATCACTCCACAGGGGGGTCCGGGCAGGCGTTGGGAGTTGCCGGCCGGCAGGGTGCCGGGCCTGTGCCGGGCTCGTTTTTCACGAACAGTCACACACTTCGTGCTCGTCGACCTCTCAGAACCCCATTCCCAGGCCACATTCTGAATAACCGGATGCAACAGTCACACACTTGGTGCTCCTTGACCTCCCAGAACGCCATTCCCGGGCCACATTCGGAATAGCCGGACGCAACAGTTAAACAATTCCTCGTACTTTTGACACCCCAGAACTCCATTCCCGGGCCACATTCTGATTAACGGGATGCAACAGTCACACATTTCGAGCTCTTTGGCATCCCAGAACCCCATTCCCAGGCCACATTCGGAATAACAGGATGCAAGAGTCACACACTTCGTGCTCCGAGACCTCCCAGAACGCCATTCCCAGGCTACATTTGGAAAAATCGCACACAACAGGTATACACGCCGGGCTATCTGGCTGTCTGGAACGGCAATCCCGGGATACATTCAGAATGATCCCACGCGACAGTCATATTACCTAACAGCGAAGACTGATAGGTTTCTAGTGGTGTCAAAAGAGAGCAGCAGATGACTCCACAGGGGGGTCTGGGCAGCCGTTGGGGAGGTGTTGGGGGGCCGTTGGGGGGCCGTTGGGGATTGCCGGGGAACCTCGTTTTTCGCAAACAGTCACACACTTCGTGCTCTTCGACCTCCCAGAACTCCATTCTTCGACCTCCCAGAACTCCATTCCCGGGCCACATTCTGAATGCCCGGAGCCAACTGTAGGCCACTTCGTGGTCTTCGAGTTCCCAGAACTCCATTCCCGGGCCACATTTTGAATGCCCGGAGCCAACTGTAGGCCACTTCGTGGTCTTCGAGTTCCCAGAACTCCATTCCCGGGCCACATTTTGAATGCCCGGAGCCAACTGTAGGCCACTTCGTGGTCTTCGAGTTCCCAGAACTCCATTCCCGGGCCACATTTTGGATGCCCGGAGCCAACTGTAGGCCACTTCGTGCTCTTGGACTTCCCAGAACTCCATTCCTGGGTATGATTTTGAATGCCCGGAGCAAACTGTAGGCCACTTCGTGTTCTTCGAGTTCCCAGAATTCCATTCCCTGGCCACATTTTGAATGCTGAGGCAGGCTGATGCTGAGGCTGAGGCAGGCTGAGGCAGGCTGAGGCTGAGGCCGAAGCTGAAGGCAGACTCAGGCTGAGGCTGATGCAGGCTGAGGCTGAGGCTGAAGCAGGCTGAGGCTGATGCAGGCTGAGGCTGAGGCAGGCTGAGGCTGAGGCTGAGGCTGATGCAGGCTGAGGCTGAGGCAGGCTGAGACTGAAGCCGAGGCTGAAGGCACTGAGGCTGAAGGCAGATTGAGGCTGAGGCTGAAGCAGGCCGAGGCTGAGGCTGAGGCTGAGGCAGGCTGAGGCTGAGGCTGAGGCAGGCTGATGCTGAGGCAGGCTGAGGCTGAGGCTGATGCAGGCTGAGGCTGAGGCAGGCTGAGGCCGAGGCCGAGGCTGAAGGCAGACTGAGGCTGAGGCTGAAGCAGGCTGAGGCTGAGGCTGAGGCAGGCTGAGGCTGAGGCTGAGGCTGAGGCAGGCTGAGGCTGAGGCAGGCTGAGGCTGAGGCTGATGCAGGCTGAGGCAGAGGCAGGCTGAGACTGAAGCCGAGGCTGAAGGCAGATTGAGGCTGAGGCTGAGGCAGAGGCAGGCTGAGGCTGCGGCTGAGGCAGGCTGATGCTGAGGCAGGCTGAGGCTGAGGCTGAGGCTGATGCAGGCCGAGGCTGAGGCAGCCTGAGGCTGAGGCCGAGGCTGAAGGCAGACTGAGGCTGAGGCTGAAGCAGGCTGAGGCTGAGGCTGAGGCAGGCTGAGGCTGAGGCTGAGGCAGGCTGATGCTGAGGCAGGCTGAGGCTGAGGCTGAGGCTGATGCAGGCTGAGGCTGAGGCAGGCTGAGGCTGAGGCCGAGGCTGAAGGCAGACTGATGCTGAGGCTGAAGCAGGCTGAGGCTGAGGCTGAGGCAGGCTGAGGCTGAGGCAGGCTGAGGCTGAGGCTGAGGCAGGCTGAGGCTGAGGCAGGCTGAGGCTGAGGCTGAGGCTGATGAGGCAGGCTGAGGCTGAGGCTGAGGCTGGCCGAGGCTGAAGGCAGACTGAGGCTGGCTGAAGCAGGCTGAGGCTGAGGCTGAGGAGGCTGAGGCTGAGGCTGAGGCAGGCTGATGCTGCAGGCTGAGGCTGAGGCTGAGGCTGATGCAGGCTGAGGCTGAGGCAGGCTGAGGCTGAGGCCGAGGCTGAAGGCAGACTGAGGCTGAGGCTGAAGCAGGCTGAGGCTGAGGCTGAGGCAGGCTGAGGCTGAGGCTGAGGCAGGCTGATGCTGAGGCAGGCTGAGGCTGAGGCTGAGGCTGATGCAGGCTGAGGCTGAGGCAGGCTGAGGCTGAGGCCGAGGCTGAAGGCAGACTGAGGCTGAGGCTGAAGCAGGCTGAGGCTGAGGCTGAGGCAGGCTGAGGCTGAGGCTGAGGCAGGCTGATGCTGAGGCAGGCTGAGGCTGAGGCTGAGGCTGATGCAGGCTGAGGCTGAGGCAGGCTGAGGCTGAGGCCGAGGCTGAAGGCAGACTGAGGCTGAGGCTGAAGCAGGCTGAGGCTGAGGCTGAGGCAGGCTGAGGCTGAGGCTGAGGCAGGCTGAGGCTGAGGCAGGCTGAGGCTGAGGCTGAGGCTGAGGCAGGCTGAGGCTGAGGCAGGCTGAGGCTGAGGCCGAGGCTGCAGGCAGACTGAGGCTGATGCAGGAGCAGGCTGAGGCTGAGGCTGAGGCAGGCTGAAGCTGAGGCTGAGGCTGAGGCTGAGCTGAGGCAGGCTGAGGCTGAGGCTAATGCAGGCCACTGCGACTGTCATCGCGAATGCGACTACGACTGCGAGAACAGCAGAACTCTACAACTGGATTCTCATCTGAATCTTAAGGGGGATGCTTCCAGATATGCTCCTACACATCGCTGTTAGGTTGCTTTGCCGGGATAATTTATTTGTATGTCCCTGGGCCCCTTCTTCAGAGAAGGCACGCCCCTTCTCACTTCCCCCCCGGGCTCCCTGCCGAATCGTGGCCAGGGTGGTCGTGGATAGCAGAAGTCGCGAGCGAGGCCACGGGTCACCCTGGGGTTTCGTGATGGCCCGTTCGGCATGGGATTCGAGGGTGGGGGAGGAGGCGGAGGAGAGAAGTATCCGATGTCCAGGGCAGCGGTCTAGGCTCACAACACATTAATCGCATGACCCCCCCAAACGTGAAACAACCGCTCCCAGCGATTTCTTGCTTGCAACACCGCGCGGATGCCGACTGGAGCGCGAAGGCAAGAAGGACCACATCTTGCAACCGAGCAGCTCTTCATTATATCGTGGGTGCCTACTTGCACGCATGCGGGCAATGCGTCGCGACCTCGCGCCACAGGGTGTCTGGCGGGGTGTCCGGCGGTCACAGGGCAGTCATAGGTGATACGACCTCGGTGGCGGTGATGGGACTCAAACAGGGCCTCGACTTCTACCATGCGAATGACGCAGCCTCGGAGACCAAACTTGCGACCGTTTGATACATATATATATATGCATATACATATGCAAAGTGGGTTCCCAACTTTCAGATTCAGGGAGCGATGAATTTCGCACAGCTGGTCAAATCCACGTACACCTTATGAGGTATTCCTCTCGCAGTGGCTCCAGCTCATGGTCCACGATGCCCCTGCTGAAGGGCTTTGGACTATGGTCCTACTGTCTGTCGGCCTATCCGCTGGTTCTCTGGCCTTGTGTTCGTTTGTCTGTGTCTGGCGGCGTCTGCGTCTCGTTTTGGCGGGGGCCACGGCTACACGGGCACGCGCTCGGTCGCGATTTACGTTGCAGCGCAAGAAGTGAGGCGTCACAATCGCGTCATCAGCCCGAGAGAGCTGCACAAACTGCGCCATGCCCTTCTGAGCCCGCTGACCCATCCTTGAGAGGGGTGAGTGGGAACGGGCGGCCCTGCTGGTCTGGCCGTTGAGTGTTCGACCAGGGCCCTGCCCAGCAGCGCCGCTTCGCCCTTGCCCACTGCGTGCCGAAGAACGGCCTTCCGAGAATGTTCGCACGTGCGCGCCTCCATTTCCAATGTTCTGCATCCGTGGAGACAGGGGTCGCGACGTCGCGGCCAGCGGCAGTACCAGCCGTCGTGCTCGCCCTCGTTACCACAGTACCTATGGCGGCAACGATGGCACAGTCCACGAGGGAACGAGGATGCACAAGAAGGGTGTCGGGCCGAGCAGCATCGTCAGAATAGTTGCGATACGGCGACGTGAGTGTTCTTATCAGACAGGCAGCCGTGCTGACGTTCGGATATGGCCCACGATGACCGCAGCAGCCTCACCGGTTTTGCGCCGGCAAGGGCGGGCAGAGTCGACCCTTAGCGCTCAAGTTATACCTAGAGCTGGCTCAACATGCAAGGACCTTGGTCTGCGCTCGACGATGTGGTTTTCCAGCAGGGCCCTAATACAACTTCTGGTTAGCGAGTGTGCACCCAGCACCGATCACCAGCCATCCATGTAGGCTTGCCGGGGATTTTGTTGAGCACGACGAAAGTACGCGGGCAGCTGTACGATCCCAGGAGGACGTGACACCGCCAGGCACTGGCACCTCAGTCGACATTGCACCGTGCAAGTGCAGGTTAAGGCAAAATGCGCAACCCTTGGGAAAACTCAAGCTATGGTGATCAGGACCCCAGTCTCTTCAGCCAAGACATGCCCCTTCGCAAGCGGGTAATTCTCCAAACCGACTGCATACGGAATACGGCACACTGCGTTCGCCACAACGTAAACGGAGAGCTTGCGCTTGTCCTGGGATGACGTCCTGTCTGGACTTCGCCGGGGCCAGCTGGTCATCTTCCGAGCGCCAGCATCGGCACCAGGGATGCGTGCAAGTAAAGCGAACGGAAATGTCGCAGAGAGTTCGCAATGGCCGCAAGAGGAGAATGGTAAAGAGCGGGATGATCAGAAGGATGTGGAGGATGAGTTGGAGGTCTTGGAGGAGGAGGAGGAGGATAAAGAGGAGGAGGGGGGCTAGGAGGAGAAGCGCGGGGAGGAGGGGGACGAGCAGGAGGAGGAGAGGGATGAATTCTTTACGCTTCGCGTATCCCCACCAGCCCATCTCACAACAGCAACTCTTGCGAAGCATGCCGACAGTCGTGTTTTTCAGGCGTGTGTCCGCTTGCCCCCGCATATCTCCCCTGCTCCTCCTTCCTCCCGCCTCCTTGTACATCCTCCTTGTGGGGGGAGCGGGAGAAGGACGAGGCGGAGGAGGAGGGAGAGAAAGCGCTCCTCGTGGTTTGAGTCGTTTGGGGTTTCTCGTCCTGGTGTGAGTCGTTCGGGCCCTTCTTCCTGGTGTGAGTCGTTCGGGCTCTTCGTGGTGTGAGTCGTTCGGGCTCTTCGTCCTGGTGTGAGTCGTTCGGGCTTCTCGTGGTGTGAGTTGTTCGGGCCCCTCGTCCTGGTGTGAGTCGTTCGGGCCCCTCCTCCTGGTGTGACTCGTTCGGGCTCCTCGTGGTGTGAGTCGTTCGGGGCCCTCGTCGTGGTGTGAGTCGTTCGGGCTCCTCGTGGTGTGAGTCGTTCGGGCGCCTCGTCCTGGTGTGAGTCGTTCGGGCCCCTCCTTGTGTGAGTCGTTCGGGATGCCCCTCCTTGTGGTGTGAGTCGTTCGGGCTCTTCGTGGTGCGAGTCGTTCGGGCCCCTCGTCCTGGTGTGAGTCGTTCGGGCTCCTCGTGGGCCCTCTTGGGGGCCTCTTAGAGCCTCTTGGGGCCTCTTGGGGGCCTCTTGGGGGCCTCTTGGGGGCCTCTTGGGGGCCTCGTGGGGCCTCTGGGGGCCTCTTGGGGGCCTCTTGGGGGCCTCTTGGGGGCCTCCTGGGGCTTCTTGGGGGCCTCTTGGGGGCCTCTTGGAGGCCTCTTGGGAGGCTCCTGGGGGCCTCGTGGGGCCATCTTGGGGCCTCTTGCGACCTCCTCTGAAGCGCAAAGGAGCGCTGCCCCCTGAGAAGGACAAAATGAGCCCACAACCTTAGTAAAATCAATGATTTTGCTATGAAGGCAGATGAGCGCGGCCCCCTCAGGAGGCCAAAATGGGACCCAAACCGTAGTAAACTCAATGATTTTGGCTTCAAAGAAGAGGAGAGGGGCATATCTCCGTCCCCCCTCGGGGCCAGAATCCTCGTGAGGGTCGTCGTTTTTTAGCCCTCCCAGGAGTCGGAAAAGACCCCTCCAACGACCCGCGACACCACCTCTCCAGGTCCAGGGGGAGGGGGTAGGGGGAGGGGTAAACCCCTCCCCGAAGGGGAAGAAGGGGGGTTGAGAACAGAGAGAGCTCGCTAAACCACTCACGCACAAAGGGCTGGTGGGATTCTAGGAGGAAGAGGATGATGATGATGCTGATGATGATGTTGACCTTGATTATGAGAATGCTGATGCTGACGATGCAGATGATGATGATGATTATGACGATGATGATGATGATGATGCTTATTCTGATTATGCTGATGATGCTGCTGATGATGATGGTGGTAATGGTGATGATGCTGCCGATGATGATGACGATGATGATGATGCTGATGATGGTGGTGGTGGTGCTGATGGTGATGATGATGCTGGTGATGATGATGATGATGATGATGATAATGATCATGATCATGATGATGATGCTGATGACGACGACGACGATGATGATGCTGCTGATGATGATGGTGATGCTGATGTTGATGATGATGATGATGATGATGACGATGCTTATGACGATGATGATGATGCTGCTGATGCTGATGATGATGCTGATGATGCTGATGCTGATGATGATGATGCTTCTGATGATGATGATGATGATGCTGATGATGATGATACTGTTGCTGCTGATGATGATGATGATGCTGATGCTGATGATGATGATGATGGTGATGATGATGATGATGATGATGTGATGGTTGTAGTGATGCTGATGGCGATGCTGATGGTGATGATGATGATGATGATTATGATGATTATGATGATGATGATGATGATGATGATGATGATGATGATGATGATGATGATGATGATGATGATGCTGATGCTGCTGCTGCTGCTGCTGATGATGATGATGATGATGATGATGATGATGATGATGATGATGATGATGATGATGATGATGATGATGATGATGATGATGATGATGATGATGATGATGATGATGATGATGATGATGATGATGATGATGATGATGATGATGATGATGATGATGATGATGATAATGGTGGTGGTGGTGCTGCTGCTGCTGATGATGCTGATCAGGAGGAGGAGGCAGAGGAGGAGGAGGAAGAGGAGGAGGAGGAGGAGGAGGAGGAGGAGGAGGAGGAGGAGGGAGAGGAGGAGGAGGAGGAGGACGACGACGACGACGGCGGGGGCACGGGGCAGAGCGAGGAGGACAGGAGCAGGAGGAGGTTCTCAGGCTGATGGTCCAGTGGATCGACGCGTTCGCGGACTGAAGGACGCCTTCTCGTTGCGCACCAAGGGCGCCCCGCGGCGGTTCCAGGCGGAGCGGCACGGGTCTGGGGGCTCCCGTGTCGGACTCGGCGGCGCGCAGAGTGGGGCAGGAACACAGGGGCGGCCTTCTGAGAAGGCGGGGGGCTTCTTAGAATCCGTCTTGCCTTCTTGTGTCGCTTTCACATTTTCCTTCCTCCCCCCTTCTCTCCTCATCTCCCCTTTCCCCTCCTCTTGTGGCTGGTGCTTGTTCACTTCTGGCTTGGGCCGGGGTTGAAGCAGCCGATGCGCGCGACGGCCGCTTTCGGCAACCGCGCTGCCCTCTCTGCCTCCTCCTCTCCCTCCTCGTGGTGCTCACAGTTAGCGATAATCTGTGGCCCGGACATCGGCCGCGCGGCAGGACAGGAACTGTCCGCGTAAGTCCGAGGCCGCTCTCCGCCGGCCGCTGCCGCCGGGGCTCCTCCGCCCTTTTTTTTTTTCTCCCTGCCCGCGGGCCCGTCGGAGGCGGCGGGTCCGGGGGCCCCAGACTTCGGAGTCCGGTCAGGCAGCAAAAATCTGCGGTCGGGCCGGAGGTATCATGGGGGGCGGCCAGGAGGGGGGGTGATGGCTAGGGGGGGGGGGGATCTCATGGCTGAGGCCATGATGTCTCCCCAGATTTCATGGCGCCTCTTCTTATTTCAATGCGTCCCCGCCCCCCCCCCCTGGGCCGCGCTGGGTGCTCCTGTGCATCCTGGGGAGGGTGCCCTCGAACATGCTCTTCGGCTTGGACGGCGGAGGGCCTCGTGCTCTTGGGGGACGTTCTTCTGTCCCAGGTCCGACTGTATGCGGAAAGGTTCCGTCGCAATCGGCTCCGGTCAAAAACCTTACGAGAAGAGAAGCTGGCCCCTGGGAAACGGTCGGGACGTCCAGGGACCCAGTGTCGAAAAACGTTCAATTGGAGGTCTGGGGTGGCAGCCTCCTCCTGCTCTTCTTCCTCTCTCTCCCTCCTCGCCCCTGCCTCCCGTCATCCTTCTCAATGGCCATCGCAAGGGCGGTCACAGACGGCACGCAGAAGTACAGTATTCCATCCGTTAGAGTGGCCAAGCGGCTGGGGCAGGATGTGCGTCTCGGTCGTTGTGGTGGTAGACCCGTACACTCACAAACGGATCATCCGTGTTCGCGATGGGCCGTGTCGACACCGACGCCTCGCGCAAGGATGGAGAGGCCTCTGGCCAAGCTCTGTCGGGGAGGATGCTTGGCGGCGGCCATCTGCGGCGTCAGTCTCAACGGAACTCCGGCGCCCGCGTTCTTGCAATGGGGACGGCCGTTGCTTTTTTCTCGCCCGCGGGAGCAGATCGGGGTCGCTGCCGCACATTTCAGGAGGGAAAAGCACACAGGCACAATTAATCGTCGATTCCCCAGAAAATATAGGAAAACGTGGGAAGTGGGGGGAAGACAGAAACCCAGAAAATATAAGAAAATACTGGGAATCCTGTTATTAGTGACAATTTGTTTGTGTTTCTCAGGGCCCCTTTAACATTGCAGTTCATCCTGTCCAGAATGCCCGAGGCAGACCCGACCTGTACCTGCAATGCCACCCAGTTAGCCTGATGGGCCTGCGGAATCTACTAAAAGTAAGCCAGGTTGTACGCCAAGAAGATCTCTATCGACAGGGCACTGCTGAGAGATACGTATTCAGTAGTTTGACCAGCGAGGGTGGTTGTGTGCACCATGTATGTATCAGTTGGACAGCTGAGTCCTGGTGCATCTGGCACATGGGCTACGAGGCCGTCTTGACGTTAACAGTATGGGACAACCAAGATGGCTAACCTCGAAGGCAGGATTCCTCACCACTTTGGGGAGGTGTCGCACAGACGCCAAAGGTCCGAGTCCAACCAGGTGACGCGATTCCATTGGAGCACAGACGAGAGAGGTTCTGCGAAGTCCAGCGTGTATATACCAGCAGCGTCCCACATCTACCAACTTCAGAGGGAAATCGATCACTGGCACTGGCCAGCCCCTCTGGACTTTTTCGGCGTGGTCCGGAACATCGCACCGAGCGGCAGCCACATCACGGGCGTCGTGTGTGCCTGTTGGAGCGGTCGCGCCCCTCGGTTGAGTGCTTGCTCGTGCGAAGCCCCCTCCAGCACGGTGCTGGATGGGGCTTCGTGGCCGTGGACCTTGCAGGCAGCATCGCGGCGTCTGCCCACGGCGCTGCGCCCCCGTTGTGGAGCGAGGCGATCGAGGCCAGCAGGAGTCGAGGGCCGGGCCGCCTCACCCTGACCACCGGCCTGCCACGCGGTCGCCAAGGGCCCGGCGGGCGGGTCTTGGGCATGGCTCCGCGCTGTCGCACAAGAGGCGCGATGCGTGGCTGGCGTCGTGGGGGGACGGCGGGCGGGCCCATTTCCGCAGGGGTGGGCCTCCCATCGCAGCAGGACGCATCGGCTGGCCGGTAGCATTCGCCGGCGGTGGTGGCTCGGCAGTGGGCGGGGCCGACGCGGCGGCGCGCCAAGGCGCCCAGCTCCACCCCGAGGGCATATTGGGCGAGGGAATCGCGAGAGGGCCCAGGCTGTGGCGAGCGTGATCTGCGGCAAGGTTCGACGGCCAGATGCGCAGCAGGACCAGGACCATGTCGCCGGGTTGGCGAGGCGGTCTCGGGCACCAGCGTTCAGACTCGTGGGCCACCATGGGGCGCGACGTCGTCCACCGTCGCGGGAAGCACTTGTTCATCAGGTGCGGCCGATTGGAGAAGGCGATCAAAGGGAGTGCGTGCCGGCGTCGTGATTTTTCCGGTAGATGGATTGGGAACAGGTTTATCTTTTAGTTCCCCACATGCTTCGTGGGGTTCTGGTTTTCTTCCTTGCCGCGCCGCACCCGCGACACTCACACCTCACCTCTCTCTCCTTCTCACACAGCGCAGCACAGCACAGCACAGCAACAGCAGGCATGGTATGTTCTCGACACCATAGGGGGGGCGCAGGGGGTGGTCTCTTACCGCGGCCGCTATCCGTGACGGTCGTCCAGGGCACAGCAGGCATGGCATATTCTCGACACCATAGGGGGTGCGCAGGGGGTGGTCTCTCACCGCGGCCGCTATCCGTGACGGTCGTCCAGGGCACAGCAGGCATGGCATATTCTCGACACCATAGGGGGTGCGCAGGGGGTGGTCTCTCACCGCGGCCGCTATCCGTGACAGTCGTCCAGGGCACAGCAGGCATGGCATATTCTCGACAGCGTAGGGGGTGCGCAGGGGGTGGTCTCTCACCGCGGCCGCTATCCGTGACGGTCGTCCAGGGCACAGCAGGCATGGCATATTCTCGACACCATAGGGGGTGCGCAGGGGGTGGTCTCTCACCGCGGCCGCTATCCGTGACGGTCGTCCAGGGCACAGCAGGCATGGCATATTCTCGACACCATAGGGGGTGCGCAGGGGGTGGTCTCTCACCGCGGCCGCTATCCGTGACGGTCGTCCAGGGCACAGCAGGCATGGCATATTCTCGACACCATAAGGGGGTGCGCAGGGGGTGGTCTCTCACCGCGGCCGCTATCCGTGACGGTCGTCCAGGGCACAGCAGGCATGGCATATTCTCGACACCATCGGGGGTGCGCAAGGGGTGGTCTCTCACCGCGGCCGCTATCCGTGACGGTCGTCCAGCGCACAGCAGGCATGGCATATTCTCGACACCATAGGGGGTGCGCAGGGGGTGGTCTCTCACCGCGGCCGCTATCTGTGACGGTCGTCCATGGCACAGCAGGCATGGCATATTCTCGACACCAAAGGGGGGTGCGCAAGGGGTGGTCTCTCACCGCGGCCGCTATCCGTGACGGTCGCCCATGGCACAGCAGGCATGGCATATTCTCGACACCGTTGGGGGTGCGCAGGGGTGGTCTCTCACCGCGGCTATCCGTGACGGTCGTCCAGGGCACAGCAGGCATGGCATATTCTCGACACCATAAGGGGGTGCGCAGGGGGTGGTCTCTCACCGCGGCCGTTATCCGTGACGGTCGTCCAGGGCACAGCGGTATCGGAGGGGCAACGGCCACCAACATCGTGCCCGCTCAAGGAAAATCCACCCCCATCTCGGATCCTCGATAGATAACGGGGTCCGCAGTCCATTGTCTTCCTTTGCGAAAAAGACAGGAACGCTCGCGCAGAACCCTTCATAAGCAACCATGTCTGGAGGCTTTGAGATTCCATAGAACATGAGGCACTGAACTGTTTGCGTGCCCGCTCGAGGCGATGACGCGCCCTGCGCGCCGAGTCTCCGAGGATGCCTCAAGTCGAAGCGCTGGCTTTTTGCAGAGCTTCGGGGGCCCGGGCGTCCCAGGCTGCCCATGGGTGGGTCCCGGGAGCGCGTGCACGAGCACAAGTTCACAGGGGATCGCTCCTCCTCCTCCTCCTCCTCCTCCTCCTCCTCCTCCTCCTCCTCCTCCTCCTCCTCTTCCTCCTCCTCCTCCTCCTCCTCCTCCTCCTCCTCCTCCTCCTCCTCCTCCTCCTCCTCCTCCTCCTCCTCCTCCTCCTCCTCTCTCCTGGATCGCGGCCCTCGGGGAGCGGACGCAGCGTGTTCTAGGAGCGATCGCGGCCCTCGGGGCGAGCGGCCGCATCATGATCTGCGAGGCCTGCGCGCAGCTGCAAGCGTATGATTTGCGAGGGGTCGGTGCCCCGAGGCCGCGGGCACGAGTCTTTGGGAGGGGCCATGGCCCTGGGGGGGGGGTGTCGGACACAGCGCGACTCAGTAGGGGTCGGGGCCCTCGGAGCGCGAAGCCTGCGTGGTTTTTCTCCAAGGGATCGTGGCCTCGGGGTCGCGGCCCGGGGAGCGAGGACGAGTCGTAATTTACGAAGGGGCCGTGGCCGGGGCGCGAAGCTGCGAGGGACCATGGCCTTGACAACGCGGAAGCAGCACAATGCACAAGGGATCGCTGTTTTGGGAGCGCGGACGCAGCGTAATGTACGAGGCATCGTGGCCGTGGAAGGGTGGATCCTGTTGTAATTTGCGAGGGATCGTGGCCCTGTGAGCGCGAACCCAGAGCGTGTTTTACTAGGGATCGTAGCCCTGAGAGCGCGAACCCGGCGTGATGTAAAATGGATCGTGGCCCAGGGCGCGCGGACACAGCGTACAACCCCCTGGATTAAAAAGTCCGGTCCTCAGAAGTCGGGGAATAAGCTTTGATGTTCGGCTCCCGTTAGGCCCCGGGGCCCCGGTACAATGTTGCAGATGCATCCTCACCCCCTTTAACATTATAATCGCCAAATGGGGAGAAGACCAGAAATTCGCATTCCGCCCAATGCTTCCACCCAAAAAATGTCCGGTCGCTTTTCAGACGACCGGAAATTTTCAGAGGCCACCAGATCTTGGCGATTCCGCTCAGGATTTCCTCGCCCAAAAAATGTGGTCCCATTTTTTCTGTTGCCTGAAAGGTGTGCTTCTGCATGGGACGTCCTGCAAGTCAGTAGGGTTAAGTCCGGCGTGTCCCCCCACAGGGGGATTTTGGGCGAAAAATCCAAAGTACCCAAAAAATACCCCCCCAAAGGGGAAACAACATCAAAAGATCGTCCCCAGACTATTTTTTGACTATCTTTGAGTATTCCTCCTGTAGAGGGACAGGCCCGACTTAACAGTATGACTACCTCCCGGCGTGGGCGATTCTAGACAGCACTTGTCGTTTCCGGTGCTCGGCGCCTTGCGGTGCCTTTCCGTTGCTCGGCGCGCGGGCCTGTCGCGGGGTCATCTCGGAGGCCACGGTCCAGAATCGAAGGTCCAGGAACGATCGAGGGTCGAAGCTCCCGGCCCCAAATGATAGCGACGATGCAAGGGGGCCTGCAGTGCCGATCCGGACCTCTTAATCCAGGGGCTGGTAACCTACGAGGGATCGTGGCCCTGGGAGCCTGAATCAAGTCTAGTGTACGAAGGACCGTGGCCCTGGGAGCGCGAACCCAGCGTAATGTACGAGGGATCGCGGCACTAGGAGCGCGGACGCAGCGCAATTCATGAGGGATCGCTGCCTTGGCAGCGCGGGCGCAGCGTAATTTACGAGGGACCGGGGCCCTGGGAGCGTGAACGCAGTGTAATTTACAAGGGGCCATGGCCCTGGGAGTGCGAACCCAGCGTACTTTACCAGGGATCGTTGCGCTGGAAGCGCGAGCCCAGTCATTTACGATCGTTGCCCTGACATGCGCGGGCGCGGCATAATTTACCAGGGATCGTGGCACTTGGAGCGCGAATTGAATGCTATTAGCCCAGGGTCGTGGCACTCGGAGCGTGGACGCGGCGTAATTTACGATGGATCGTTGTCCGGGGGGGAGCGGACGCAGTGTAATTTACGAAGGATGGTGGCTTCGGGAGCGCGTACGGGGCGTGATAGACTAGGGGGTATCGGCCGTGGGAACGCGGGCGCAGCGCGATTTACAAGTGATCACGGCTCTGGGAGCGCTGCCCTGTCGTGGCGCGTTTGTGTTTGAGGTGCGTCGCGCGCAGCCCCTTTTCTAGGTCCGCGGGGCCTGGGGGAGCGACGGTCTGGGGGAGTGAGTGGGGGGTCTCTACTCTCTCCCCCCCCGCTCCTGTCTACCTTCGGCGTGCCTTCAGGGTACTTTCGCTGCTTTGGATGCGCGTACCTCCATCATACTTTCGGCGTGCCTTCAGTAACGCTTCTTATGTTCAAAGCGATGCAGACACAGCGTGCCTTCAGCGTAACTTCCTCGTACCGTCAACGACTGTGCCCGACGTACCTTCAGAGTATCTTCGGCATACCTTCGGCATACTTGCGTAATTTACCCGGAATCGAGCCTAAATGTACACGAGGCATCTTGGCACTGCGAGCGCGACTCCAGCGTAAATTACGATGGGTCGTGGCCCTGGGAGCGCGGACGCTGCGTAATTTACATGGGATCGTGGCCTTGGGTTAGCGGACACATCATGATTCATTATTTAGTGATCGTGGCAGTGGGAGTGCGGGCCCACCAGAATTTGCATTGCATCGTAGCTCAGGGAACGCGGACGCAGCGTAATTTACGAAGGATCGCGTGGGCCAGGCGGCTGGGGAGTTCCGCGGGGTGGCAGCCCGCGAAGTGATCATCAGCACGCCCAGGCAGCTATGGAAAAAGGGCCCCCCCGCCTTGGAAGCAGGTACAGGCGGACGACCCGAGCGGGGTCCAGGCGGCGCTTGGGCCCCGCGGCTCGTTCCCTGACGCGCAGCCATTCCTGAAGTTCGGGGAGTCCCACCCGAGGACGACCCTCAAGATGAGGGGGCCGGCGGATAGCTTGAAGGGCGCCTTGGCAATATCCAGGTCCAAGCCGAACGCGCGGACGTGGGCTGTCCTCTTCGCCGAGCTCTTGGACGACGGGGCCCTCGCGAGGTGGCGTCGTGGCTACCAGGCGAAAGGGCCAGGGGGCGGACGACCTCGGCTACTCGAAAAAAACAGACTTCGATGAATATCTCGGGATCCGCGCCGTGGCTGCGGACGTGAGGGAGCACGTGCTCGACGTGGCGATGCTGGCCACCAAGAGAACACCGCGACTCGGCCGCCGAGGACGGCAGCACGCCGCAGACGAGGCCGCGCAGACAGAGCTGGCGCAGCTGCGGCAGCGCCCCGGCAGGACGGGGCCCCTTCGGCGGCCCGCGCGCAGCTCGGGAGGCGGCGCCCGCGCACCGCGCTGCTGCCTCGAGGGCGCATCACACCTCCCCGCGCGCGGGGGGGGCCCCCCCTCGCGACCCGGCCGTCCCCGCCTGGGAACTCTGCGGCCGCCTCGGTGGGCGAGGGCCTCCCCTCGGCGGGAGCGGCGGCCGGGCCTCGGGGGGGGCCCCACAGAGGGCCGAGGAGGGGCCCTCGCGCCGCCCTCCCGCGCGCCTTCGGAGCGGTCTCCGCCCCCCCGCCCTCCCGGTGGGTCCCGCCGCGGCGGGGGGGGTCCCGTCCTCTCGGAGCCCTCGCCCCCCCGCCGCGGGCGGGGGCGGGGTCTTGGCGGGGGAGGGGTCCTCGACCGCGGGGGGCCCCGTGGAGGCGGGGCCGCGCTCGAGGCCGCGCCTTTCGGCCGCCGGGCGCGCGCGAGCGGCAGACGGCGGGAGCGGCGTCGCAAGGAAGAGGGAGCTCCGGGGCGGGGTGAGAAGGCGGCCTGGGCCCCCCGACGCTAGCAGTGTCCTGCGCAGGGGGGCCTGGCAACCGAACCCCAGGGCAATCTATGGGGCAGAACAAGCGCCTCGCTCGAGACACATCGTCCACAATTTCGGCAGAATGCGCTAGTCGCATGAGACATCAGCAACATACGAACTACGAACATGTTTACCTCTTTTCCAATGCTGACTGGAATGTAAAAACCAATGCTTCGCTAGGGACATCTTCAAATATAATCCGCGAGCCCACATTTCTTTTCGAAGACAGGCCGGCCCACCCACAACATAGCACCCGGGAGAGCTCACCATCGAAAAGAGAGCCTTAGGCCCAGGCATTTTCCAGGACACGATCGACCACGAACCCCGAATGAAATTTAGAAATGCGAGGCATAGCAACGTTCAAGGTTCCCGATTGGGCGACGGGAAATTGCAATGCTGATGGTATCGATCGTGATGTACGGTGCCAAAGGAGTGTGCTGTGCTCTGCTGTACGGAAACTATGCGTGTCATGCCGCGATGAGCTACGCTGTTCTTTTATGCCATTGTGGATCAATTCGCCCTCGGCATCCCTCGGCATCCGAATCCTGACCGAATTGATTTGGATTTTCAGTGTACCTGACTGGCCGCATATCTGACGCTCAACCAGCTCGAGCTCATGATCCGATCCTGTTCCGAATCAAGACGAGACGACACGGGGCGCAGGGCGCAGGGACGCGCCACGGGATGCGCCAGGAGCGCATTGGGGCATGCGCCAGGGGACGAGAGAGGAGACGTGGCAAGGCACGCGCCACAGAACGCGCAGGGAAAACGCCAGGGGACAAGCGCGACAACGGACGAGCCAGGGCACGCGCCCCTTGGACGCGCCGTGGGCAGCGTGGCGGGACCCCCGCCCGCCCGATGCACAGCAGGGCTCCCTGGCCCGATGAGTGCCTGCGCGGCACGTTGCGCAACCGGCGCCCACCGCATCGACTGCCTGTGCCCGCCGGGCGGCCGCTGCGGTCGGGCCTGGCAGAAAGTGCGGTGCCTGAAACGGGGCCGCGGCAGCAGCGGCCGCGACGTTTTTTGGCGCCTGCCCAACGCCGCCCGGCTGAGTGCAGTGGGGGGGGGGGGGGGGATCGCCATTTTCTGTTGTTTTTTCTAGCTGGGGCACCGTGCCCCGCCAGCAGCATCGCGGCTATGACCGCATCGTCGCCCGCCTGGCCCCACGTCGTCGAAAAATTGTCCTCTCCTTTTCCCATGTCCCCAATGCATCCTTATTCTACCTCGTTTCTCCTTGCCCCTCCTCCCCCATCCGTTTCGCTCTTCCTCCTCCATCCTACCTCTTGTTTCCTCCTTCCTCCTTCCTCGCATCTCCATCCTCCTCCTCGTCCACCCCGTCCGTCCCGTAATCCTCCTTCCATTCGTTCGCCGACGACCGCGACCAGGTCCACACGGCAATCTCGAGGAGAGTGAACATATTGAGTGACGACGACAACGACGACGGGGAAGGAGGCGGTGGCGGAAGAAGTGTCGCAGGGAGATGCACAGGCAAAGGATGTGTAACTTAGTCGCATTCGGCCCATGCTTGAGACCCTGTCGGAAGGCTCGGGAGCTGTCTGGGAGCGGCCTTGGGGGCCTTTTGGGCCGTCTTGAGTGCTCTGCAGGCAGAGTGGGCGATAATGCAACACTGTGTTCAGAGCATGAATGCTTAAATCCTCCTGACGATCATGGCATCGGGCTGGCCCCGAGAGCGCCCGAAATCCCAGATGTTCCTGGAACCTGGACCCTCGATCCCGCGGAGCGCGCCAGCAGCAGGAGAACTTCAGCATCGTGTTCGGGGCCATGGGCGTGAACAGGGAGACCGCCACCTTCTTCAAGCGCGACTTCGAGGCGCGGCCGTCTCCCCTGCGACCCCGCGGGGGATGGAGGCGCGGGGCTGCAGGAATCATCGGACCTTACCTGACAGTTATTGTTTTCGGTGCTTCTGTATCGGAGGTGGATAGATCTCCTACCCTGACACGTCGATTCAGGAATTGGCCGTTTTCGGCTCGCGAGAGGGCGTCGCAGCCGTGACTTTTGCGGGTCCAGGGCCGTCGGTTTCGGTCCCAGGCCGTTTTCACTAAGGGGAGGTTTACTAAAGGGAGGTTTGTCCACCGCCGACTGTGGTCGGCGCTACGTAGCGCGCTTTCTGACAAGTGTTCCAACAAAAGAGCGCCAGAAATTTTGCACGGCGTGTCAGTGTATGTTTGACGATGCTCGTAGGACATTGATAGATCGGTTCAGAGCGTTCCAGAACGCTCTCAGAGCGTTCCAGGGCGCTCTGGTGCGGCCGCGGCGCCCGATACTCCTCCAGAGCCGCTGGATCTCAGAGACCCTCGACTTGTCCGGGTCTGATGCTGTCCCTGCCCGAGAGCGAGCAAAAGAGAGCGAGAGAGAGCGAGCGAGCGAAAGCGAGAGCGCAAAAGAAAAAGCGAGAGGGAGAGAGAGAGAGAGAGAGGCAGAGAGAGAGAGAGACAGAGAGACGGACTCTGTTCGAGAGCCCTTCCTTGCAAATGGGCCTATACCTCGTGCAGAAGAAAGTTGCAGTGCGAGAAAGAGAGAGAGAGAGAGAGAGAGAGAGCGAGAGAGAGAGAGAGAGAAAACACAACACTTAGAGAGAGAGAGGTCGGAATTACCCTGGGCCGCAACATGTGGCAACGTCGACGGGTTCATCCAATATGAACAATCATTTTAAAGGACGCGTTGTCCTTTCATCGAGCTACACGGAGAACACCCACAGAAATTCTTTACGCTTCGCGTATCCCCACCAGCCCATCTCAAAACAGCAACTCTTGCGAAGCATGCCGACAGTCGTGTTTTTCAGGCGTGTGTCCGCTTGCCCCCGCATATCTCCCCTGTTCCTCCTTCCTCTCGCCTCCTTGTACATCCTCCTTGTGGTGGGAGCGGGAGAAGGACGAGGCGGAGGAGGAGGGAGAGAAAGCGGTGGGAGGCAAGAGGGATTTAGCGGAGACGACGACCACAGCGATGATCCTAACAACGACGACGCACCCGACGACGACGACGATATAGTAGTAGTAATAGTCGTAGTCGTAGTCGTAGTAGTAGTAGTAGTAGTAGTAGTAGTAGTAGTAGTAGTAGTAGTAGTAGTAGTAGTAGTAGTAGTAGTAGTAGTAGTAGTAGTAGTAGTAGTAGTCTTTTGGGAGCCTCTTGGAGGCCTTTTGGGGCGTCTTGGGGGCCTCTTGGCGGCCCCAGGGGCTTCTAGGAGCGTCTTGGGTGCCTTGGGGGAGCCTCTTCGGGCCTCTTGGGAGCCTCTTGGAGGCCGTTTGGGGCGTCTTGGGGGCCTCTTGGCGGCTCCAGGGGCTTCCAGGAGCGTCTTGGGTGCCTCGGGGGAGCCTCTTGGGGCCTCTTGGGGGCCTCTTGGGGGCATCTTGGGGGCCTCTTGGAGGCCTCTTGGGGCCTCTTGGGGCCTCTTGGGGCTCTTTGGGAGGGGTCTGGGAGGAATCTTGGGGCCATCTGTCGGGCGATCGATCACAGATGGGGCGAGCACTTTTCTTCCCCCCCCGTCGGGGCCAGAATCCTCGTGAGGGGTGTCGAATTTTAGCCCTCCCAGGAGTCGAAAAAGACCCCTCCAACGACCCGCGGAACGCCCTCTCCAGGCCCAGGGGGAGGGGGTAGGGGGAGGGGTAAACCCCTCCCCGAAAGGGAAGAAGGGGGTTGAGAACAGAGCGGACTCCCTAAACCACTCACGCCCAAAGGGCTGGTGGGACTACAACTGACCTCTCTGCAATATTTGGTGGGAAACAATCTATGTTGTTTGGTTCTCAGTTCGAGCTGTAGCCTGCTCCTTCTCCTTCTCCTTCCTGCCCCGCTTTCTTCCTTTTCCTGCTGCTCCTAACCCTCCTCGTTCTTCTCCTCCTCCTTCGCCTCCTTCTCCTCCGCCTCCTCCTTCTCCTCTACTTCTTCTTCCTCTCCCCTTCTCTTCCTCCTCCTGCTCCTCCTCCTCCCTTTCCTTCTCCTCCTCCTCTTCCTCTTCCTCCTCCATCTGTTCCTTCTCCTCTTTCTCCTGCTCCTTCTTCTCTTCCTCCTCCTTATCCTCCTGCTCATCATCATCATCATCATCATCATCATCATCATCATCATCATCATCATCATCATCGTCCCCTTCTCCCCCTCCACCCTTCCCCCTCGTGCTCGTCATCCTTCTCTTCCTCCTCCCTCTCCTTCTCGTCCTCCTGCTCCTTCTCCTCCTCCTCCTCCGTATCTTACTCAGCCTCCTCCACCTCCTTCTCCTCCTCACTCCTCCTTCTCCTCCACGTCCTCCTCCATGACACCGCGCCCTCGCGCGCGCGGAATTCGAGATTGCCGCGCCCGCATCCCATTCATGTATATCGCAAGGAAGCTCTACGACTTCCAGGCGGTAGCCAAGGTTGACTGTCTACCGCCGGCTCCCAGTTGGCCCACCCGGCCCGGGTGGACAATATGTTTTTTGTTGTTGTTGTTTTGTTTTTGTTTTTGTGTGTGGGATTTGTGAGAGATTTGAAAGTTCGTTTTGGAAATTTTGATTTTTGTAAGGTGAAGTGGGTTGTGCCGCGTCTGCGTGTGAAATCCTTAGGTTTGTAGCTCCAATATCTCTGCCAAAAAAGTGGAGGAACCATCGGCCGTCGGGATGCATTTTCCGAGATGAGAATGGTCTCGTGCAGTTAACTCAAGCAGGAAGCTACGCATCTCCAGTATTTTCTGTACCTGTAGTAGGTTCTGGCGCGCCAGCCTGTGAAATTGTCAGCTCTGTAGCTGTAATATTATTATTATTTGCACACTTGACTGAACCAACTCATATAACACCGAGAAATAAATTCTCGAGTTTTTAAGCCGATACTGCAGTGAGCTCTCTCGTCGTACTCTGAGCATTAATTCGCGTTTCAAGAGCTCTACGAGGGTCCCGGCGGTAACCTGGTTGACGGTTTTACCGCCAGCTCCCAGTTGGCCCACCCTGCCTGGGCGGACAATGTGATGACATGGGGTCGGCTTCTTGGAGATTGTGAGAGATTTGAAAGTTCGTTTTGGAAATCTGGATTTTTTTGTAACGTGAAGTGGGTTGTGCCGCGTCTGCGTGTGAAATCTTCAGGTTTGTAGCTCCAATATTACTGCCACAAAAGTGGAGGAACCATCGGCCGTCGGGATGCATTTTCCGAGATGAGAATGGTCTCGTGCACTTATCTCAAGCAGGGAGCAAGCTACACATCTCCAGTGTTTTCTGTACCTGTAGTAGGTTGTGGCGCGTCAGCCTGTGAAATTGTCAGCTCTGTAGCTGTCATATTACCATTAGCGCACGTGACGGAACCAACTCGTATAACAGCGAAAGATATATATTTTCGAGTTTTTAAGCTGATACTGAAGTAAGCTCTCTCGTCGTACTCTGAGCACTAATTCGCGTTTCAAGGGCTCTACGAGGGTCCCGTCGGTAACCTGGTTGACGGCTTACCGCCGGCTCCCAGTTGGCCCGCCCAGCTCGGGTGGACAATGTGTCAACCTGGGGTCGTTTTTTCGAAGATTGTGCGAGATTTGACAGTTCGTTATGGAAATCCAGATTTTTATTTTTGGTAGTCGATCATGGCGCGTTTGATGGTGAAATCCTTAGGGCTGTAGTTGCAGCGCAGCTCTCGAAAATTAGGGGGAAGCGTCGGCGATCGGGATGTATTTCCCAGATCAAAATGGACTCGTGAACTCAAATGAAGCAGAAAGGCAGCTACACAGCTTCAGTATTTCCTGCACCGGTAGCATATTAAGGCGCGTCAGCCTGTCGAATTCTCAGGTCCGTAGCTGAAGTATTAGTGTTAAACACTTGGCGGAACCAACTTCGTGTAACACTAAGAATATACATGTTTGCAGTTTTGAACTGATATTCAAGTGAGATTTCTTGTCGTATTCTGAGCACTACTTCGCGCGTTAAGAGCTCTACGAGGGTCCCGGCGGTAACCTGGTTGACGGTGCACCGCCGGCTCCCACTCGATGAGCTATAGGAATTTCGGCGCGGGGTGGAGCTAGGTGGCCCACCCGGCCCGGGCGGGCAATGTGTCGACCTGTGGTCGTTTTTGGGAAGATTGTGAGAGATTTGACGCTTCGTTTTGAGAACCAGTATTTTTCCCACGTGTAGTGGGTTATGCCGTGTCTGCCTGTTCAATTCTCAGGTCTGTAGCTGGAATCCACGTCGTATAAAATCAGAAAAAAAAACTATTTTGCGAGTTTTCAAGCTGACATCCGAGAACACTCTCTCCTCGTAATATACGTTTTTTTTTTGCGTATTAAGAGCTCTACGAGGGTCCCGGCGGTAACCTGGGTGACGGTTTACCGCGGGCTCCCAGTTGGCCCACCCGGCTCGGGCGGACAATGTGTCAACCTGGGGTCGTTTTTTTTTCGAAGATTGTGAGAGATTTGAAAGTTCGTTTTGGAAACCAGTACTCTTCTCACGTGTAGTGGATTATGCCGCGTCTGCGTGTAAGATTCTCAGGCCTGTAGCTGCAATATTATTGTCGAAAGACGTGGAGGAACCGACGTCGTAGAGAACCCGAAAGAAATGTTTGCGAGTTTTCAAGAAACTGGTATTCGAGAACACGCTCCCCTCGTAATCTGAGCACTGATCTGCGTGTTCAGAGCTCCACGAGGGTTCCGACGGTAACCTGGTTGACGGTTTACCGCCGGCTCCCAGTTGGCCCACCCAGCCCGGGCAGACAATGAGGTGACCTGGGGTCGGATAGACAGACACTCTGAGAGATTTGGAAGTTCGTTTTGGAAGCCAGTATTTTTCTCACGTGTAGTGGATTATGCCGCGTCTGCGTGTAAAATTCTCAGGTCCGTAACTGCAGTGTTACTATTAAAAACGCTTGGCGGAACCGATTTCGCACAAAACCGAAACAAAGCATTCTTTCAGTGACTCGTAGAGCTTTCCCATGGGCAAAGCTGTGAAGCTCGAGAGTAATTCCACGGCGCCTCCGAGCTAGTTGATTCGAAAAATCTCGACAGACTTTTTGGTGACTTTGGGTCAGTTGAAAATGATGTTTTCGGAATTTGAGCATTCGTTAGAGTTCTAGTATTTTTCTATTGAATTCGATATCACTCGTGCTCGCCATCTCGATTTCAGGTCCATATCATCATTACTTGCAATTAAAGCATCCGGGCGGGATCTCATCTTCGGAGTTGTTTTGACAGGTGATGACGGCTCGCTCAACATAACTTGAGCTGCGGGGCTTTCGGTGGAGCTCCCTATGGGGCCATGAAGCGCTGTACTGAGTGGGGGGGGGCGCATGTGGGCGGTGGCACTTCGGCCTTCGGTGGAGCTCCCTATGGGGCCACGAAGCGCTGTGCTGAGTGTGTGTGGGGGGGGCGCATGTGGACGGTGGCACTGGGGCCTCCGGTGGAGCTCCCTATGGGGCCACGAAACGCTGTATTGAGTGGGTGGGGCGCATGTGGACGGTGGCACTGGGGCCTTCGGTGGAGCTCCCTATGGGGCCACGAGGCGCTGTCCTGAGGGGGGGGGGCGCATGTGGACGGTGGCACTGGGGCCTTCGGTAGAGCTCCCTATGGGGCCACGAAGCGCTGTCCTGGGTACGGGGGACGCAAGTGGACACCGTCAATGGGGCCTTCGGTGGAGCTCCCTATGGGGCCACGAAGCGCTGTCCTGGGCGTGGGGGATGCATGCGAGCACACTCGCTGGGGCCTTCGGTGGGGCTCCCTGTGGGCCACGTTACGCTGTCCTGGGCGTGGGGGACGCATGCGGGCACCCCCACTGGGGCCTTCGGTGGAGCCCCCTATGGGGCCACCCCTATGGGGCTACGAAGCGCTGTCCTGAACGTGGGGGACGCATGTGGGCACCCCCAGTGGGGCCTTCGGTGGAGCTCCCTATGGGGCTACGAAGCGCTGTCCTGGGCGTGGGGGACGCATGCGGGCACCCCCACTGGGGCCTTCGGTGGAGCTCCCTATGGGGCCACGAAGCGCTGTGCTGGGCGTGGGGGACGCATGCGGGCACCCCCACGTGGGGCCTTCGGTGGAGCTCCCTATTGGGCCACGAAGCGCTGTCCTGGGCGTGGGGGACGCAGTCGGGCACCCCCACTGGGGCCTTCGGTGGAGCTCCCTATGGGGCCACGAAGCGCTGTCCTGGGCGTGGGGGACGCATGCGGGCACCCCCACTGGGGCCTTCGGTGGAGCTCCCTGTGGGGCCACGAAACGCTGTGCTGGGCGTGGGGGGCGCATGCGGGCACCCCCACTGGGACCTTCGGTGGAGCTCCCTATGAGGCTACGAAACGTGTGAGGGGTGTACCGAGAGCAGAGGCAATGAGGGGGAGGAGGGAGGAAGGGGAGGGAGAAGCGGGATGAGGAAGGAACGCGGGGCGCTGTCTTTGCAAAATGAGGACCCAACACCACAGGATGGTTGGGAACCAATTTCCCCACCAGCCCATCCAGAAACGATGCCCATGAGAGCTGACGGGGGAGAGAGGAAAAGATATACAGTCAAGCAGCGCGGGCAACAAGAGTGAACTTGGGTGCCTCGGGGATCCTCTTGAGGCCTGTTGGGGGCCTTTGTGGGGCCTAGTGGGAGCCTCTTGGAGGGCTCTTGGAACCGTCTGGGCGCCTCTTGAGGCCGCCTGGGCGCATTTTTGGGCCCTTCTTGGGGCGCTCTCGGGAGCCTTCGGGGCGCTCTTGGGGCCATCTTGGAGAAGATCGATCAAAGAAGGGGGGGTCCCCAATTAAGAGGCACCCCTTCGGGAGCATCGAACATGGCTTCTTAATTGGGCCCCTCCTGGCGCGCTCTTGTAGCGCTCTTGGGCGCTCTTGAGGCCGTCTTGGGGCTCTCTTGGGCCCCGAAGGGGGGGGTCACAATTAGCGTTGCCCTTCGGGAGCCCCCCAAGTCGCCTCTTGGAGCGCTCTTGGGGCGCTTTTGGAGCGCTCTTGGGCGCTCTTGGGGCCGTCTTGGGTCTCTCTTGGGCCCCTGTAGGGGCTATCTTGGGACATCTTGGAGCTAGGTTGAGGCTTCGGATGGGCATTGGAAGCGCAAAGGCGAGAACGCCAAACACATTGATTTTCCTTCGGGTTTTGAAGCATTTTGGCCTGTTGGGGACATCCTTGGGGAGCTCTTTTGGCCACTTGGAGCCGTTTTGTTGCGGTCTTGGAGCATCTTGGGGCATCTTGGGAGCTATCTCGAGGCATCTTGCGCTATCTTGAGCCATCTTGGAGGTCATCTTGGGCTGTCTGAAGCCCTCTTGGAGCCAACTTGGGCGAAAACTAACCTCTGACACCTCGCGGCGCCCCCCGTCCAGGTCTAGGGGAGGGGGTAATGGGGGAGGGGTAAACCCCTTCCCGAAGGGGAATAACGAGGGTGGAAGAGGAAACGCTCTAAACCACCGACGGCCAGAGGTCTGGTGGGATTTTTGGTTCCGGGCACCTGAAAGAGTCTTCAAGACTGAGGACTGAGACTCGGGGTATTTGGCAAATGACTTGAGGACGCGCCCACTCCGTGCCCAGAGGCACGGTGGCGGATTATTGAACACTTGGTTACGTATTCAGACCTTTCTCCTCATACTGTGCATAAGCGGCTCTTCGGTACGACTGGGGCACGAATCTGGAACAATGTACAATGTGGTTTCGGGAGCGCGAATCTGGTGCAAATTACGGGCTGGCGTAATTTACGACAGATATGGCCTCGAGCGGAGACCTGGTGTAACTCGCCAGGGGGCATGGCGTCGGGGGCGCGAATCTGGCGCATTTTACTAGGGATTACTGTTCAGGGAGCGCGAATCTGGAGTAGTTTGCGCTGTGTTTTGGCTTCGGGGGCACGAATCTGGCATTTCTTACGTGGGAGTCCGGGCTCGGGAGCAGGACCCTGGTGTAATTTATACAGGGTTCTACGTTCGGGGGCGCGAATTGGGCGCGTAGTACAGAGAGGGCGTCTGGCTTCGGGAGCGCGAATCTGGCGTAACTTATGTGGAGTTCTGGCTTCGGGAGCGCGAATCTGTCGTTGTTTACGCTGGGTTGTGGCCGTTGGAACGCAATTCTAGCATCCTTAAATCGGGACTCGAATCTGGGTCAAACTGCAAGGAGTTGAGTTTGGCGTCGGGGGGGCGAGTGCGGCGTACATTAGGACGGGATCTGGGTTCGGGGGCGCAGATCTAGCGTATTTCAATTGGGTTCTGGCCTTGGGAGCGCGAATCTTGTGTATGTATATATTGCGAGGGATTCTGGCCTCGGGAGCGCGAACCTGGCGCAATTATTTGGCACACCAAGCGTACGTTACTGCAGATTCTGGCTTTGGGGACACGAAGTTGACGTTACTCGGGGGCATCATTTTGGCTCAAGCTATTTTTGGTCACAACTGCATACACAGACACTCGATTGTCCCCAGCAGCAGGCCCTGCGGCGACGATGACCCACATGCCTTCCATCATGCGCGGACGCCACCGCGCATTCCTTATCCATAACGTGCTGAATTGTTATGTGTGTGGCCAAGTATTGTGGGAAGATCGCGCCCAGCAAGGTGACAACGTCAGTGCGCAGGACATGCAACTTTTCCAGGTTCTCCTTCTCTCGCGCCAGGAGGCCACCGATAGTTGCAGCGCGTTCCGATTCGCCAAGGCTGCCCCGTCTGCGTGCTATCCAAGGGATGGCGGAGCTTCTGACAGCCTCGCTGACACCGCCGCCGTGAGCGTCCGTGGCTTCGATAACGACCAGGTCCAGCGCGCAGTGTCCTACTTGGGAGATAACGCTTCGTTTGCGCACCTTGCGGCGGATCTGGCCTTCGATACGAACGCCGCGTACAGGCCGACGCACGCGGACGACGCGGACGCAGCAGACCAGGCCCGGTTCTGGAATGAGTTCGAGGATGTGGTGACGGCCCAACTTCTGAGGAGGAACGGGGCCCTCACTCAGGATATCATGTCCGTGCATCCGCTCTTCGCCGGGGACACAATGGAGCAGTCCGCCCAGCGCGTCCGTGCGGACTTCCCCACGCAGTTTCCTACGGAGCAGATCATGAGCTACTTGGGCAGCATGGCGCTCACAATGGACCCGGAAATCTTTGGCCAGGCCAGTTGCGCGAGCACGGTCGAGTTTGTGAACGGCCCAGTGGCTTTGGGGAGGATTATCGGCTGGGCGATCGCAGAGGTGTCGCCCGCCGCCTTCGCTTGCAAGTGGTACGTCGGCCGCGCGCGGCCCGAGGAGGTTGCGTACAACCTCAGCCAGGGGGGGTTGAGCCAGGCCCCGGCCAACGTCAGGGCGATGGTGGACGGCATGGGCTTGACCACGCGCGAGTCTTTCACCGCCTATTCAGAAGGGTGCCCCGTGCACCCAGCTTGGCCGGCTATGCATTCGGCGGCCTCCTCTCTGTCGACTTGGCTTGACGTCGTGGCCCTCCTGACCCCAGCGCAGCGCAATGAGGTGCGACTCCTGGATTACTCTGTTGCTTATTTCCGCACGTTCGCAGGCGTTCACTACGATTCTGACAACCGTGCCGGCCTGGCACTCGGCCAGAAGATCGTGAGGGAGAAGTTGCCGGACTACCTCTCGGAGAAGTACGGCTGCGACGCCGCCAGCAAGGCCACGATCAGGTCGCGCGTTCAGGCCAAGATCGCGTCGCTGGAGGTTCTGGATTGGGCAACTTGGACGCCCGATCATTGGATTCGCCCCTCCGCGTACTACTCCTCTTTCCGACGCCGACAAGCGGATCGCGTCCTGCCCCAGAGCCAGAGCGGAGCATCCATGTCTTCCACAGATACGACTGCGGCTATCGTGAAGCCGTCTGTGGCGCTGTGGGCCGGAGGATCCCACGGCAGCCCGCGAGCCGCCCAACGGAGGGCGCTGGCGGGCAACGACGGGTGCACCGAGTATCGTTTTGGAAAAGCTGCTGAAGGCGCATGTTACCCGCGGAGCGGTGGGGCCTCCGACAGCTTGAGGGAGACCGCCGCCGTCAGCGTCCGCGGGTTTCACGGTAACGACCAGGTCCAGGCTGCTTTGTCCCACTTGGGCGCGAACGTTTCGTTTGCACTAGTCGCTGCCGACTTGGGTTTCGACGCGAATGTTGCGCTCAAGCCGACGCACGTAGACGACGCAGACGCCGCCGACAAGAGTAGATTTTGGGCGGAGTTCGAGGAGGTGGCGGCAGCCCAGCTTCTGAGGATTCAAAACCGCAGAACAGAAGAAATCATGTCTGTGCATCCACTCTTCGACGGGGATACGATGGAACAGTCCGCCCAGCGCGTCCGAGCTGACTTCCCCCCGTTCTTTCCGACGGAGCAGGTCATGGATTATTTGCAGAGCATGTCGCTGACGCTGGACCCGGACATCTTCAACCAGCCCAGCTGCACAAGCCGTGTCGAGTTTGTTAACGGCCCGGTGGCATTGGGAAGGATTATCGGTTGGGCGATCGCCGAGGTGTCGCCCGCCTGCTTCGCTTGCAAGTGGGCCGTCGGTCGCGCGCGACCCGAGGAGGTCGCTTACGGAGTCATCCAGGGCGAGCTTCCCGATGCCCCCATGCGGGTCAAGAAGATGATGGCCGACTTCGTGGCCGCCAAGCCTGTGAACAGCGCCGAAGACTTCACCGCGTACACCGAGGGCTGCCCTGTGCACCCGGCCTGGCCCGCCATGCACTCCGCCGCCTCCAGCTTGTCCTCGTGGTTGGACGTCGTTGCCATCCTCACCCCCGCGCAGCGCGAGGAGGTGCGGCTCCTGGACTTCTCTGTCGCGTTCTTCCGCACCTTCGCGGGCGTTCACTATGCGACGGATAACCGCGCTGGCTTGGCGCTTGGGCGGAAAATCGTGGAGTCGAAGTTGCCCGACTTCTTGGCCGAGACGTACGGCTGCGACGCGGCGTCCGCATCCGCGATCAGGGCGCGCGCCGCAGCCAAGATCCAGTCATTCAATTCGGACACCCTGAGCGGGCACCCCTTCAGCTGGGCCACTTGGACACCCGAGAAGTGGATCAGCCCAACGCAGTTCTTTGACGCATCCGGCAGCGCCATCGGTGACCCACACATGCGGAACATGTTTGGTCAGAGCTTTGACATCGCACGGACTGGCGAGCACGTGCTCATCAATATTCCACAAAAATGTGGCCCAGATGAGATTCTTCTTCGCGTGGGTGCGGAGGTGCGAAGCGACCGACATGCACATTGCGCGACCGACATGTACATCAAGGCGCTCAACATCACTGGTGCGTGGGCCAATAAGCAGCAGACGAATGGCTTCAGGTACTTGGCGAGCCATCGTGATCAGCGCCAGCCATGGAGGTGGTTCGGCAAGGTTGAGCTGAAGGTGGCGTGGGGCCGCACGCGCGACGGGGAAGATTACCTTAATTTCTATGTCCGCCACTTGAGCACTGTTGGTCACGCGGTCGGGGGTATCCTCGGCATCGACGATCATTCAGAGGCATCATCCCCGGACGAGAGGTGCAAACGCTCCCTCACGCTCGCAGAATACGCGGATTGAGTCGGATGCTCGTGCTGCGCTTGCGAGCTAACACTAAGAGCTCGTGTAGACTCTGTATGCCTCATAAATTGGTTGTATGCCTGTGTGGAGTAGTGTCGTATGAGGGCATCAAGAGGGCCCCAAAGGGCCCGAATCGAGCCCCAATATGACCCCCAGGATCGCCCTCGAGACGACCCCAAAATGTGATTTCGCCTGAGACATCCTCACCAAATCGATATGTTCGTAACGTCGATCTTATATCAAACATAAGCGTTTCGCCAGAGACATCCCCCAACACATGGGAAGCCGCGAATTTGACATATGTTCAGAAACTGGTGTATCGCCTGAGACATCCTCACACCAATGATATGTTGGAGAGGCGGTTTTATTACCTCTCATGTAAAAATTGCGTTTTCGCTGCAGACATCCTTAGAACATCGGGCGGAGCACGGCAGACGAAAAAACAACACGGCAGAGAATGAGTATTTCTGCCGTGTTCCTTCATTTTTGGGGTCTATCTGCCGTTCTCTTTAGCGCTTGGGGTATACTCTGCCGTGCTTCTGGTCTTCTTCTGCCGTACTCCTTCGCTCTTCGGGCCTGTTCTGCCGTGCTCCTGGTCTTTTTCTGCCGTGCTCCTTAGCTCTTGGGGTCTACTCTGCCGTGCTCCTGTTTTTTTTGCCGTTCTCCTTCGCTCTTCGGGCCTCTTCTGCCGTGCTCCTTAGCTCTTCGGGTCTATTCTGCCGTGCTCCTGGTCATTTTCTGCCGTGCTCCTTCGCTCTTGGGGCCCATTCTGCCGTGCTCCTCAGCTCTTGGGGTCTATTCTGCCGTGCTCCAATTTTTTTTCCGCCATGCTCCTTCGCTCATGGGGCCTATTCTGCCGTGCTCCTGGTCGTTTTTCTGCCGCGCTCCTTAGCTCTTGGGGTCTATTCTGCCGTGGTCCGGGTCTTTTTCTGCCGTGCCCCTGAGCTCCCGGGGTCTATTCTGCAGTGTTCCTGGTCTTTTTCTGCCGTGTTCCTTCGCACTTGGGGCATCTTCTGCCGTGCTCCTTGTCTCTTGGGTTCCATTCTGCCGTGCTCCTCGTCTTTTTCTGGTTTGCTCCTTCGCTCTTCGGGCCTATTCTGCCGTTCTCATGGTCTTTTTCTGCCGTGCCCCTGAGCTCTGGGGGTCTACTCTGCCGTGCTCCTGGTTTTTTTCTGTCGTGCTCCTTCGCTCTTGGGGTCCATTCTGCCGTGCTCCTTCACTCTTCGGGTCTATTCTGCCATGCTCCTGGTCTTTTCTGTCGTACTCCTTGGCTCCTCGGGCCTTTTCTGCTCTGCTTCGGTCTTTTCTGCCGTCGTCCTTAGCTCTTGGGGCATCTTCTGCCGTGCTCCTGGTCTTTTTCTGGCGTCTTTTTCGCTCTTGGGGCCTATTCTGCCGTGCTCCTTCGCTCTTGGGCTCTATTCTGCCGTGCTCCTGTTTTTTTTCTGCCGTGCTCCTTAGCTCTTGGGGTCTACTCTGCCGTGCTCTTGGTTTGTTTCCGACGTGCTCCTTCGCTCATGGGGCCTATTCTGCTGTGCTCCTGGTCTTTTTCTGCCGTGCTCCTTCGCTCATGGGGCCGATTCTGCCGTGCTCCTGTTTTTTTTCTGTCGTGCTCCTTCGCACTTGGGGCATATTCTGCCGTGTTCCTTGTCTTTTGGGTTCTATTCTGCTGTGCTCCTCGTCTTTTTCTGGTTTGCTCCTTCGCTCTTGGGGTCTATTGTCCCGCACTCCTTTAGCTCTTGGGGTCTACTCTGGCGTGCTCCTGTTTTTTTCTGCCGTGCTCCTTCGCTCTTGGGGCCTATTCTGCCGTGCTCCTGGTCATTTTCTGCCGTGCTCCTTAGCTTTTGGGGTCTATCCTGCCGTACTCATTTGCTCTTGGGGTCTATTCTGCCGTGTTCCTTGTCTTTCTCTGCCGCACTCCTTCGCTCTTGGGGCCTATTCTGCCGTGCTCCTGATCTTTTTCTGCCGTGTGCGCCCAGAAACTCTGCCAAAACGACCACCGCGACGATCCGCACGGCAGATACAGGAACACGGCAGAACACACAGAGCACAAAGATGCACGGCAGAACACAGAAGCACGGCAGAACAGGAGCACCTCAGAACACACAGGAGCACAGCAAAACACACCCCGCACGCACGCCGACACGCGCGCCACGGCATACTGTGCGGCGTAACAACAACATAGCATTTTCCACATGCTTGGTGGACTAAAGCGACGCTTCCCGTTCTTGTCTGGTCAGGTTCTCCAAAACAGCGATTTCGCTCGAGACATCCTCCGACAATGGAGATGTTGGAGGCTATCGTTTAAGTCGTTTTCTGTTCAACATGACGTTTTTGCTCGAGACATCCTCAAAACGTCGGCATTTTGAAGAATGTCAAGGCTTTTTGTTGTACATGCAAAATGGGCGTTTCGCCCGAGACATCCTCGAACAAATGATATGTTGGGAAAGCTGGGTTACTACCTCTCATATAAAAACATGGCTCTTTCGCTCGGGACATCCTCAGAACATCTGGAGGGGCGCGGCAGACCGAAAAAAACAGCACGGCAGAGCATGTTCATTTCGCTGGGGGCATCCTCAAAAAATGAGATGTTCGCAACATCGCCTCGACATCGTTCTCGAAGTGCTTCAAGATGGGGAAATGAGAGCCCCAAAAGGAGCCCAATATGTCTCCAACAACGCCCTGGAGACTGCCGACAATGACGATTTCGCTGGGGACATCCTCAACACATGAACAACAGCAACAACATCGTTTTGAAAACTGCTGTTCTAATATCGTCTTGGAATCGCTCTTGAAAAGGCTTCCTGATGGTCTAAGCAAGCCTTCTAAACATAACGATTTCGCTAGGAGCATCCTCAAACATGAATGTGTCTAACATCGCACTGTAAAGATTTCGGAGGGCATCAAGACGGCCCCAAAGGGCCCCAAACTAGCCCCATATGCCCCCCAGGATCGCCCTCGAGACGACCCCAAAATGTGATTTCGCCTGAGACATCCTCACACAAGTGATAGGTTCGTAACATCGATTTCATCAAAAATCAGCGTCAGCAGCTCTTAAGGTTTATTATGCCGTGCTCCTGGCCTTTTTCTGCTTTGCTCCTTCGCTCTTGGGGCCTCTTCTGCCGTGCTCCTTAGCTCTTGGGTTCTATTATGCCGTGCTCTTTTTTTTTCTGCCGTGCTGCTTCGCTCATGGGGCCTATTCTGCCGTGCTCCTGTCTTTTGTTCTGCCATGCTCCTTCACTCTTGGGGTCTATTCTGCCGTGCGCCTCGTCTTTTTCTGCCGTGCTCGGCAGCTCTTGGGGTATATTCTGCCGTGCTCCTGATCGTTCTCTGCCGTGCTCCTTCGCTCTTGGGGTCTATTCTGCCGTGCTCCTTCACTCTTGGGGTCCATTCTGCCATGCTCCTGGTCTTTTTCTGCCGTGCTCGGCAGCTCTTGGGGCCTATTCTGCCATGCTCCTGATTTGTTTCTGCCGTGCTCCTTCGCTCTTCGGGCCTATTCTGCCGTGCTCCTGGTCGTTTTTTTCTGCCGTGCTCCTTAGCTCTTGGGGTCCATTCCGCCGTGCGCCTCGTCTTTTTCTGGTTTGCTCCTTCGCTCATGGGGGGTCTATTCTGCCGTGCTCCTTCACTATTGGGGTCTATTTTGCCGTGCTCCTGGTTTGTTCTGCCGTGCTCCTTAGCTCTTCGGGTCTATACTGCCGTGCTCCGGGTCATTTTCTGCCATGCTCCTTCGCTTTTGGGGTCTATCCTGCCGTGCTCCTGGTCTTTCTCTGCCGTGCTCCTTCGCACTTGAGGCGTATTCTGCCCTGCACCTTAGCTCCTGGGGTCTATTCTGCCGTGCTTCTGGTATTTTTCTGCCGTGCTCCTTAGCTCTTCGGGTCTGTTCTGCCGTGCTCCTGGTCTTCTTCTGTCGTGCTCCTTCGTTCTTGGGGTCTATTCTGCCGTGCTCCTTCACTCGTCGGGTCTATTCTGCCGTGCTCCTGGTCTTGTTCTGTCGTACTCCTTGGCTCTTCGGGCTTATTCTGCCGTGCTTTGGTCTTTTTCTGCCGTGCTCCTTAGCTCTAGGGGTCTATTCTGCCGTGCTCCTTTGCTCTTCGGGTTTATTTTGCCGTGCTCTTGGTCTTTTTGTTCTGCCGTGCTCCTTAGCTCGTCGGGCCTATTCGGCCTTTTTTCGGGGGTTATATATATATGTATATATATATATATATGTATCTGGCGTCTGGTTCGCTCTTGGGGCCTAGTGTGCCGTGCTCCTTAGCTCTTGGGGCCCAGGCTCCCGTGCTCCTGGTTTTTTTCTGCCGTGTTCCTTCGCTCCTCAAGCCGTGTTCTGGTGTCCTTTCTGCCGTGCTCGGCAGCTCTTTGGGCCTATTCTGCCGTGCTCCTGATTTGTTTCTGCCGTGCTCCTTAGATCTTGCGGTCTTTTTCCGCCGTGCTCCTCAGCTCTTGGGATATATTTTGCCGTGCTCCTGGTTCTGCCGTACTCCGTCGCTCTTCGGGCCTATTCTGCCATGCTCCTGGTCATTTTCTGCCTTGCTCTTCAGCTCTTGGGGTTTGTTCTGCCGTGCTCCTGGTCTTTTTCTGCCGTGCTCCTTCGCTCATGGGGCCTGTTCTGCCGTGCTCCTTAGCTCTTGGGGTCAATTTCGCAGTGCTCCTGGTCTTTTTTTCTGCCGTGTTCCTTCGCTCCCCAAGCTGGTTTCTGTCGTGCCGTGCTCTTGTTTTTTTCTGCCGTGCTCCTTCGCTCTTCGGGCTTATTCTGCCGTGCTCCTGGCCGTTTTTCTGCCGTGCTCCTTAGCTCTTGGGGTCTATTCTGCCGTGCTCCTGGTCTTTTTCTGGTTGGCTCCTTCGCTCTTGGGGTCCATTCTGCCGTGCTCCTGCACTCTTCGGGCCTATTCTGCCGTGTCCTGGTCTTTTTATTGCCGTGTTCCTTCGCACTTGAGGCGTACTCTGCCCTGCACCTTAGCTCCTGGGGTCTATTCTGCCGTGCTCCTGGTCGTTGTGTGCCGTGTTCCTTCGCTCATGGGGCCTATTCTGCCGTGCTCCTGTTTTTTTCCGTCGTGCTCCTTCGCTCTTCGGGCCTATTCTGCCATGCTCCTGGTGACTATTCTGCCGTGCGCCTTAGCTCTTGGGGTCTATTCTGCCGTGCTCCTGTATTATTTCCTGCCGTGCTCCTTCGCTCTTGGGGCCTATTCTGCCGTGCTCCTAGTCTTTTTCTGCCGTGCTCCTTAGCTCTTGGAGTCTATTCTGCCGTGCTCTTGTTTTTTTTTTTTTCTGCCGTACTCCTTCGCTCTTGGGGTCTATTCTGCCGTGCTCCGTCGCTCTTCGGGTCTATTCTGCCGTGCTCCTGGTCTTTTTCTCTGGTACTCCTTCATCTTCTGCCGTGCTCCTGGTCTTTCTCTGCCGTGCTCCGTCGGTCTTGGGGCATATTCTGCCGTGCTCCTCGGTTCTTCGGGCCTATTCTGCCGTGCTCCTGTTTTTGTTTCTGCCGTGCTCCTTCGCTCTTGAGGCCTATTCTGCCGTGCTCCTGGTCTTTTTGTGCCGTGCTCCTCAGCTCGTGGGGTCTATTCTGCCGGGCTCCTGGTCGTTCTCTGCCGTGCTCCTTCGCTCTTGGAGCCTCTTCTGCCGTGCTCCCTCGCTCTTGGGGTCTATTCTGCCGTGCTGCTGGTCTTTTTCTGCCGTGTCGCTCTTGGGGCCTATTCTGCCTTGCTCCGGTTTTTCCCAACCATCCTGTGGTGTTGGGTCCTCGTTTTGAAGAGACGGTGCCCCGCGTCTCCTTCCTCCTCCTCTCCTCCTCCGCCTCCTCTCCCCTCCTATCATCCTCATCGTCATCATCATCGTCATCATCATCATTATCATCATCATCATCATCATTCCTCTCCTCTCCTCTCCTCTCCTCTCCTCCCTCTCCTCTCCTCTCCTCTCCTCTCTCTCTCCTCTCCTCTCCTCCTCTCCTCACCCACCCAGTACACCGTTTCGTGGCCCATAGGGAGCTCCACCGAAGGCCCCAGTGCCCGCGCCCGCATGCGTCACCCACACCCATTTCGGCACACCCCTCACACGTTTCGTGGCTCCATAGGGAGCTCCACCGAAGGCCCCAGTGCCCGCGCCCGCATGCGTCACCCACACCCATTTCGGCACACCCCTCACACGTTTCGTGGCTCCATAGGGAGCTCCACCGAAGGCCCCAGTGCCCGCGCCCGCATGCGTCACCCACACCCATTTCGGCACACCCCTCACACGTTTCGTGGCTCCATAGGGAGCTCCACCGAAGGCCCCAGTGCCCGCGCCCGCATGCGTCACCCACACCCATTTCGGCACACCCCTCACACGTTTCGTGGCTCCATAGGGAGCTCCACCGAAGGCCCCAGTGCCCGCGCCCGCATGCGTCACCCACACCCATTTCGGCACACCCCTCACACGTTTCGTGGCTCCATAGGGAGCTCCACCGAAGGCCCCAGTGCCCGCGCCCGCATGCGTCACCCACACCCATTTCGGCACACCCCTCACACGTTTCGTGGCTCCATAGGGAGCTCCACCGAAGGCCCCAGTGCCCGCGCCCGCATGCGTCACCCACACCCATTTCGGCACACCCCTCACACGTTTCGTGGCTCCATAGGGAGCTCCACCGAAGGCCCCAGTGCCCGCGCCCGCATGCGTCACCCACCCCATTTCGGCACACCCCTCACACGTTTCGTGGCTCCATAGGGAGCTCCACCGAAGGCCCCAGTGCCCGCGCCCGCATGCGTCACCCACACCCATTTCGGCACACCCCTCACACGTTTCGTGGCTCCATAGGGAGCTCCACCGAAGGCCCCAGTGCCCGCGCCCGCATGCGTCACCCACACCCATTTCGGCACACCCCTCACACGTTTCGTGGCTCCATAGGGAGCTCCACCGAAGGCCCCAGTGCCCGCGCCCGCATGCGTCACCCACACCCATTTCGGCACACCCCTCACACGTTTCGTGGCTCCATAGGGAGCTCCACCGAAGGCCCCAGTGCCCGCGCCCGCATGCGTCACCCACACCCATTTCGGCACACCCCTCACACGTTTCGTGGCTCCATAGGGAGCTCCACCGAAGGCCCCAGTGCCCGCGCCCGCATGCGTCAGCCACACCCATTTCGGCACACCCCTCACACGTTTCGTGGCCCCATAGGGAGCTCCGCCGAAGGCCCCAGTGCATTTTCGGCGATAGGGAGCTCCACCGAAGGCCCCAGTGCCCGCGCCCGCATGCGTCACCCACACCCATTTCGGCACACCCCTCGCACGTTTCGTGGCTCCATAAGGAGCTTCACCGAAGGCCCCAGTGCCCGCGCCCGCAACACCCATTTCGGCACACCCCTCACACGCACACCCCCACACGTTTCGTTGCCCCATAGGGAGCTCCGCCGAAGGCCCCAGTGCCCGCGCCCGCATGCGTCAGCCACACCCATTTCGGCACGCCCCTCACACGTTCGTGGCCCCATAGGGAGCTCCGCCGAAGGTCCCAGTGGGTGTGCCCGCATGCGTCCCGCACACACATTTCGGCACACCCCTCACACGTTTCGTGGCCCCATAGGGAGCTCCACCGAAGGCCCCAGTGGGTGTGCCCGCATGCGTCCCGCACACACATTTCGGCACACCCCTCGTACGTTTCGTGGCCCCGTAGGGGGCTCCACCGAGAAGATATTCACAATTGCAATATTCACAATTGCATATGGTTGGGTCCTTCGCCAGGATAATTTGTCTGCCTTGCTCCTTAGCTCCTGGGGTCTATTCTGCCGTGCGCGGGTCTTTTTGTGCCTTGCTCCGTCGCTCTAAGGTACTATTCTGCCATGCTGCTTAGCTCTTGGGGTCGATTCTGCCCTGCTCCTGGTCTTTTTCTGCCGTGCTCCGTCGCTCTTGGGGCTTATTCTGCCGTCATCTGCTAGCGCGCCCGCAAAATCCGCCACAAGCGAACGACCCCCAGAGATCCGCACAGAGCGAGCACCCCCAATAATCCGCTAAAACAAGAACTCCCAAGGATTTATCGGTCAAACCGAGCGCGCCCGGAAGTTCCGCCACAACCACCATAGCGACGATCCGCACGGCAGAATGCAGGAGTGCGGCAGAACACATAGCACACAGGAGCACGGCGGAATACAGGGGCACGGCAGAACAGGAGCACGGCAGAACACACAGGAGCACGGCACAACACACCCCGCGCGCATGCCAACACGCGCGCCACGACACATTTGCGCGGCAGGCCAACAACAGAGCATACTTCACATGCTTGGTGGACTAAAGCGACGCTTCCCGTTCTTGTCCGCTCAGGTTCCCCCAAACAGCGATTTCGCTTGAGACATCCTCCGAAAATGGAGATGTTGGAGGCTATCGTTTACGACGTTTTCTGTTCAACATGACGTTTTTGTTCGAGACATCCTCAGGCAATCAGGATGTTGACAAATGTCAAGGGTTCAGTTGTGCATGCAAAATGAGCGTTTCGCCCGAGACATCCTCGAACAAATGATATGTTGGAAAAGCTGTTTTACTACCTCTCATATGACAAATGGCGCTTTCGCTCGGGACATCCTCAGAACATCGGGAGGGGCGCGGCAGACCGAAAAAAGGAGCACGGCAGAAAATGCTCATTTCGCTAGGGACATCCTCAAACAATGAGATGTTCGCAACATCGCCTCGACATCTTTCTCGAAGTGCTTCAAGATGAAGAAATGAGAGCCCCAAAAGGAGCCCAAGATGGCTCCAACAGCGCCCTGGAGACTGCTGAAAATGACGATTTCGCTGGGGACATCCTCAAACCATGAACAACATCAACAACATCGTTTTGAAAACTGCTGTTCTAACATCGCCTTGGCGTCGCTCCTGAAAAGGCGTCCTGATGGTCTAAGTCAGCCTTCTAAAAATAACGATTTTGCTAGGGACATCCTGAACCAAATAATGTGTCTAACATCGCACTGTAATGATTTGGAAGGGCATCAAGACGGCCCCAAAGGGCCCCAAACGAGCCCCAAGATAACCCCCAGGATCGCCCTCGAGACGACCCCAAAATGTGATTTCGCCTGAGACATCCTCAATACATTGATATGTTCGTAACATCGATGTTATCAAACATAAGCGTTTCGCCTGAGACTTCCCCCCAAATGGGAAGAAGTCGCGAATCTGAAATATGTTCAACAACTTGTGTATCGCCAGAGAGATCCTCCCAACAATGATATGTTGGAGAGGCGGTTCTACTACCTCTCATGTTGAAATTGGCGCTCTCGCTGCAGAAATCCTTAGAGAATCGGACGGAGCACGGCGGACGGAAAAAAGAGCACGGCAGAGAATGAGTATTTCTGCCGTGCTCCTTCGATTTTGGGGTCTATTTGCCGTGCTCCTTAGCGCTTCGGGTATATTCTGCTGTGCTCGTGGTCTTCTTCTGCCGTACTCCCTGGATCTTCGGGCCTGTTCTGCCGTGTTCCTGGTCTTTCTCTGTCGTCCTCTTTAGCTCTTGGGGTCTATTCTGCCGTGATCCTGGTCTTTGTCTGCCGCTCTCCTTCGCTCATGGGGCCTATTCTGCCGTGCTCCTGAGCTCTTAGGGTTTATTATTGCTCCGGGTATGTTTCTGCCTTGCTCCTTCGCTCTGGGGGCCTCTTCTGCCGTGCTCCTTCGCGCATGGGGCCTATTCTGCCGTGCTCCTGTTGTTTTTCTGCCGTGCTCCTTCGCTCTTCGGGCCTATTCTGCCGTGGTCCTGGTCTTTTTCTGCCTTGCTCCTTCGCTCTTGGGGTCTATTCTGCCGTGCTTCTTCACTCTTGGGTCTATTCTGCCGTGCTCCTGGTCTTTTTCTGCCGTGCTCCTTGGCTTTTGGGGCCTATTCTGCCGTGCTTCGGTCTTTTTCTGCCTTGCTCCTTCGCTCTTGGGGTCTATTCTGCCGTGCTCATGGTCTTTTCTGGTGTCCTTTTCGCTCTTGTGGCCTATTCTGTCGTGCTCCTTAGCTCTTGGGGTCTACTCTGTGAAAACGCGCCAGTGGATCCCCCTGAATACGCAAAAGGGTAGGGGGGGGGGAGATTTTCGACCCCCCCCTCCCTTCCATGGCGTTGGAAAGGAGGGGGGGGGGTCGACCCCCCCCCCTTGCGCCGAACAGGGGGCGGGGGAGAGGGCCTCTCCCGCAAGGGGGGGGGGTCTGGCCTCGGAGTGGGAGTAAAGAGCAGTAAATAGTGAGTAGTGAATCCTGAGTCGTGAGTGGATAGTAGCGAGTAGTGAGGAGTGAGGAGTGAGTAGTGCGCAGTAAATAGTTCGTAGTGAGTAGTGGGTAGTGGGTAGTGGGGAGTGGGTAGTGAGTAGTGAGTAGCGAGTAGGGGGTAGCGAGTTTTGAATAGTGAGTCGCGAATAGGGCATTGCAAGTAGTAAGTAGCAAGGAGGGAGTAGTCATTAGTGACTTGCGAGTGAGGAGTAGCGAGTAGTGATCAGTGGGTAGTGAGTAGTGCGCAGGGGGTAGTGTAGTGAGTGGTGAGTAGTGAGAAGGGGGAAGTGGGTATTGAGTAGTGGGTAGTGGGTAGTGGGTAGCGCGTAGGGAGTAGCGAGTAGTGAGTAGTGAGTCGTGAGTAGTACGTCGTGAGTAGTGAGTAGTGAGTACTGAATAGTGAGTAGTGAGTAGCGACTTGTGACTAGTGACTAGTTAGTAGGGGGTAGTGAGTAGTGTGTAGTGGGTACTGAATATTGCGCAGTGGGTAGGGAGTAGGGAGTAGGAGTAGCGAGTAGTGAGTAGTGAGTAGTGAGCAGCGAGTACTGTGGAGGGAGTAGGAAGTAGCGAGTAGCGAGCAGCGGATTGTGAGTAGTGAGTTGTGGACAATGAGTTGGGAGTAGCGAAATATTGTGCGTACTCGATAGTGGGTAGTGGTTAGTGGGTAGTGAGTAGTGCTGAGTCAGTAGTGAGTAGTGGGCAAGGAGCAGTGGTTAGTGAGTAATGAGTAGTGAGTATTGACTACTGGGTAGTGAGTAGGGAGTAGTGAGTTGGGAGTTGGGAGTAGTGAGTAGGGAATAGTGAGTGGTGAGTAGTGCGGGCGTTGTGGGTAGTGAGCAGTGGGTAGTCAATAGTGCGTATTGGGTAGCGAGTAGGGTGTTGGGGGTAGCGGGTAGAGAGTAGTGAGTAATGAGTACTGTGTAGGGAGTAGCGAGTAGCGAGTAGTGGATAGTAACTAGTGAGTTGTGGGCAGTCAGTTGTGAGTAGTAAAATGTGAGTAGTGGTTAGTGGTTAGTGGGTATTGAATGTGATTTGTGATTAGTGAGTAGTGGGTAGTGAGTTGTGTTTAGTGATTAGTGGCTAGTGAGCAGTGGGTAGTGAGTAGTGAGTAGCTAGTAGTGAGTAGTGAGTAGTGAGAAGGAAGAAATTGGTATTGAGTAGTGGGTAGTGGGTAGTGAGTAGTGGGTATCGAGTAGTGAATCGTGAGTAGTGAGTAGTGAGAAGTGAGTAGTGAGCAGCGAGTAGTGGGTAGTGGGTAGTGAGTAGTGCGTAATGAGTATTGAGTGCTGTTGGGGGCTAGGCGTAGGGTTTGGGGTTAGGCGTATGGGGTTAGGGTTAGGGGTTAGGGTTAGTGTTAGGGGTGGCACGGGTCGGGTTCCGGAGTTCGGGGGCGCCGTGGCGAAAGGGGGGGAGGGGGGGTGGTCGATTTTGGCCCCCCACTTTTGAAAGGGGGGGGAGGGGGGTGTCCCCGACGACGGATCGGGAAAAGGGGGGAGGGGGGAGGGGGTCTCCCCGACGACCGATCGGGAAAGGGGGGGGGGTCCCCGACGACGGATCGGGGAAAGGTGGGGGGGGAGGGGTCCCGCCTCCGCACCCCTTTTGGGGGATCCAGCGGCGCACCCTCCTGCTCTGCCGTGCTCCTGGTCTTTTCCTGCCGTGCTCGGCAGCTGTTGAGGTCTATTCTGCCGTGCTCCTGGTCTTCTTCTGCCGTGCTCCTTCGCTATTCGGGCCTATTCTGCCGTGCTCCTGGTCTTTTTACCTAACAGCGAAGACTGATAAGTTTCTAGTGGTGTCAAAAGAGAGCAGCAGATGACTCCTCAGGGGGGTCGGGGCGGGACCCGGGGCGGCTGCCGCCGAAGCCCAAATCGCTTGGGACATCCTCGCAAAATCGTTCTTGGCGCTGCTAGAACTCCATTCCCGGCGTACATTTTGGATGCCCGGAGCCATTTGTAGGCCACTTCGTGGTCTTCGAGTTCACAGAACTCCATTCCTTCGAGTTTCCAGAATTCCATTCCTGGGCCACATTTTGGGTGCCCGGAGCCATCTGTAGGCCACTTCGTGATCTTCGAGTTCCCAGAACTCCACTCCCGGGCCACATTTTGGATGTCCGCAGGCTGAGGCACTGAGGCTGAGGCTGACGCCGAGGCTGAGGCAGGCTGAGGCTGAGGCTGAGGCAGGCTGAGGCAGAGGCAGAGGCTGAGGCTGAGGCTGAGGCAGGCTGAGGCTGAGGCCGAGGCTGAAGGCAGACTGAGGCTGAGGCAGACGCTGAGGCAGGCTGAGGCTGAGGCTGAGGCTGAGGCTGATGCAGGCTGAGGCTGAGGCGGGCTGAGGCTGAGGCTGAGGCTGAGGCTGAAGGCAGGCTGAGGCTGAGGCTGAGGCAGGCTGAGGCTGAGGCTGAGGCAGGCTGATGCTGAGGCAGCCTGAGGCTGAGGCTGAGGCTGAGGCTGAGGCTGAGGCTGAGGCTGAGGCTGAGGCTGAGGCTTAGGCAGGCTGAGGCAGACGCTGAGGCAGGCTGAGGCAGACGCTGAGGCTGATGCAGGCTGAGGCTGAGGCAGGCTGAGGCTGAGGCTGAGGCTGAGGCTGAAGGCAGACTGAGGCTGAGGCTGAGGCTGAGGTTGAGGCTGAGGCAGGCTGAGGCAGGCTGAGGCTGAGAGTGAGGCAGGCTGATACTCAGGCAGGCTGAGGCTGAGGCTGTGATTGCGAATGCCGTTGCCACTGCGACTGTCATCGCGAATGCGACTGCGACTGTGAGAACAGCAGAATTATACAACTGGATTATGATCTGAATCTTAAGGAGAATGCTTCCAGATATGCTTCTACACATCGCTGTTAGGTTGCTTTGCCGGGATAATTCTGCCGTGCTCCTTAGCTCTTGGGGTCTATTCTGCCGTGCTCCTGGTCTTTTTCTGCCGTGCTCCTGCGCACTTGGGGCATATTCTGCCGTGTTCCTTGTCTCTTGGGTTCTATTCTGCCGTGCTCCTGGTCTTTTTCTGCCGTGCTCCTTCGCTTTTGGTGTCTATTCTGACGTAATCCTTAGCTCCTGGGGTCTGTTCTGTCGTGCTCCTGGTCTTTTTCTGCCGTGCTCCCTCGCACTTGGGGCCTATTCTGCCGTGCTTCTGGCAATTTTCTGCCGTTCTCCTTAGCTTTTGGGTTCTATTCTGCTGTGCTCCTGGTCTTTCTCTGCCGTGCTCGTTCGCACTTGGGGCATATTCAGCCCTGCTCCTTAGCTCCTGGGGTCTATTCTGCCGTGCTCCTAGTCTTGTTCTGCCGTGCTCTTTCGCTCTTGGGGCTTATTCTGCCGTGCTCCTGGTCTTCTTCTGCCTGCTTCTTAGCTCTTAGGGTCTATTCTGCGGTGTTCCTGTTTTTTTCTGCCGTGCTCCTTCGCTTTTGGTGTCTATTCTGCCGTACTCCTTAGCTCTTGGGTTCTATTCTGCCGTGCTCCTGGTCTTTTTCTGCCGTGCTCCTTCGCTCTTGGGGCCTATTCTGCCGTGCTCCTGATCTTTCCCTGCCGTGCGCGCCCAGAAGCTCCGCCAAAACGACCACCGCGACGATCCGCACGGCAGAATACAGGAACACGGCAGAACACACAGAGCACACAGAGGCACGGCAGAACACAGAAGCTCGGCAGAACAGGAGCACGGCAGAACACACAGGAGCACAGCACAACACACCCCGCGCGTACGCCGACACGCGCGCCACGGCGTACCTGCGCGGCGTAACAACAGAGCATATTCCACATGCTTGGTGGACTGAAGCGACGCTTCCCGTTCTTGTCTGGTCAGGTTCTCCAAAACAGCGATTTCGCCGGACACATCCTCTCAACACCGAGATCTTGGAGGTTTTCGTGTAAGACGTTTTATTTAAACATTGAGCTTTTCGCTCGCTCCTGGGTTGATACTTGTCCTTCCAATCCTGCTTGTCTCCTACGGCGTGATATAGGCCACCCTACGCCGATAGAAGAACTTGCTGAATATGGGTGCCGTCGTGGCCAGCTCTGCTATGTCCAGGGCCCCATTCTTTCAATACCTCCACCCTACTCCCTCCTTTTCGCCCTCCTCTGGCTAATTCATACAGGGGATCTGACAAACTCGCTGGCACGGCCAGCCAACATGCGCCTTTCTGCCTGTCCTTATGCTGGCTCGGCCAGCCTCCGTGCGCTAGTACCTGCCGCGTAAAGCCTGGTGCCCGCCGCTGCGGCCACTGGGTGTGAAGCGTCCCGTGCACTGTACCCACGGGAGATGCGGGTGGCGTATCGGTTTGGGCGTCGTCCTTGCGGTCGCCTATTCGAGCGGGAGGATTGGCACGTCTTTGTTCATCCTCCTGCCATCCACCATTCATGAGCACGGTGTCAGTCTGTGACGTGCACTTTTGCTAGCTCGCTCGTTCCCCCAAAGAAGTCCCTGCGAGGTCCCCACGTCGTCGTCGTCACCGTCTGTGGTCCGTCGTCCGTCGTCGTCGAGAGCCGCCGAGCGCCACCGAAGGCTGGCGAAGCAGAGAAAGGAGAGGAGGACGAGGAGGGAAGCAGTCGGATGAGGAGGCAAAAAGGAGGAGGGGGAGGAGGACGAGGAGGGGAAAGGAAAAGAACGTTCGGCAGGAGGAGTGTCGGTGTTGAAACCAACGCCTCGCTCAAGACGTCCTCGCAATCTGATCTGAAAGCGAAGGAGTCTGGACAACCAAACAGGCAAAACGCTTGAGACATCCCAAAACTCTGGGCGCGAACGGGCCTGTGCAATACCCCCTGGCGGCCGCCCTTTGGGTGCTGAAAGCAGCGCCTCGCTCGATGCACTCGCAAATTGACTGTGAGAAGAACCTGAGTGTGAGTGGTCTGTGTGAATGACTCTGAGTGTGGGTGAGTCTGAGTGTGAGCGATTCTGAATGTGTATGCGTAGGGGCGTGAGTGAGTCTGAATATGCTCAAGCCCTGGCAATCTGTTCTGAAAGCATAGAAAGCTGGGGGTGGGCAAACACAGGCAAACCGCCTGAGACATCCCCCAACATGAAACCTGAGTATGAGTGCGTATCTATCATATGCGGGCCCACGAGGGGGAGCTCCAACTCACATTTCGAGCCCTCCGCCCCAAGTCGAACCCCGAGACCGCCAGCAGGCCCCCAAGAGGCCCTCAAGAGGGCCAAAAGAGGCCCCAATAGGCCCCCAAACAGTACGTGGGACTAGTGCGCCTGGATTCTAGATACATTAGGTGTGCATGTCAGCTCTGTAGCTCTTCTACAGCTCGAGGTAAGTTCGAAAAACTGGCAGCACCTGTCAAGATGACACTAAACAGCTGATCCCGCCCACATGCTTTTTGACAGCAAGATGTACCCGATCGATCTCAGATGGAATCAGATCGAATATGGAGGGAACAAATAGTAGACCTCTAACGACCTTTTAAATTTCGAGAACATAATGTTCAACCGACCAAAAGTATGTAGAACTTCCGTCGAGATTTTTCGGGACAATTAGCCCCCGAGCGCGCCGGGATTACTTGTAACTAGCGTGTTTCATGATTACGTGCCGATTGTTGTGCCGAACAGCTCTAGAGCTTATCTACAGCTGGAGTTGCACTAAGGAAATCATCCTCATCTTTTAAAAAGTTAGCAGAGTACGAATAGTTTGTTGGTCCTAGCTCTGGTAGCAAACCGAGTTCAGACATCTAGATTCTTGAGACTAGCGCTCCGATTTTCTTTCGAATGCTCTGCCGAACAGCTCTGTAGCTCATCTGCAGCCCGATTTAAGTTAAGAAAAGACAGCATCCCCTGAAAAAAATGTAGAGTTCGAATAGGTTATTGGTTCCAGATCTGGCAGCAGACGGAGTTCAGGCATCTGGGTACTTGTAAGTCGCGCTTTTTATGACTACCTTCCGATTGCTGCCGAACAGCTCTGCAGCTCATCTGCAGCTCGAGTCGCATTAAGGAAATCATCCTCATTGAAACATTAACAGAGTACGAAGAGGGTCTGCTACCAGATGGAACCAAAAATCTACTCGGACTCTGCTAGTTTTTTTTTGAGATGAAGCTTATATTCTTAAGTTCAATCGAGCTGCAGATGAGCTACCGAGCTGTTCGGCACAGCACTTGGAAGACAATCCAAAGGCGCGCTAGTTCAAGTATCTAGATGCCTGAACTCGGTCTGCTACACGAGCTGGAACAAAACAACTATTCGTACTCTGCTGATTTTTAAAGAGGTAATGATAGTGTGTTCCGACTTCATCCGATTTGTAGGCTGGCTACGGACCTGAAACAAAAGCACTTGTCGAAGCTGAAGGTAACCAGGTACATTCGCCTACGGTATCGAGGCGTCTGAATTCGGACTGCAACCATAGCTACGACTGGACAACTATTCGCACTGTTTGTATTGTACCAGAGATGATGTGCGTTTCTGAATTGAATTCCTTCTCCTCCTCCTCCGCCTTGTCTTTCTCCTCTCCCTTCTCCTCCCCCTCCTCTTCCTCCTTCATCTGCTTCTTCTCCTCTTTCTCCTCCTCCTTCTCCTTCTCTTCCTCCTCATCCTCCTCCTCCTCATCATGATCATCGTCGCCCTTCTCCCCTTCCACCCTTCCCCCTCCTGCTCGTCATCCTTCTCTTCCTCCTCCCCCTCCTTCTCCTCATCCTGCTTTCTCCTCCTTCTCATTCTCCTCTCTGTTCCTCAGCCTCCTCCACCTCCTTCTCCTCCTCACTCCTCTTCTCCTCCACGTCCTCCCCATGAAACCGCACCCTCGCGCGCACGGGATGCGAGATTGCCGCGCCCGCATTCCATTCATGTACGTGGCAAGGAAGCTCTACGAGTTCCCGGCGGTAACCAAGGTTGACGGTCCACCGCCGGTTCCCAGTAATTCCGGCGCGCTGGGGGGCTAGTTTGCCCGAAAAATCTCGACGGAAGTTTTGCATAATTTTGGTCGGTTGACAATTACGTTCTCGAAATTTGACCATTCGTTAGAGCTCTAATACTTTTTCCCCAAATTCGATGTTATTCCCGCCCGCCAATTCAATTTCAGGTCGATCGGGTACATATTACTGTCAAAATGCCTTCAGGCGGGATCGGCTGTTCAATGTCATCTTGGCAGGTGCTGTCGATTTTCTGAATTCAACTCGAGCTGTAGAAGAGCTACAGAGCTGACAGGCACACCTACTATAGCTAGAATCATAAGGCGCGCTAGTCTCAAGTAGCTAGATGTCCGAACTCGGCCTGCTACCAGAGCTAGGACCAACAAACTATTAGTACCCTGCAAATTCTTCAAGAGATGAGGATGATTTCCTTAATGCAAGTCAAGCTGTAGATAAGCTCCAGAGCTGTTCGGCACCTCAATCGGAAGGTAATCATATAAAACGCTAGTTACAAGTATCCAGATGCCTTAACTTGGTCTGCTACCAGATCTGGAACCAAAAGCCTATTCGAACACTGCTAATCTTTAGGAGGTGATGCTTATCTCTGAACTTAAATCAGGCTGCGTATGAGCTAAATTGCTGTTCGGCACATCGCTCGAAAGGAAATCCAGAGGAACGCTCGTCTCAAGTATCTAGATGTCCGAACTCGGTCTGCTGCAAGAGTCAGGACCTGTAATAGATTCGTACTCTGCTAATTTTTCAAAATATGATGATTTCCTTACTGCAAGTCAAGCTGTAGATAAGCTCCAGAGCTGTTCGGCGCAGCAAACGGGATGTAATCATGAAACACGCTAGTTACAAGTATCTAGATGCCTGAACTCGGTCTGCTACCAGATCTGGAACCAAACTCCTAGTCGGACTCTGTTAGTTTTTTTGGAGATGCTGCTTATTTTCTGAACTCATAGAGCTGCAGATGAGCTACAAAGCTGTTCGGCAGAGCACTTGCAAGAAAATCGAGAGGCGCGCTAGCTCAAGTATCTAGATGCCTGATCTCGGTCTGCTACACGAGCTGGAACGAAACAACTATTTGTACTCTTCTATTTTTTAAGAGGTAATGGTAGTTTTCCCTACTTCATCCGATCTGTAGGCTGGCTACGGACCTGAAAACACTTGTCGAAGCTGAAGGTAACCGGGTACATTCGCCTACAGTATCGAGGCGTCTGAATTCGGATTGCAACCACAGCTACGACTGGACAGTTATTCGCACTGTAAATATTTTACCAGAGATGATGTGCGTTTCTGAATTGAATTCCTTCTCCTCCTCCTCCGCCTTTTGTTTCTCCTCTCCCTTCTCCTCCCCCTCCTCTTCCTCTTTCATCTGCTTCTTCTCCTCTTTCTCCTCCTCCTCCTCCTTCCTCCTCCTCCTCATCATCATCATCATCATCGTCCCCCTTCTCCCCTCCACCCTTTTCCTTCCTGCTCGTCATCCTTCTTCTCCTCCTCCCCCTCCTTCTCCTCCTCTTGCTTTCTCCTCCTTCTCAATCTCTTCGTCAGCCTCCTCCACCTTCTTCTCCTCCTCAATCCTTCTTCTCCTCCACGTCCTCCCCATGAAACCGCACCTTCGCGAGCACGGGATGCGAGATTGCCGCGACCGCATCCTATTCATGTATGTGGCAAGGAAGCTCTACGAGTTCCCGGCGGTAGCCAAGGTTGACGGTTTACCGCCGGCTCCCAGTTGGCCCACCCGGTTCGGGCGGACCTTCTTTTACTTCTTTCAGTGGTGCTAGTTTTTTATCTGTGCACTGTGATGACCTTTTGTTTCGTCTTCTTTCTTTGATGCTTTGGGTGTCGTTGCCTTTTTCCTCGCTGGTTTTGGTGTCGGTTTTTTTTTTTGGAGATTCTGAGAGATTTGAACCAATTCTTTCGAGAACAGGTATTGTTTCGCACCTGCTGTAGTGGGTTATGCCGGTTTTATTTTATTTTTTGGGTTTCTGTTTTATTCTGTCTTTTGTTTTTTTTATGTTTGCCAGCAACTTTTCCAGGCCTTTGTGTTGTTTTTTATTGTATTTTGTTTTTTGTATTTGTTTTATTTTTTTGTACGCCTCAGTAGTACTTCGAAACACGTGGGGCAACTGCCAAACCCGATAAAACCGAACAAAAATACATGGAAGCTGTTAGTTTTCAGGATACTTGAAGAGCACGCGTCTCCTCGCAATAGAGCAAGATTTGCGTTGTTAAGAGGCTCTACGAAGCTTCCCGGTGCCAGTAAGAGGTGGCGGGTCGTTGTACGCGGAGTTCTCACTTAGTGCTTTCCTCTCTGTTCAGTGCGTATTTTTCGTGTTCTTTTTTTTTTCATTTTTCACCTCACTCCTCTCCTTTCTTTTCATTCTTTATTGGTCCCATTGTCACCGGCCCGGGCGGACAATGTGGTGACCTGGCGTCGGTTTCTTGGAGATTGTGAGAGATTGACCCGTGGAGCTTCTCTGAAAACGAAGTGGCGGAGCTAGAGAGTAATTCTGGCGCGCTGCTGGGCTAGTTGGCCCGGAAAATGTCGACGGATTGTTTTACCTATTTAAAATTAAATGGTCAACATTCGACCATTCGTTAGAGTTCTAATATTCTGTACCCCCGTATTCGATCTTATTCCAGATCGCTATCTCAATATCAGGTCGATCGGGTAAATATTACTATCAAAAAGCATGTGGGCGGGATCGGCTGCGTAGTGTTATCTTGGCAGGTGCTGTCGGTTCTCTTAACTTAATTCGAGCTGGGGATGAGCTACATAACTGTTCGGCACAGCAATCGAAAGGCAATCATCAGGCGCGGTAGTCTCAAGTATCTAGATGCCCGAAAACGGTCTGCTACTAGAGCACGGACCAAACAACTATTCGTATGCTGCTAATTTTCTTAAGAGATGATGCTGATTCTTGGAACTCTACTCGAGCTACGGATGAGCAACACAGCTGTTCGGCACAGCAATCGAACAGGAATGATCAGAAGCTCCTAGTATCATGTATCTAGATGCCCGAACCCGGTGTGCTCGCAAAGCTGAAACCAAAACACTATTCGTACTCTGATAAAATTTAAAGAGAGATTGGTATTTTCTTGACTTAGCTCGAGCAGCAGATGGGCTACATAACTGTTCGGTACAACGTGATCAGCCGTGCTAGTATCAAGTATGTAGATGCTTAAACTCGGTCTCTTACCAGAGCTAGAACCACACCATATTCGTACTCTGCTAATTGTTGAAGAGCTCATGATAGTTTTGTCTACTTTATTCGAACTGTAGGCTGTTTATGGAGCTGAAAAGCACTTTACGAAGCAGACTGTCACCAGGTACATTGGCCTACGGTATCGAGACGTCTTGATTTGGCTAGCTCCGACTGGACAATTATTCACATTGTATACATTTATACGTATATATTATGAGAAAAAGGATGTGCGTTTTCTGAATTGAATTTGAGATCTAGGCCAGCTGAGGAGCTGAGATGCAGACTAATCGACAGAGACTGCCGCAGAGCATCAGTCTACCGTCTAGACGTCTGAGATCGGTCTGCTACCAAATAGCACTCATTTTTTACAGGCCGCTGCACAGGAGCTCCCTCCTCCTCCTGCTCCTCCTCTTCCTCCTTCTCCTTCTCCGCTCCGCCTCCTCCTTCTCTTTCTCGTCCTCCTTCTCTTGCTCCTCCTCCTCCTCCTCCTCCTCCTCCTCCTCCTCCTCCTCCTCTTCCTTCCATTTGCTTATTCTCCTCTTTCTTTTCCTCCTCCTTGTCTTCTTGCTCGTCTTCCTGTTCCTCCTCCTCCTCCTCATCATCATCATCATCATCATCCTCCCTTTTCCCTCTTCACCATTCCCCCTCCTCCTGCTCGTCATCCGCCTCCTATTTTTCCTTCTCTTCCTTCTCCTCTTCCTGCTCCTCCTCCTCCTCCTGCTTCTCTTCCTCAGCCTCCTTCACCTTCTTCTCCTTCTCACTCATTCTTCTCCACGCCCTCCTCCATGAAACCGCACCCTCGCGCGCGCAGAACGCGAGATTGCCGCGCCCGCATGCCATTCATGTATGTCGCAAAGAAGCCTACGAGTTCCCGGCGGTAACCCAGGTTGACGGTTTACCGCCGGCTCCCAGTTGAACATTCGTTTCAAGAACCAGTATTTTTCTCACGTGTAGTGTGTTATGCCGCGTCTGCCTGTGCAATTCTCAAGCCCGTAGCTGCAACATTATTACCAAAAGACGTGGAGGAACCCACTTCTTATAAAACCGAAAAAAATATACATTCTTCCAGCATGCAAGACATCTCTCCCCCTATATTCTGAGCACTGATACCCGCGTTGAGAGCTCTACGAGGGCCCCGGCGGTAACCTGGTTGACGGTTTACCGCCGGCTCCCAGTTGGCCCACCCGGCCCGGGCGGACAATGTGGTGACTGGCGTTGGATTTTCGGACATTGTGAAAAATTTGAGCGTTCGTTCCAATAATCATTGTTCTTGTAACGTGAAGTGGGTTATGCCGCGTCTGCCTGTCGAATTCTCAAGTCCGTAGAGGCAATATTACTGCCAAGAGACGTGGAGGAACCGACTTCGCATAAAACCGAAAAATATATTTTCCAGTTCTTAAGCTGATCTGCAAGAAAGCTTCCTCTTGTACTCAAGCGCGTGTTTAGAGCTCTAAGAGGCTTCCGGCGGTAATCTTGTTGACGGTTTACCGCCGGCTCCCAGTTGGCCCACCCGGCCCGGGCGGACAATGTGGTGATTGGCGTTGGATTTTCGGAGATTGTGATAGATTTGAACTTTCGTTTTGAGAACCTGTGTTTTTTTCACGTGTAGTGGGGTATGCCGCGTTTGCCTGTCAAATCTTCAGGTCTGTAGCTGCAATATTATTGTGAAAAGACGTGGAGGAACCGTCGGCCGTCGGGATGCATTTTTCGAGGTGCAAATTCTTCCGTGAATTTCATTCAAGCAGAAAGCAAGCAACACAGCTTTGAATTGCACCGATGAGTGTAGCATAGTGAGAAGCATGAGTCTGCATTGGCGGGGCTTGTGGTTGGAGATATACGAGAATATATTGCACGAGTATTGGTAGAGTTGTGTGCGTGATAGTTTTTTCTTTATTAAACCTTGATCAGGTTTAAACACCAGTATTTTTTCCATCTGTTGTGGGTTCTGATGCGTGTGCTAGTAAGTTTTCTAAGATCGTGGTACCTGCAGTATTATTGCCAAAAGACTATGTGGAACTGACTTCGTATCAACCCCAAATAATAAATTCTGCGAGTTCTCCAGCTGATATTGAAGGAAGCTCTGTCCTCGTAATCTGAGTACAAATTCTTTACGCTTCGCGTATCCCCACCAGCCCATCTCAAAACAGCAACTCTTGCGAAGCATGCCGACAGTCGTGTTTTTCAGGCGTGTTTCCGCCTGCCCCCGCATATCTTCCCTGTTCCTCTTTCCTCCCGCCTTCTTGTACATCCTCCTTGTGGTGGGAGCGGGAGAAGGACGAGGCGGAGGAGGAGGGAGAGAAAGCGCTCCTCGTGGTTTGAGTCGTTTGGGGTTCTCGTCCTGGTGTGAGTCGTTCGGGCCCTTCTTCCTGGTGTGAGTCGTTCGGGCTCTTCGTGGTGTGAGTCGTTCGGGCCTTCGTCCTGGTGTGAGTCGTTCGGGCTCCTCGTGGTGTGAGTCGTTCGGGGCCCGCGTCGTGGTGTGAGTCGTTCGGGCTCCTCGTTGTGTGAGTCGTTCGGGCGCCACGTCCTGGTGTGAGTCGTTCGGGCCCCTCCTTGTGGTGTGAGTCGTTCGGGCTCTTGTGGTGTGAGTCGTTCGGGCCTCTTGGAGGCCTTTTGGGGCGTCTTGGGGGCCTCTTGGCGGCCCCAGGGGCTTCTAGGAGCGTCTTGGGTGCCTTGGGGGAGCCTCTTCGGGCCTCTTGGGAGCCTCTTGGAGGCCGTTTGGGGCGTCTTGGGGGCCTCTTGGCGGCCCCAGGGGCTTCCAGGAGCGTCTTGGGTGCCTCGGGGGAGCCTCTTGGGGCCTCTTGGGGGCATCTTGGGGGCCTCTTGGAGGCCTCTTGGAGGCCTCTTGGGGCCTTGGGGCCTCTTGGGGCTCTTTGGGAGGGGTCTGGGAGGTATCTTGGGGCCATCTTTCGGCCGATCGATCACAGCTGGGGCGAGCATTTTTCTGCCTCCCCCCGTCGGGGCCAGAATCCTCGTGAGGGGTGTCGAATTTTAGCCCTCCCAGGAGTCGAAAAAGACCCCCCCAACCACCCGCGGGGCGCCCTCTCCAGGCCCAGGGGGAGGGGGTAGGGGGAGGGGTAAACCCCTCCCCGAAGGGGAAGAAGGGGGGTTGAGAACAGAGAGAGCTCTCTAAACCACTCACGCCCAAAGGGCCGGTGGGACTACATGGAATGGCAACGAAGGACAGTTATTTGTAGGCTATGACGAGAGTCCGCTGTACATCCCAGGCGCTCACGAACGCGGCAGCAGTTGCGCAGTTGGCAGCGCCCAGGGAGAGGAGATCTATTCTGGGTCCGTTTGGCACTGCACTCCAGTGGACCTCCCAGAGGCTGACGAGAGTGCCCAGTTGAGCAGTTGGCAGCGCCCGGGATTGGAAGTACCGTTTCCATCCGAGCAGGGCCGCTCTCTGTTGGACTGCCACCCCTCCTGCAAGGTCATGACATGATTGTGCAGTTGGCAACAGCACGGGGGCGAGGTCCCGTTTCGATCTGGGTAGGACCGCACTCCGCTGGACTCCTCGCGGTTGCGCAGTTCGCGGCACCCAGGCAGGCGAGGTCCCGTTTCGATCCGGGCAGCGCCGCAGTTCCCTGGACCCCACAGTAGCCACAAAAGTGGCGACAGTTGCGCAATTGGCAACACCCGGGAGGCGAAGGCCCGCCTCGATCAGGGCAGTACCGCACCCTGTTGCCCCCCCCCCCAAGGACCTCACGAAGGCGGCCCGCAGTCGGGAGCACCCAGGGAGACGAGGGCCGGGTTTGATCCGGGTAGGAACGCACTCCGCTGGACCTCCAAGGAGATCGCGGAAGTGGCGGCAGTTGTGCAGTCTGCAGTACTTGTCAGCACCAGGGGGGCGAGGAGACGCGACGACCAGGGGAGGAAGCGGAGGCAAGAGGATGAGGCAGGAGAAGGGATGAGAGGAGACGGGAGAATGCGGGAGGAGTGAGGGAGGAAAGACAGGAGCAGCACTATTCAGAATAGTGCTGCTCCTGATTCTTGATTTGAACAGACTGTTCAAATCAAGAACCCAATACAGGAGGGCTTGGGGGAACTAGGTGAGCAATGACAGGGAGAAGGAGTGGCAGAAAATAGCCAGAGTCGAAAAGAGACACCGAGATGGAGAGGGAGGTGAGAAAGACATGTGATTGGGCCAATGGAGCGGAGAGGAGGATCGAAGCATCGGGATCAGCAGCCGATACCGCCGATGGCGAATCGAGCCTGGTTGGGGAGGCAGCGGGACAGCGGGGGGGGGATGCGAAGGGGGTAGGGCGAGGGGGCGGGCACAGCGCAGCCCACGGTAGGGGAACGTCCTACTACCGTCAGTCCTCTTCCTCTTCATTGTGGTTTTTCTCCGCCTCCTCCTGCATTCTATTGGATAAAGGAGGGCCAGTTCCGCCGCGGGGGAAGACGAGGCCGATCTCGTTTTCCGCTGCAGCTGCCGAAGGACAGCTGGTGTAAGCAACGATTCACGAGGTCGTCCACCTGTCCCCGTGTCTCCCCGCTCCCCTTTAAATGCCATTCGCCCATCCCGAGCTCTTTCGAAGGGAGGCCGTGGAAACAGCTTGGGCCGCGTGGCATCCGGATTGGGCCCGAGTGCGGGTCGTGTGCCTCAGCAGAGCGTATTGCGACGAATTTGATGATCAGGGTGCTTGGCTGGACACACTGAGCATGCAGATGTGTCTCATTGTCGGTTAGACTCTGCTCGCAGAGGTTGATCTCCTGTGAGCGATCTGCAAGTTTGAGGCACTTCCATTAATTCTGGCATGCAGCAGGTTAAGAGAGGCTCGGTAAGTACGTCATGATAAAGATGCGCTAGTACTAGGTGTACTCAAATGGACCCCGCGTGCGAGTAGAAATCGTACATTCCGCCACTTTCCCCTTCCACTCTTCCTTCTCGTCCTCACGTCCTCCCCCTGCCTCTGCGTCTTGCTTCCCTTCCTCGTTCCCCTCCCCCTCCCGCCGATCATATCCAACCCTTGCAGCCTCCCTTCCTCGCCGTCTTCCTCTTGGCCTCCACTTCCTTCCCCTCCACCCGAGGATGCCAGGCACGCTCTCTCTCTCTCTCTGCCTCCCCTCTTCGCTGCAGGAGAACGGCTCCATGGAGAACGTCGTGCTGTTCATGAACCTGGCGAACGACCCCACCATCGAGCGCATCGTGACGCCTCGGTCGGAGGGGGGGGGGCGACAGGGCGCCCGAGGCCCCAGGCCTGCTCATGTCCCTGCGCTCCTCCTCCTCCTGCCTCCACCTGCTCCTCCCCCTCCTCCTCCTCCTCCCTCAACCTCCTCCTCCTCCTCCTCCTCCTCCCGCCTCCACCTGCTCCTCCTCCTCTCCTCCTCCCTCCTCCTCCTCCTCCTCCTCCTCCTCCTCCTCCTCCTCCTCCTCCTCCTCCTCCCCCTCCCTCCTCCTCCTCCTCCTCCTCCTCCTCCTCCTCCTCCTCCCTCCTCCTCCTCCTCCTCCTCCTCCTCCTCCTCCTCCTCCTCCCTTTCTCCTCCCCCGCCCGCGCGCGAGCGCGGCGGCGCGCCTGCCCACGGGACGCCTGCGGCGAGCGGTGCGGCGGCGAGCGGGGGGGGCAGGCGAGAAGGCGAAGGCCTTCTCGGAAGGCGGCGGGACCTGTCAGAGGCCCTCGCGGGGGAAAACAGGGGGCCCCGTTCCTTCTTCCAGGGCTCCTGAGGTCCACGCCCCGACGGTAGTGCTCGTACGTTTTGGGGGGGGTGGGTTGTGCTGGTGCTTGCCGGCGCCCTGCCGGGTGCTCGCCGTCGCCGGAGGTGCTCGCAGGCGCCTTGCGGGTGCTCTGCGGGCGCCCCCTGCGGGTGCTGCTCGGAGGCTCTGCGCAGTCGCCCCGCGGAAGGCCGCGCGGGCGAGGGCGGGCCGGACGCAGAGCAGGAGCGCCGCGGCGGAGCGGAGGCACGGCGAGCGGGAGGAGCACGAGGAGAGGCCTCCGAAGGGACGCAGGCGGAGAGCGGGAGCAGAGAATTGGTTTGACCGTTGTGAGGGCAGGCCTGCAGTGCATGGCCAGCGTGCTCTCAAGCAAGTGCAGCAAGGCAAAGTTCCAGCAGCAGAGTCCAAAGAGACACAGGGAGTCCTGGCCAGTTGCTGATTTTAACAAGAGCCAGAGGCAGGAAACAAAAAGCCTGCGGGAGCACGGAGAAGCAGTGCAGCGGCCAACGATGACACGCTGGCAACGGACCAGAATTGCAAGGCCGCCGAGAAGAAGGAGCCTGAGATGGCAGTCGGCGGTTATGGCTTCTGAGCGGCTAGGCTATGCCAGTGCCAGCGCCGCTCGGGGACAAAATTAAGGGTTTCCGTGTCTTCGGGGAGGCCTCAGGAAGTTTCTCAGAAGGCCGGGGGACTTCCGAGCCTTCTGAGACAGCCCTCTCTTCTCGCTTCCCCCCGGGCTCGTCGCCGACTCCGACTCGCCTAGTCCTCAGGGGGGCTGTGCAGTTATCGCGTGTGGCGGGGCCGTGTCGCTTCAGAGGCTTCGGTGCCGTAGGCGGGGTGGCTGCGTTCTATTTTGGGCACACCCTCCGGGTGAGCTTGTGGTCTAACGGAAAGTTCCAGAACATTGTTTCTGCCCCTCCTGCCTGTCGGGGACACTGCACCACCGCTGCGTCCTCTCTCTCCCCTCGTGTGCTCGGCGCAGCGGCCCCACCGCTCGATCTTCTAGAAGACCGCGCCCGGCGCGCATGCGAGCTTTCGCCTGCCTCCCCTGACTCCGGTTCCGCCCTGGGGCGGAAATTTCCGCGCCACGTTGTTTCGGCTCCGTTGATGGCCGAGTTCCGTCCTGCTTTGCCGTCGTTGTTTTCGTCATGCCTTTTCGGGAATATCCGCCCTGCCGTTTTAGGACGCGAATTTCCGTTTGCTTGTTCCCAGAAAGTGCGTGGGCAAGCGCAGTATAGGGTGTGGCAGTTCCCCGACCCCCTTTGGGACCTCCTCGTTGGGCATGGTTTCGTACGGCTAGTTGTCGGGTTTCGTTCGTGTTTGTGTTGTGTTTGTTAATTGCTTTTGTTCGCGTTTTCCTGCCCCCCTCAGGCGAAGCCCCCGAAAAAGCTTCGCTCGTTTTTTGTTCTGCGCTTTTCTGGGGGTCCTCTGGCCACCTCCCAGGACCCTCCCCGGAAAACAAATCGTGCGCCTGGAAAGCCACATGGTTGGCCTCGACTTGCGTGGGGCCAGCGAATTCATTCTGAGATGAATAACTAGGTCGCGTAGGGCCAGCGGGTTTAGAAATAAGGATGTCCCGAGCGAAGCGCTGGTTTTTGACATTCCGATCGATAAAGCACATGTTGAAGTACACATGTTCGTTCGTTGCGGATGTCTCGAGCGAAACGTCTGCCGTTCAGAATTTGCTGAAGATATCTTGATTGAAACGCTTGTTTTGTGTGCGATATATGTATATATATATATATATATACATATATATACATATATATACATATATATAGCCCCCCCCAGCACCCATTGATTTTCATCGCGGTTCGCGCTGATCGCACTCGCATTTTCTTGCCAGATTCGGTTCTCGCTCTGAGACGGCGGCATCGAATAATGAACGTCATCTGGAGAGCCAACCACTTGATCCTGCATCTCCTTCCCCTCTTTCACCTCGTCCATCCTCCTCCTCCTCCTCCTCCTCCTCCTCCTCAACCTCAGAAGATGCAAGCGTCCGCTTCCCCCGCCTTTGGGAGAACAGGTATAAGATATCAGCGGCAGCGCTATCAAGAACGATAAGCGATCCATATGATTTCTCAGGCATTCCAGGGATGCACAGGGATGCTAAGTGACGATCGCTGTGCAGGCTCAGGGATCCCAGGGATTCCAGGGATGCGAAGTCACGATCCCTGAGCAGGCTCAGGGACCCCAGGGCTTCCAGGGATGCGAAGTCACGATCCCTGTGCAGGCTCAGGGATCCCAGGGATCCCAGGGATTCCTGACCCTCCAGCAAAACCGACCTGGGGATCCACCAGCGATCCCGCGCTCAGAATCCCTGGGATCCCTGAGCCTGCTCAGGGATCGCGACGTCGGTGGTCAGCAAACCATATGATTTCTCAGGGATCCCAGGGATTCCAAGGATGGCAAGTCACGATCCCTGAGCAGGCTCAGGGATCCCCAGGGATTCCAGGGATGCGAAGTCACGATCCCTGTGCAGGCTCAGGGATCCCAGGGATCCCAGGGATTCCTAACCCTCCAGCAAAACCGACCTGGGGATCCACCAGCGATCCCGCGCTCAGAATCCCTGGGATCCCTGAGCCTGCTCAGGGATCGCGACGTCGGTGGTCAGCAAACCATATGATGTCTCAGGGATCCCAGGGATTCCAGGGATGCCAAGTCACGATCCCTGAGCAGGCTCAGGGATCCCAGGGATTCCAGGGATGCGACGTCACCATCCCTGTGCAGGCTCAGGGATCCCAGGGATCCCAGGGATTCCTGACCCTCCAGCAAAATCGGCCTGGCGACTTCGCAAAGATTTGGGGGGTTGGGAATCCCTGGGATCCCTGGGATCCCTGAGCCTGCACAGGGATCGTGACTTCGCATCCCTGGAATCCCTGGGATCCCTGAGCCTGCTCAGGGATCGTGACTTCGCATCCCTGGAATCCTGGGATCCCTGAGAAATCATATGGTTTGCTGACAACCGACGTCGCGATCCCTGTGCGGGCTCAGGGATCCCAGGGATTCTGAGCGCGGGATCGCTGGTGGATCCCCAGGTCGGTTTTGCTGGAGGGTTAGGAATCCCTGGGATCCCTGGGATCCCTGAGCCTGCACAGGGATCGTGACTTCGCATCCCTGGAATCCCTGGGATCCCTGAGCCTGCTCAGGGATCGTGACTTGGCATCCCTGGAATCCCTGGGATCCCTGAGACATCATATGGTTTGCTGACCACCGACGTCGCGATCCCTGAGCAGGCTCAGGGATCCCAGGGATTCTGAGCGCGGGATCGCTGGTGGATCCCCAGGTCGGTTTTGCTGGAGGATTAGGAATCCCTGGGATCCCTGGGATCCCTGAGCCTGCACAGGGATCGTGACTTCGCATCCCTGGAATCCCTGGGGTCCCTGAGCCTGCTCAGGGATCGTGACTTGCCATCCTTGGAATCCCTGGGATCCCTGAGACATCATATGGTTTGCTGACCACCGACGTCGCGATCCCTGAGCAGGCTCAGGGATCCCAGGGATTCTGAGCGCGGGATCGCTGGTGGATCCCAGGTCGGTTTTGCTGGAGGGTTAGGAATCCCTGGGATCCCTGGGATCCCTGAGCCTGCACAGGGATCGTGACTTCGCATCCCTGGAACCCCTAGGGTCCCTGAGCCTGCTCAGGGATCGTGACTTCGCATCCCTGGAATCCCTGGGATCCCTGAGCCTGCACAGCGATCGTCACTTAGCATCCATGTGCATCCCTGGAATGCCTGAGAAATCATATGGTTCGCTTATCGTTCTTGTTAGCGCTGCCGCTGATATCTTATACCTGTTCTCCCAAAAGGCGGGGGAAGCGGACGCTTGCATCTTCTGAGGTTGCGTTAGAAAAAGCATTCCGCTTGCAACACGTGACTCGGGAAGAGGAACGGAAAGGAGCAGGGATGATGAGAAGAGGATGCGTCTCCAGCTTCGCGGAAGAGGGAGAAGGCGTAGAGTGGGTGCTGGGGGGGGCTGTCCATACATATATATATATATATATATATATATATATTGTTTGCTTCTCCCCTGGGGACCAGAATTCAGAGGATCTCTCAGGTAAAACGCTTGTTTTCACGTGCCCAGGTGTTGATGATGAGACGCTCCGTTTCACGCGTCGAGGCTGCCCAGGGAGATGTCTAGCATGAGGATGTGTTGAGAACTTTTCGAGCGAAGCGCTTGCTTTCACTTGCCCAGGTCGCCCAGGCGCTCGGCACGTCCCCGCGCACGGCGTTCCCTGGCGCGCCGCCCTGGCGCGCGCCCTGGCGGGTCCCGTGGCAGGTCCCTGACATGTCCATGGCACGTCCCCTGAAATGTCCCCTGGCGTGTCCATTGGCGCATTCCCTGGTGCGCCCCTGGCACATCCCTTGGCGCGCCCCTGCGGCCTGCGCCCCCTGTCGTCTCGCCCCGTGTCGGAACCGAGCCGGGTTGTGAGTTCGAGCTGGTTAGGTGTCCCGTACGTTTCGACTACAATTGCCCTGGGCGGGCCATGCGTTCAGGCAGTTCGAGCTAAACATCCAGAGCAGTTCGGTCAACGATACGGACGCCAAAACGATTGGATCCACAGCGCAGTACAGTTTAGCACGGTATGGAACAGCACAGTTCAGCACAGCATGGCATTGCGCAGCGCAGCGCAGCACAGCCCCCTCAGCACGGAGTCATCACAATGGATATCATCAGCTCTGTCCCTGCCCAGTGCCCAGGTTAGGACAGTACTATATTCATATCCAGGGTCGTGGTTCGAATGTTATGTTTGCAGTGTGCTGCCGTCTTTGGTGAGAGGATTAGGTTGTTCCATAGCGATGCGGGCTCGATGAGCCGACTGTCGTTGCTACGGGAATGAAGGCGCCCAGGTTCTTCACAGAGATGCTGGCTCAATGAGTTGGCAATCGTGGCTCCGAGCACAACGGCACGGACTGTGCCATCGCTGACGAGAGTAGGTTGCTGCACAACAATGGGGGAGTAATCAAATATTAGCGGTGGCACTGGCCTGGCGGTTGCGCAGTTGTCGCCACTCATCTTCATCCTCCTCTTCGTCATCCTCCTACCCCCTCCTTCCCATCATTTTGATTATGCCCTCGCTCTTCCACTTTCCCCTCATCCTCCTCCTCCATCTCCCCCCTCCCTCCTCATCATTGCAAGTATGCCCTCACCCTTCCCTCTACTCCTCATCCGCCTCTTGTTCCTCCTCCTCCTCCTCCTCCCCATCCTCTTTCTTTCCTCCCCCCAGTCCCCTTTGAGCCTGTGGTTTCACTACCTCCATCCCGCTCTCGCGTGCCTATCTGTGTCTTCTGAGTCCCACAGCGCGTGAGCCACTCATGTAATATTCACGATCACTGCCAGTCCTTGTCGTGCCATCATCGTTTGGCCATTTGCTATTTTTAGATGTCGTGGAAGGGTGAGGCACGCTGCGCGGTGAGTGTGCCAAGCGGGCGGATCGGGCCAGCAGCACCAGCCGCCGCCTCTGGGCGAAGTCCCAGCGCGAGGATGCAGAGGAAGAGGAGCATAAGGAGTGTGAGAGTGGAAATGATGGCGGTCGGGAGGAGGGCACTGCACAGCGGGGCTCAGCGATCCCCCAGGGCGCTGGGAGGATGCCACGGGCGCCCGGGGCTGCGAAGGCTGGCCCTGACCACGGCCGAGTACTTCGCGTACACGCGCCTCCGCCCGCCAGCTTGCCCGCTTCCTCTCGCTCCTGGGGGGCTCTGGGGGGCGCGAAAGCGAGCAGCATATTTGAGCGGGGGATCCGAGGGAGCGAGAGTGAGCGAGTGAGTGAGAGACTGGGAAAGAGAGAGAGGGAGGGAGGTAGAGCGAGAGAGGGATAGAGAGAGAGGGAGAGAGAGAGAGAGAGAGATCGAGAGCCAGAGAGAGGGATCGAGCGTTCGCTTTGTATAGAGAGAGGGAGGAAGGGAGGGAGGGGGAGATTGAGGCGGTCAGAACTGGAGAACGAGAGAGAGAGAGCAGCCTTCTTCGATCCGTCTCGGCATGAGCTCTGGTGCAATTCTTGGCTTGCTCCGTCCGCAACCTGATGACGCGCGATTTCCTCTTCGCCGAGTCATCGGGAGGCGTGTCCTGGGAGGAGCCAGAGAGAGAGAGAGAGGGAGCGAGGGAGACAGGGGTAAAGAGAGAACCCAACATCCGCACGTGGCGTTGCGAGACGCGCTGAGGGTGAGGGCGAGGCAGCGAGAGGACGCCCCCCCGCGGGGGCGGGGGCGAGGCGGGCCACGCCGCCTGCGCCGCGCCCTCCCCGCCCGAGGCGCGAGCAGCACGTGTTCGTCATCCTCACCGACATGTCCTCCTACGCCGACGCCCTCCGCGAGGTGTCCGCCGCGCGCGAGGAGGTCCAGGAGGGGAAAAACACACACAGACACAATTAATCGGCGATTTCCCCGAAAATATGGGAACATATGGGAAGTGGGGGGGAAGACTAAAACCCAGAAAATAGGCGAAGATATGGGGGATCCTGTTATTTGTGTCTGTTTCTTTGTGTGTCCCAGGGCCCCTTCAGAGGTGCCCGGACGTCGTGGCTACCCCGGGTACATGTACACCGACTTGTCCACCATCTACGAGCGCGCTGGCCGTGTGGAGGGCAAGACTGGTTCCATTACGCAGTTCCCCATCTTGACCATGCCCAACGACGACATCACGCACCCCATCCCGGACCTGACCGGGTACATTACAGAGGGGCAGATCTTCGTGGACCGTTCCCTGCACAACAGGCAGATCTACCCGCCGATCAACGTGCTGCCGTCCCTCAGCCGGTTGATGAAGTCGGGCATTGGCCAGGGGATGACTCGCAAGGACAGCTTGTGTCGGCAGAGGAGAAGGGAGAGGATCAGGAGGATGAACACTGGCGATGAGTACGATGAGTTGAATGAGAAGACAGGGAGCGAATAAGGAGAGATATGAGAAGGATGATGCGAAGAAGGGAGGAGTGCCGAGGAAGTGGGCAGCTCGAGGAGGGATGATGAGGAGCAGGAGGAGGAGAAGGAGGAGAGTGATGAGAGATGGGGGGACATGGAGGACGCAATGGAGGAGGAGGAGGAGGAGGAGGAGGAGGAGGAGGAGGAGGAGGACGGGCGGCGAGGAGGAGGGCGGGGTAAGGAGGATGAGGAGGAAGATGAGGGTTGAGAAAGTATGCGCAGATGCAGCAGCAGGAGCAATAAGCGGGGGAATCGGAGCAGCAGGAGCAGAAGAAGGCGGGGAGGACCACGGCAACGTGTCCGATCAGCTGTACGCAAACTACGCAGAGGGCCAGGACACAAAAGCCATGAAGGCCACCGGCCTGCTGCCAGCGGCCCTCCGGCTTGCGCGGACCGGGGGACGTCTCGTGCTCACGTTTGTTGGTTCTCTCGTTCCTTCTGCTCCAGCTCATCCTCCTCATCCTCGTTTGGCACCTCCCGCATCTCGCTCTGGGCTGGCGCGAATGCGATGCGGGCGTATTCTTCAGTCATGCCTTTGCCGCTGTCTCCCTCCCTTCGCGTCTGTCTCATGCTGCAGCGCACGATAGCACGAACACCGCATGCTGTAACATAGTGGTTCGCTGGTCTTCGCAACATGCCACAGGCCAGCACGCTCTAGCGCGCACTCGGGTTTCGGCTCGTCGCTCGAAGGTCGTCCGCTTACTTTTCCCGTGAGAGCTGGCGAATGTCATATTGCCCAATGCTTTGACAAGTGGGCTCGATCACAGGGGGGTGTCGTCCTCCCTCCTCCGTTCCGTCCTCCGCCCTCCCTCATCTCAGCCTCGTCCCTCCTCTCATCTTTGTCCTCCCCCCTCCAGTCTTCCTCCGCCTCCTCTTCCCCTCCCTCCCTCCTCCCTTCCCCGTTCTGCGCCGGCTAGAGTTCCTCGTGCGGCCGAGCCAGCGCGACGAAGCTCACGCTCCGCCCCGCCCTCAGCCCCCGAGGGCCCATGGCCCCAGGGGAAGAGGGGGAGGAGGAGGGGGAGGAGGAGGAGGAGGAGGAGGAGGAGGAGGAGGAGGAGGAGCAGGAGGAGGCCACGCGGCCCGAGCCGGCCGCCGCCCCAGGAGACTGGCCGACGTTGCCGCCCCTCGCTCTCGGGCGCGTGGCCTCCGCCGCACCCGGGCGGCGGCCGCGCTCCTCGCAGGTCGTCTAACACCGCTGCCGGCCCTTTCGGCGGCTGCGGGCCGCGGGCCCCCGTGCAGCCAGCCGGCCGGTTGCCGTGGCCGTGCCTCCTCCTCGCAGGAGGGAAAGAAACACACAGACACAATTCATCGGCGATTCCCAGAAAATATGGGAAAATATGGGAAGTGGGGGGGAGGACAAAGACCCAGAAAATATGGGAAAATATGGGGGATATCTTTATTTGTGTGTATTTATTTGTGTGTCCCAGTTCCCCTTCATCCTCGCGCGCTGCCTCGGGATCTTCCCGTCGCTCGCCCAGGCTGTGCTCGGAGGTCGACAGACCTCCTGCCCTGACACGTCGTTCAGCGGACTGGCCGTTTTCGGTTCGCGAGAGGGCGTCGCGGCCGTCACGTTTGCGGGTCCAGGTCCGTCGGTTTCGGTCCTAGGCCGTTTTCACTGAAGGGTTTACTAAAGGGCGGGTTGTCCACCGCCGATGTGTGGTGCCAGCGTCTTCTGCCGTTCCTGTTCCTGCTGGACGGCGTGACGTGCAGCTTCGCGGGCCGTCGCCAAACTGCGCACCTCCTCTTTTGCGAGCTCGCGCGATACCCCAGCCGCCGAGCCATGCCGTTCCAGATGCCTCTGGCGTCCTGGGTGCTGCTCCTCCTGGAGTCTCTGGGGTTCCTCCTGCTGCTCCTGGAGATGCGGGACGAGGTGGAGGTAGCGGACGCCGAGGACCACATCTGGACTGGCGTCCGCGTTGCCGCCGACAGCCCCCTTCAGGAGGCAGCTGTCGGCCGCAGCCGCGCATGGGCCGCCCTCGCCGCCGACAGCCTGTCGGTGCGCCTGGGCCGCCCCTTCGGCGCTGCCATCCTGTCGCAGTCTGAGAGGCCCGCCTGCGAGGCAGGCGGCAAGAGACACGGCGATTCCCTGGCGGGGTCTTCCTGAGGTCGGGTGTCCCCAAATGGGGTGGTGACCACACCGTGTGGGATTCGGGGTCACCGCACGGTTTTGGGACTCGAGTCCCTCTCCGAGGATGTCTCGGGCGACAGGAGCATCCGAGGTCCTAAAACCGTGCGTTGATGGACCGTGCGGTGAGGTCTTGGGGGATTTCGAGGTCACCGCACGGTCTGTCGCCGCACCGTTTCGGGACTCCAAATGAGGACAAGTGGAGGTGTGTTAATCGTGTTCTCGTTTGCGTCCTTCTGGAGGTGCTTCCCCCACAGGCGATCATGGATTTGCTGTTCTCTTTCGCCGTGCAGCGGTGGACGGGCCCCAGGGCTGCACGAGCACGCCATTGCTCAGCGGAGCTGGAGCTCATGATATTGCCTGCTCCAGAGATGCCGAGGTGGTCGAGGACGGGCATTCGCTGGCAACAAGCTGGTGTCGTGGGCGTGTGGGTCCGACGTAACGAGGATGCCGAGGATGTGTTCAACGCCCGCATCCACTTGCAGTGGCGCGCTAACGTGTATTCAGGCCCCCATCATTTTTCCCAGAAGGGGCTTGGGCCCAGGGTTCTCCTTTAGTTGCTTAACCCCTTGGCCTCGTCTTGCGTAGGGCTGGCGAATTCATCTTGCGATAAATAACGAGATCGCCTAGGGCCAGCGAATTAAGACTTTGAGGATGTCTGCGAAACGCCTGTTTTCTACAAGTTTGTCGAGGATGTCTCAGGCGAAACGCTGGTTTTGCAGAGTTGGGGGATGTCTCGAGCGGGGGCCAGAATTCAGGGGATGTCCCAGGCGAAATGCTTATTCTCTCATGCCCAGGTCGCCCAGAGGGGGTATCTAACATGGCTGGTTGTCTTTGTTCAGAGGGAGCCACGTGGTTTCACGTGTCCATGCCACCCAGGGAGGTATCTTAGGTGATTGCCATCTGCCCTTCGCTGGAACCACGTGGTTTCACGTGCCCAGGCCACCCAGAGGGGTATCTAAAATTGAGGCCCTTCGGTGGAAACATGTGTTTTTACGTTTCCAGGCCACCCAGGGGTGTATCTACCATGGTGTGTTTTCACGTTTGTTCGTCTCTGGGGGCGAAAGGGGCCCACATGTTTTCACGCTTGTTCCACTCAGGGGCGAAAAGGACCCACGTGTTTTCATACTTGTTCAGCTCTGGCGCGAACGGGACCCTAATATTTCCACGCTAAACATTATTCCGCTCCGGCGCGAAAGGGACCCACGCGCTTTCGCGCTTCTTCCGCTCTGGGGCAAATCTGAGGCGAAAGGGATTTACGTGCTTTCACGCTTGTTCCGCTCTGCCGCGAAGAGGGTCCACGTGTTTTCACGCCTGTTCCTTCACGGGCGAAAAGGACCCACATGTTTTCACGCTTGTTCCGCTCTGGCGCAGAAGGGACCTCGTGTTTTCACGCTTGTCCCGCTCTGGCGCGAAAGGGACCCAAGCAATTGCCACGCTTGTTCCGCTCTGGCGCGGAAGGGACACGTGTTTCCACGTTTGTTCATCTCTGCGAGAAGGCGGTCCACGTGTTTTCACACTTGTTCCGTCACGGGCGAAAAGGACCCTCGTGTTTTCACGCTTGTTCCGCTCTGGCATGATGTTATCACGCTTGTTCCGCTCTGGCGCGGAAGGGACCCCCGTGTTTTCACGCTTGTCCCGCTCTGGCGCGAAATGGACCCACGTGTTTTCACACTTGTTCCGCTCTGGCGTGAACGGGACCCACGTGGCCTGGGGCGAAAAGGACCCATTTGTTGTCACGTGTCTGGGCCACCCAGGGGGGGGATATCTAACATGTGCTCGTAAGCCAATAAGAATAGCGACTCGACACCATGTGTGAAATAACTCGAGACGTGCCGTCCTGGGGAGGCCTTCCGCGGCCGATTGGGGACGCTTCCTGCGGCGAAAGGGCTGAACGTGTCGTCGCATATGTTCCGCTCTGAGGCAGACGGGGACCCACGTGTTGTCACGCTTGTCCCGTTCTGGCGCGAAAGGGACCCACGTGTTTTCCGGGCTGTTCCGCTCTGAGGCGAAGCAGACCCGCGGGTTTTCATGTTTTTTCCGCTCTGGCGCAAAAGGGACCCATTTGTTTTCAGGCTTGTTCGTCTCTGGCGCGAAAGGGACCCACATGTTTTCGCGCTTGTTCCGCTCTGGCGTGAACGGAACCCACGTGTTTTCCCGGTTGTTCCGCCTTGGAACGCAAGGGACCCATTCGCTTTCACGCTTGCTCTGCTCTGGGTCGAGAGGGACCCACGTGTTTTCACGCTTGTTCCAGGTCGCCCAGGCGGACCTCTAACATGAGGATGTGTGTTGGGGATGTGTGGAGCGAAACTTTTGTTTTCACGTGTCCAGGTCGCCCAAGGGAATCACTGGCATGAGAATGCGTTGGGGATGTTTAGAGCGAGACTTTCGTTCTGTAGGATTTGTTGAGGATGTCTCGAGCGAGGGCTTCGCCTGCAGCGAACGCCTCCCTCTGCAGGTTGTGTTGAGGATGCCTCCCGCGAAACGCTGGTTTTGCATTGAGGAGGTGTCGTGCGGGGGCCTTGTCGTCGATTGGGTGCGTTTCGTTTCGGCTCGGATTCGCCCCCCGATCGGTTCGTCCCACTTTGGAATTGAAACAGATACTGAGTTTGAGCTGGTTGAACGTCCCGCATATTACGACTGCAGCCGGCTTCGGGCGAACCATGTGCGTAGGCAGCTTGAGCTCAAGATCCAGCTCAGTTCGGACAGGATTGGGGTGCCAAGGATGGTTTGATCCACAACGCAACGGAAAGCAATACACTTCAACACAGCATGACGCAGCACAGTGCAGCAAGGCACGCATCAACAGCAATCTGCGCCGAATCGCGCCCCCGATGACTTGCGAGGGGCCCTGGCACCTCGCATTGCGGCTTCCTCGTCAGGCGACGTCATGCAGTTTCAGGATGTTGAGCCAGAGCGTATTCGTCTTGGTTTGTCTTGTCTCGCTTCGATTCGGGTCGGTTCGGCCTTCGTCTCGGTTCGTACCGTTTCGATTCGTCTTGATGCAGTTCCTTGGCGTTTTGGTTCGCTGAGCTTCGGTCCGTCCACTCTTGGTGCGTTTCGCGTCGGTTCGGAGTCGCCCCCTCTTGGTTCGTCCCGTTACGGAACTGAATCGGATCTCGAGTTCGAGCTGGGCGAGCGCCCCGCGCGGTTCGATTGCGACCAGCTCGAGATGTGCGTCCAGGCAGCTCTAACTTAAGATCAAGATCAGTTCGGTAAGGACTATGACGCCAAGAACGACCCGATTCACAACGCAGTAGAGCACAGCGCAGTTCAACGCGGCATGCCACATTTCAATTCGTCACAGCACATCACAACACAGCCCCTGGCACGGTACATCACCAGCGTTGCCTTGAGCATTGCAACTGTCTGGTGTCTCGGAAAATCTCCATGTGTCCTATTGTAGTGGCCTCCGGCCATTGCCGCCGATCCGGGGCGCTCCGGATGATGATGATGATGATGATGATGATGATGATGATGATGATGATGATGATGATGATGATGATGATGATGATGATGATGATGATGATGATGCTGGTGCTGGTGCTGATGATGATGATGATGATGGTGGTGGTGGTGGTGGTGGTGATGATGATGATGATGATGATCCTGATGCTGATGCTGATGCTGATGCTGATGCTGATGCTGATGATGATGATGATGCTGATGATGATGATGATGATGATGATGATCATGATGATGATGATGGTGGTGATGTGACGATGGTGATGGTGATGGAGACGGTGATGATCCTGCTCCCCCCCCTCTCTCCTGTCCCCCCCCCTCTCTCTCCTGTCCCCCCCTCTCTCCTGTCCCTCCCCCCCATCTCTCCTGTCCCCACCCCCCTCTATCCTGTCCCCCCCCACTTCTCTCTCCTCTGTCCCCCCCCCCCCTCTCCTGTTTCCCCCCTCTCTCTCCTGTCACCACCCCCTTACTCTCTCTCCAGTCCCCTTCACCTTCTCTGTACTGTCCCCCCCCCTCTCTCCTGTCCCCCCCCCCTTCTCTCCTACGCTCTCTCTCTCTCTCTCTCCCCACACGCCCCCCTCTCTCCTGTCCCCACTCCCCACTCTTCTCGCCACTGTCCCCACCCCCCACCCTCGCTCCTGTCTCCCCCCCTCCGCTCTGCCTCTTCCCCCCCCCGCTCCCTGTCCCCCCCCCCCCTCTACAATTACCCGATGGCGGCCTGAAAAGTATTGACCCCCACCCGCGTATTGTTTTTTACACACAGGATTCCCGGGAGTTGGGTTTTCGCTTGCGTTTTTTCAAAATGCTGCTCTCGCTGAGGCGCCGGCCTCATTTCTGCTCCCGAATCGTTCCGAATCGTGCTCCCGCTGCAGCGTGGGCCTCATTTTCGGATCGGTGTTTGGCCTCCGTCGTTCAGGATGGCGTTCTCGCCCCAGCGCGGGCCTCTTTCTCGCGCGCCCATCCGCCCGCCCCACTACCGCACCGCACCACCACCACCACCACCACACCACCACCACAACCACACCACCACCACCACCACCACCACTACCACCACAACCACCACCACCAGCCAGCAGCAGCACCACCACCACCACCACCACAAACCACGCACACACGCACGCACGCACGCACGTGCACCACCACCCACTACGCACGCGCGCGCGGAGCCACAGGTCCGCTACGACACGCGTCCGCGGATAGAGAAAATCAGCGCCATGGTAAGGGATGGGAGGGAGGGGTAGGACGTCAGATATGACGCGAGCGCACCTAGCTTGCCTATCCCCCTCCCCCTCTCTCCTGTCCCCCCCCTCTCCTCTCTCCTGTCCCCCCCCCTTGCAGAGCGTTCCCTCTCTCCGAGACCCCCCCCCCTCTCTCATGTCCCCCCCCCCCCCCTTGCAGCGCCCACCTGCAAAGCGGACCCTCCCGCCTTTACCTGCAGCTCCCGCTCCCGCCTGAGAGGGCCCCCCCGTTTGCAGCCCCCCCTCCTTGCAGAGCGCCCCCCCCCCCGCTCCTGCCCTCACCCTTGCAGAACAAAACTCCAGGGGGTGGGGGGGGCGAAATCGAGGGGCGGGGCTGGCAGGGGGGGGGAGGTGCCGAGCACTGAATTCGTCAGTTCATGAGGTCCCCCCCCCTCGCAGAGCGAAGCTTGAGCGAGCTCAAGCCCACGCTCTCAGAAATTCTTCACGCTTCGCGTATCCCCACCAGCCCATCTCAAAACAGCAAGTCTTGCGAAGCATGCCGACAGTCGTGTTTTTCAGGCGTGTTTCCGCCTGCCCCCGCATATCTCCCCTGTTCCTCCTTCCTCCCGCCTCCTTGTACATCCTCCTTGTGGTGGGAGCGGGAGAAGGACGAGGCGGAGGAGGAGGGAGAGAAAGCGGTGGGAGGCAAGAGGGATTTAGCGGAGACGACGACCACAGCGATGATCCTAACAACGACGACGCACCCGACGACGACGACGATATCGACCGCGACGACGACGACGACCACAACCGCGACGACGACGACGACGACGACGTCGACGACGACGACGACGAAGGCGGCGGCGACGACGACGACGACGACGACGACGACGACGACGACTGGTGGGAGTCGTTGGGGCCCCTCGTGGGGTGAGTCGTTCGGCCCCATCGTCCTTGTGTGAGTCCTTCGGGCCCCTCTTCCTGGTGTGAGTCGTTCGGGCTCCTCGTGGTGTGAGTCGTTCGGGCCCCTCGTCCTGGTGTGAGCCGTTCGGGCTCCTCGTGGTTTGAGTCGTTCGGGCCTCTCGTCCTGGTGTGAGTCGTTCGGGCCCTTCTTCCTGGTGTGAGTCGTTCGGGCTCTTCGTGGTTTGAGTCGTTCGGGCTCTTCGTCCTGGTGTGAGTCGTTCGGGCTTCTCGTGGTGTGAGTTGTTCGGGCCCCTCGTCCTGGTGTGAGTCGTTCGGGCCCCTCCTCCTGGTGTGAGTCGTTCGGGCTCCTCGTGGTGTGAGTCGTTCGGGGCCCTCGTCCTGGTGTGAGTCGTTCGGGCTCCTCGTGGTGTGAGTCGTTCGGGCGCCTCGTCCTGGTGTGAGTCGTTCGGGCTCCTCCTCCTGGTGTGAGTCGTTCGGGCGCCTCGTCCTGGTGTGAGTCGTTCGGGCCCCTCGTCCGGGTGTGAGTCGTTCGGGCTCCTCGTGGTGTGAGGCGTTCGGGCACCTCGTCCTGGTGCGAGTCGTTCGGTCCCCTCGTAGTAGGAGTAGTAGTAGTAGTAGTAGTAGTAGTAGTAGTAGTAGTAGTAGTAGTAGTAGTAGCAGCAGATGAAGTAGTATTAGTAGTAATAATAGTAGTAGCAGTAGTAGTAGCAGTAGTAGTAGTAAGTGTAGAAGTAGTAGTAGTAGTAGTAGTAGTAGTAGTAGTAGTAGTAGTAGTAGTAGTAGTAGTAGTAGTAGTAGTAGTAGTAGTAGTAGTAGTAGTAGTAGTAGTAAGTAGTAGTAGTAGTAGTAGTAGTAGTAGTAGTAGTAGTAGTAGTAGTAGTAGTAGTAGTATCGCCCCCGTGACTCATCCCTCAACCCCCCAACCCCCCGGCCGGATTTCTTTTCTTCTTTCCGCGGGGGGTCAACCTTTGCGGCGACCCGTTAAACCCGGGACCCTTGGCGGCGCATGGATTTCTTTCCTTCTTCCCCGCGCGCGTTGCCGTTGGAATCCCTGAACCCCTCCGACTACCGTACAACTCGTTGGGTTCCTAATATATTGGGTTCCCAATATTTGGGGTTTCCAATATATCGGGTTTCTAATATATTGGGTTTCGAATATATTGGGTTTCCAATATAGTGGGTTTCCAATATATTGAGTTTCCAATATATTGCGTTTCCAATATACTGGGTTCCCAATATATAAGCCCGAACCCGAACCCAAACCTCACCGGCTGTAATTCAGTTGTTCCCGTACTAATACAAATCCCTAGTGCAACCGCGATTAAGGTGTTGTTGCATTGCACTTACAGTCTCGGCTCTCACGCTTTTCTTCCTCTGGTTGCGCTTGGGGGGGTGGGACCCCTCGCGCGGGCACCCCCGCGGCTGGGAGTTCATTCCTCTTCCGGAATTTGAGGGGGGGGTAACCCCCGTGCTCGAACCCCATCGCCAGGGTTTTTTTTTTTTCCTCCGCGGAAACCGGACCCCCTGGGTTCTTCGGCGCGCCCCATTTTTTTTTTCTTTCCGGTTGGGCCTCCATGGGTCTTAGGTTGGAGTCACCCGGGTGATTAGTAAAGTATAGTAGTAGTAGTAAGTAGTAGTAGCAGTAGTAGTAGTAGTAGTACAGTTAGTATGAGGGTAGTAGTAGTAGTAGTAGTAGTAGTAGTAGTAGTAGTAGTAGTAGTAGTAGTAGTAGTAGTAGTAGTAGTAGTAGTAGTAGTAGTAGTAGTAGTAGTAGTAGTAGTAGTAGTAGTAGTAGTAGTAGTAGTCGTATCGTAGTAGTAGTAGTAGTAGTAGAAGTAATAGTAGTAGTAGTAGTAGTAGTAGTAGTAGTAGTAGTAGTAGTAGTAGTAGTAGTAGCAGTAGTAGCCGTAGTAGTAGTAGTAGTAGTAGTAGTAGTAGTAGTAGTAGTAGTAGTAGTAGTAGTAGTAGTAGTAGTAGTAGTAGTAGTAGTAGTAGTAGTAGTAGTAGTAGTAGTAGTAGTAGTAGTAGTAGTAGTAGTAGTAGTAGTAGTAGTAGTAGTAGTAGTAGTAGCAGTAGTAGTAGTAGTAGTAGTAGTAGTAGTAGTAGTAGTAGTAATAGTAGTAGTAGTAGTAGTAGTAGTAGTAGTAGTAGTAGTAGTAGTAGTAGGAGTAGTAGTAGTAGTAGTAGTAGTAGTAGTAGTAGTAGTAGTAGTAGTAGTAGTAGTAGTAGTAGTAGTAGTAGTAGTAGTAGTAGTAGTAGTAGTAGTAGTAGTAGTAGTAGTAGTAGTAGTAGTAGTAGTCGTACAAGTAGTACAAGTAGTACAAGTAGTACAAGTAGTCGTATCCAAGGCAGTTTGGAGGCCTCTTGGAGATCGTAGAGGGGCCTCTTGGGCTCTCTTTTGAGCCTCTTGGGAGCGTCCGGGGGCCCTCTTGGGCGCCTCTTGGAGCGTCTTGGGGGCCTGTTGGGGCCATCTTTGGGGCGATCGATCACAGATGGGGCGAGCATTTTTGTCAGTACCCCCGTCGGGGCCACGATCCTCGTGAGGGGTGTCGAATTTTAGCCCTCCCAGGGATAGAAAAAGGACCCTCTGACCACCCGCGAAACCCCCTCTCCAGGTCCAGGGGGAGGGGGTAGGGGGAGGGGTAAACCCCTCCCCGAAGGGGAAGAAGGGGGGTTGAGAACAGAGAGAGCTCGCTTAACCACTCACGCCCAAAGGGCTGGTGGGATTCATCCGCCGTTTTGGTGTGCATCGAGGTCGTCCTGGCCTTCGTCGGCTTCAGCTTGAACCGCCTGTTCGTCAGCGTCGGTTTCGCCTCCTGGGTGGAAGCGTAGACCGCTCCTTTTGCTGGGGGCCTAATTTAGCCCGCTGCTCGTTAGCTGCGCGTTGACTTGACGCCGTGCGATGTGTCGCGACGGTCGCGATCAAATTATCCTGGCGAAGGACCCGACCATATACAGTTGTGGGTGCCGCAATTGTGAACATCTTGTTCGGTGAAACTCCCTATGGGGCCACGAAGCGCTGCACTGAGTGGGGGGGAGCGCTGTTCTGGGTGAGTGGTGTGTCAAACACGGTTTCAGGGACGTATGCGGACGGCCCCGCTGGGGGGTTCGGTGGAGCTCCCTATGGGGCCACGAAGCGTTGTACTGGGTAAGCGAAATTGCGAACTTGGGCTTCCGGGGCGCATGCGGACGGTCCCACTGGAGGCTTCGGTGGAACTCTCTATAGGACCACGAAACGCTGTACTGGGTGGGTGAAAATGCAAAATTGGGCTTCCCGGGCGCATGCGGACGGTCCCACTGGGGGCTTCGGTGGAGCTCACTAACGGGCCACGAAATGTTGTATTGGGTGGGTAAAAATGCCAAGTTGGGTTTTCAGGACGCATGCGGACGGTGGCACTGGGGCCTTCCGTGGAGTTCCCAACGGGGCCACGAAATTCTGCACTGGGTGGTCTGAAAATGTTACAATGGGTGTTTCGGGGCGCTTGCGGACGGTCCCACTGGGGCCTTCGGGCGAGCTCCCTGTGGGGCCATGAAACGCTGCGCTGGGTATGCGAAAATGCCACATTGGGTGTGCGGGACGCACGCGGACGGTGGCATTGGGACCTTCGGTGGGGCTCACTGTGGGGCCACGAAGCGCTGTAATGGGTGGGTGAAAATGCCAAATTGGGTGTTTCAGGACGGACTCGGACGGTCCCACTGGGGGCTTCGGTGGAGCTCCTTGTGTGGCCGCGAAACGCTGTACTGTGTGGGGAGTGGTGGTGTGGGAGGGGGGGGGGGGCGCATGTGGGCGGTAGCGCTGTGATCTTCGGTGGGCCCCTATGGGGCCACGGAAATGCTGTACTGGGTGGGGGTGGGTGGGTGGGGGGGGGGGCATGTGGGCTGTGGCGCTGGGGCCTTCGGTGGAGCTCCCTATGGGCCGCGAAGCGCTGTGCTGAGTGGTTGTGGTTGGGGGGGGGGGGGGGGGCGCATGGTGGACGGTGCGCTGGGGCCTTCGTGGAGCTCCCTATGGGGCCGTGAAACGCTGTGCTGAGTGTGGTGGTGTTGTGTGTGTGTGTGTGTGTGTGTGGTGTGTGGGGGGGGGGGGCGCATGTGGGCGGTGGAACTGGGGGCTTCGGTGAGCTCCCTATGGAGCCACGAAGCGCTGTACTGAGTGGGTGGGGCGCATGTGGACGGTGGCACTGGGGCCTTCGGTGGAGCTCCCTAATGGGCCACGAAGCGCTGTTCTGAGTGGGGGGAACGCACGTGGACGGTGGCGCCACTGGGGCTTTCGGTGGAGTTCCCTGTTGGGCCACGAAACGCTGTGATTGGGGGGGGTGGGTGGGGTGGGGGGGGGTGGGGGGGGGGGGCGCATGTGGGACGGTGGCGCCGGGGCCTTCGGTGGAGCTCCTATGGGGCCACGAAACGCTGTTGCTGAGTCGGGGGGGGGGGGCATGTGGGCGGTGGCAGAGGCCTTCGGTGGAGCTCCCTATGGGGCCACGAAGCGCTGTTCTGAGTGCGGTGGGACGCATCTGGGCGGTGGCACTGGGGCAATCGGTAGAGCTCCCTATGGGGCCGCGAGGCGCTGTCCTGGGCACGGGAGACGCAAGTGGACACCGTCACTGGGGCCTTCGGTGGAGCTCCCCATGGGGCCACGAAGCGCTGTCCTGGGCGTGGGGAGCGCATGCGGGCACCCCCACTGGGGCCTTCGGTGGAGCTCCCTATGGGCCACGTTACGCTGTCCTGGGCGTGGGGGACGCATGCGGGCACCCCCACTGGGGCCTTCGGTGGAGCTCCCAATGGGGCCACGGAGCGCTGTCCTGGGCGTGGGGGACGCATGCGGGCGCCCCCATTGGGGTTTTCGGTGGAGCTCCCCATGGGGCCACGAAGCGCTGTCCTGGGCGTGGGGGACGCATGCGGGCCCCCACTGGGGCCTTCGGTGGAGCTCCCTATGAGGCTACGAAGCGCTGTCCTGGGCGTGGGGGGTGCATGCGGGCACCCCCACTAGGGCCTTCGGTGGAAATCCCTATGGGGCCACGAAGCGCTGTGCTGGGCGTGGGGGGCGCATGCGGGCACGCCCACTGGGGCATTCGGTGGAGCTTCCTATGGGGCCTGTCCTGGGCGTGGGGGGCGAATGCGGGCACCCCCACTGGGGCCTTCGGTGGAGCTCCCTATGGGGCCACGAAACGCTGTGTCCTGGACGTGGGAGACGCATGCGGGCACCCCCACTGGGGCCTTCGGTGGAGCTCCCTTACGGGGCCACGATACGCTGTGGCGTGGGGGACGCATGCGGGCCCCCTCATTGGGACCTTCGGTGGAGCTCCTTAAGAGGCTACGAAACGTTTGAGGGGTGTACCGAGAGCAGAGGCAATGATGGGGGAGGAGGGAGGAGGGGGAGGGAGAAGCGGGAGGAGGAAGGAACGCGGGGCGTTGTCTCGTCAAAGCGAGGACCCGACACCACAGGATGGTTGGGAAAAATATCCCCGCCAGCCCATCCAGAAACGATGCCCATGAGAGCTGACGGGGGAGAGAGGAAAAAAGGCATATAGTCAAGCAGCGCGGGCAACAAGAGTGTACTTGGGTGCCTCGGGGATCGTCTTGAGGCCTGTTTGGGGCCTTTGAGGGGCCTGTGGGGGCCTCTTGGAGGGCTCTTGGAACCGTCTGGGCGCATTTTCGGGCCCTTCTTGGGGCGCTCTCGGGGAGCCTTGGGGGCGCTCTTGGGGCCATCTTGGAGGAGATCGATCAAAGAAGGGGGGTCCCCAATTAAGGCACCCCTTCTGGGGCACCGAAAATGGCTTCTTAATTGGGCCCCTCCTGGCGCGCTCTTGGGCGCTCTTGGGGCCGTCTTGGGGCTCTCTTGGGGCCCCTGTAGGGGCTATCTTGGGACATCTTGGAGCTAGGTTGAGGCTTCAGATGGGCATTGGAAGCGCAAAGGCGAGAACGCCAAACACATTGATTTTCCCTCGGGTTTTGAAGCATTTTGGCTTGTTGGGGACATCCTTGGGGAGCTCTTTTGGCCACTTGGAGCCGTTTTGTTGCGGTCTGTCCAGGTCTAGGGGAGGGGGTAAGGGGGAGGGGTAAACCCTTTCCCAAAGGGGAGGAACGAGGGGTGGAAGAGGAAACGCTCTAAACCACCGACGCCCAGAAGGCTGGTGGGATGTTTGGTTCCGGGCACCTAAAAGAGTCTTCAAGACTGAGGACTGAGGCTCGGGGTATTTGGCAAATGAATTGAGGACGCGCCCACTCCGTGGCCAGAGGCACGGTGGCGGATTATTGAACATTTGGTTACGTATTCAGACTTTTCTCCTCATACTGTGCATATGCATATGGGGCACGAATCTGGAGCAATGTACAATGTGGTTTCGGGAGCGCGAATCTGGTGCAAATTACGGGCTGGCGTAATTTACGACGGATATGGCCTCGAGCGGAGATTTGGTGTAACTCGCCAGGGGGCATGGCTTCGGGGGCGCGAATCTGGCGCATTTTACTAGGGATTATTGTTCAGGGAGCGCGAATCTGGAGTAGTTTGCGTGGTGTTTTGGCTTCGGGGGCACGAAGCTGGCATTTCTTACGTGGGATTCCGGTCTCGGGAGCAGGACCCTGGTGTAATTCATATAGGGTTCTAGGGCGTCTGGCTTCGGGAGCGCGAATCTGGCGTAACTTATGTGGAGTTCTGGCTTCGGGAGCGCGAATCTGTCGTAGTTTACGCTGGGTTGTGGCTGTTGGAACGCAATTCTAGCATCCTTAAATCGGGACTCGAATCTGGGTCAAACTGCAAGGAGTTGAGTTTGGCGTCGGGGGGGCGAGTGCGGCGTACATTAGGACGGGATCTGGGTTCGGGGGCGCAGATCTAGCGTATTTCAATTGGGTTCTGGCCTTGGGCGCGCGAATCTTGTGTATGTATATATCACGAGGGATTCTGGCCTCGGGAGCGCGAACCTGGCGCAATTTTGTATTTGGCACACCAAGCGTGCGTTACTGCAGATTCTGGCTTTGGGAACACGAAGCTGACGTTACTCGGGGGCATCATTTTGGCTCAAGCTATTTTTGGTCACAACTGCATACACAGACACTCGATTGTCCCCAGCGGCAGGCCCTGCGGCGACGATGACCCACATGCCTTCCATCATGCGCGGACGCCACCGCGCATTCCTTATCCATAACGTGCTGAATTGTTATGTGTGTGGCCAAGTATTGTGGGAAGATCGCGCCCAGCAAGGTGACAACGTCAGTGCGCAGGACATGCAACTTTTCCAGGTTCTCCTTCTCTCGCGCCAGGAGGCCACCGATAGTTGCAGCGCGTTCCGATTCGCCAAGGCTGCCCCGTCTGCGTGCTATCCAAGGGATGGCGGAGCTTCTGACAGCCTCGCTGACACCGCCGCCGTGAGCGTCCGTGGCTTCGATAACGACCAGGTCCAGCGCGCAGTGTCCTACTTGGGAGATAACGCTTCGTTTGCGCACCTTGCGGCGGATCTGGCCTTCGATACGAACGCCGCGTACAGGCCGACGCACGCGGACGACGCGGACGCAGCAGACCAGGCCCGGTTCTGGAATGAGTTCGAGGATGTGGTGACGGCCCAACTTCTGAGGAGGAACGGGGCTCTCACTCAGGATATCATGTCCGTGCATCCGCTCTTCGCCGGGGACACAATGGAGCAGTCCGCCCAGCGCGTCCGTGCGGACTTCCCCACGCAGTTTCCTACGGAGCAGATTATGAGCTACTTGGGCAGCATGGCGCTCACAATGGACCCGGAAATCTTCGGCCAGGCCAGTTGCGCGAGCACGGTCGAGTTTGTGAACGGCCCAGTGGCTTTAGGGAGGATGATCGGCTGGGCGATTGCAGAGGTGTCGCCCGCCGCCTTCGCTTGCAAGTGGTACGTCGGCCGCGCGCGGCCCGAGGAGGTTGCGTACAACCTCAGCCAGGGGGGGTTGAGCCAGGCCCCGGCCAACGTCAGGGCGATGGTGGACGGCATGGGCTTGACCGCGCGCGAGTCTTTCACCGCCTATTCAGAAGGGTGCCCCGTGCACCCAGCTTGGCCGGCTATGCATTCGGCGGCCTCCTCTCTGTCGACTTGGCTTGACGTCGTGGCCCTCCTGACCCCAGCGCAGCGCAATGAGGTGCGACTCCTGGATTACTCTGTTGGTTAATTTCCGCACGTTCGCAGGCGTTCACTACGATTCTGACAACCGTGCCGGCCTGGCGCTCGGCCAGAAGATCGTGAGGGAGAAGTTGCCGGACTACCTCTCGGAGAAGTACGGCTGCGACGCCGCCAGCAAGGCCGCGATCAGGTCGCACGTGCAGACCAAGATCGCGTCGCTGGAGGTTCTGGATTGGGCAACTTGGACGCCTGATCATTGGATTCGCCCCTCCGCGTACTACTCCTCACTCCGACGCCGACAAGCGGATCGCGTGCTGCCCAAGAGCCAGAGCGGAGCATCCCTGTCTTCCACAGATACGACTGCGGCTATCGTGAAGCCGTCTGTGGCGCTGTGGGCCGGAGGATCCCACGGCAGCCCGCGAGCCGCCCAACGGAAGGCGCTGGCGGGCAACGACGGGTGCACCGAGTATCGTTTTGGAAAAGCTGCTGAAGGCGCATGTTACCCGCGGAGCGGTGGAGCCTCCGACAGCTTGAGGGAGACCGCCGCCGTCAGCGTCCGCGGGTTTCACGGTAACGACCAGGTCCAGGCTGCTGTGTCCCACTGGGGCGCGAACGTTTCGTTTGCACAAGTCGCTGCCGACTTGGATTTCGACACGAATGTTGCACTCAAGCCGACGCACGCGGACGACGCAGACGCAGCCGACAAGACTAGATTTTGGGCGGAGTTCGAGGAGGTGGCGGCAGCCCAGCTTCTGAGGATTCAAAACCGCAGAACAGAAGAAATCATGTCTGTGCATCCACTCTTCGACGGGGATACGATGGAGCAGTCTGCCCAGCGCGTCCGAGCTGACTTCCCCCCGTTCTTTCCGACGGAGCAGGTCATGGATTATTTGCAGAACATGTCGCTGACGCTGGACCCCGACATCTTCAACCAGCCCAGCTGCACAAGCCGTGTCGAGTTTGTTAACGGCCCGGTAGCTTTGGGAAGGATTATCGGTTGGGCGATTGCCGAGGTGTCGCCCGCCTGCTTCGCTTGCAAGTGGGCCGTCGGTCGCGCGCGACCCGAGGAGGTCGCTTACGGAGTCATCCAGGGCGAGCTTCCCGATGCCCCCATGCGGGTCAAGCAGATGATGGCCGACTTCGTGGCCGCCAAGCCTGTGAACAGCGCCGAAGACTTCACCGCGTACACCGAGGGCTGCCCTGTGCACCCGGCCTGGCCCGCCATGCACTCCGCCGCCTCCAGCTTGTCCTCGTGGTTGGACGTCGTTGCCATCCTCACCCCCGCGCAGCGCGAGGAGGTGCGGCTCCTGGACTTCTCTGTCGCGTTCTTCCGCACCTTCGCGGGCGTTCACTATGCGACGGATAACCGCGCTGGCTTGGCGCTTGGGCGGAAAATCGTGGAGTCGAAGTTGCCCGACTTCTTGGCCGAGACGTACGGCTGCGACGCGGCGTCCGCATCCGCGATCAGGGCGCGCGCCGCAGCCAAGATCCAGTCATTCAATTCGGACACCCTGAGCGGGCACCCCTTCAGCTGGGCCACTTGGACACCCGAGAAGTGGATCAGCCCAACGCAGTTCTTTGACGCATCCGGCAGCGCCATCGGTGACCCACACATGCGGAACATGCTTGGTCAGAACTTTGACATCGCACGGACTGGCGAGCACGTGCTCATCAATATTCCACAAAAATGTGGCCCAGATGAGATTCTTCTTCGCGTGGGTGCGGAGGTGCGAAGCGACCGACATGCACATTGCGCGACCGACATGTACATCAAGGCGCTCAACATCACTGGTGCGTGGGCCAATAAGCAGCAGACGAATGGCTTCAGGTACTTGGCGAGCCATCGTGATCAGCGCCAGCCATGGAGGTGGTTCGGCAAGGTTGAGCTGAAGGTGGCGTGGGGCCGCACGCGCGACGGGGAAGATTACCTTAATTTCTATGTCCGCCACTTGAGCAATGTTGGTCACGCGGTCGGGGGAATCCTCGGCATCGACGATCATTCAGAGGCATCATCCCCGGACGAGAGGTGCAAACGCTCCCTCACGCTCGCAGAATACGCGGATTGAGTCGGATGCTCGTGCTGCGCTTGCGAGCTAACACTAAGAGCTCGTTTAGACTCAGACTCTCGATGCCTCATACGTTGGTTGTATGCCTGTGTGGAGTAGTGTCGTATGAGGGCATCAAGAGGGCCCCAAAGGGCTCCAATCGAGCCCCAATATGACCCCCAGGATCGCCCTCGAGACGACCCCAAAATGTGATTTCGCCTGAGACTTCCTCACCAAATCGATATGTTCGTAACGTCGATCTTATATCAAACATAAGCGTTTCGCCAGAGACATCCCCCAACACATGGGAAGCCGCGAATTTGACATATGTTCAGAAACTGGTGTATCGCCTGAGACATCCTCACACCAATGATATGTTGGAGAGGCGGTTTTATGACCTCTCATGTAAAAAATGCGCTTTCGCTGCAGACACCCTTAGAACATCGGGCGGAGCACGGCAGACGAAAAAAAAACACGGCAGAGAATGAGTATTTCTGCCGTGCTCCTTCGTTTTTGGGGTCTATCTGCCGTTCTCTTTAGCGCTTGGGGTATACTCTGCCGTGCTTCTGGTCTTCTTCTGCCGTACTGCTTCGCTCTTCGGGCCTGTTCTGCCGTGCTCCTGGTCTTTTCCTGTCGTGCTCCTTAGCTCTTGGGGTCTACTCTGCCGTGCTCCTGTTTTTTTTGCCGTTCTCCTTCGCTCTTCGGGCCTCTTCTGCCGTGCTCCTTAGCTCTTGGGGTCTATTCTGCCGTGCTCCTGGTCTTTTTCTGCCGTGCTCCTTCGCTCTTGTGGCCTCTTCTGCCGTGCTCCTCAGCTCTTGGGGTCTATTCTGCCGTGCTCCTATTTTTTTCCGCCGTGCTCCTTAGCTCTTGGGGCCTATTCTGCAGTGCTCCTGGTCGTTCTTCTGCCGCGCTCCTTAGCTCTTGGGGTCTATTCTGCCGTAGTCCTGGTCTTTTTCTGCCGTGCCCCTGAGCTCCGGGGGTCTATTCTGCCGTGCTCCTGGTCTTTTTCTGCCGTGCTCCTTCGCACTTGGGGCATCTTCTGCCGTGCTCTTTGTCTCTTGGGTTCTATTCTGCCGTGCTCCTCGTCTTTTTCTGGTTTGCTCCTTCGCTCTTCGGGCCTATTCTGCCGTGCTCATGGTCTTTTTCTGCCGTGCCCCTGAGCTCTGGGGGTCTACTCTGCCGTGCTCCTGTTTTTTTTCTGTCGTGCTCCTTCGCCCTTGGGGTCCATTCTGCCGTGCTCCTTCACTCTTCGGGTCTATTCTGCCGTGCTCCTGGTCTTTTCTGTCGTACTCCTTGGCTCCTCGGGCCTTTTCTGCTCTGCTTCGGTCTTTTCTGCCGTCCTCCTTAGCTCTTGAGGCATCTTCTGCCGTGCTCCTGGTTTTTTTCTGGCGTCTCTTTCGCTCTTGGGGCCTATTCTGCCGTGCTCCTTAGCTCTTGGGGTCTATTCCGCCGTGCTCCTGGTCTTTTTCAGCCGTGCTCGGCAGCTCTCGGGGTCTATTCTGCCGTGCTCCTGGTTTGTTTCCGACGTGCTCCTTCGCTCATGGGGCCTATTCTGCCGTGCTCATGGTCTTTTTCTGCCGTGCCCCTGAGCTCTGGGGGTCTACTCTGCCGTGCTCCTGTTTTTTTTCTGTCGTGCTCCTTCGCCCTTGGGGTCCATTCTGCCGTGTTCCTTGTCTTTTGGGTTCTATTCTGCTGTGCTCCTCGTCTTTTTCTGGTTTGCTCCTTCGCTCTTGGGGTCTATTGTCCCGCACTCCTTTAGCTCTTGGGGTCTACTCTGGCGTGCTCCTGGTTTTTTCTGCCGTGCTCCTTCGCTCTTGGGGCCTATTCTGCCGTGCTCCTGGTCATTTTCTGCCGTGCTCCTTAGCTTTTGGGGTCTATCCTGCCGTACTCATTTGCTCTTGGGGTCTATTCTGCCGTGTTCCTTGTCTTTCTCTGCCGCACTCCTTCGCTCTTGGGGCCTATTCTGCCGTGCTCCTGATCTTTTTCTGCCGTGTGCGCCCATAAACTCTGCCAAAACGACCACCGCGACGATCCGCACGGCAGATACAGGAACACGGCAGAACACACAGAGCACACAGAGGCACGGCAGAACACAGAAGCACGGCAGAACAGGAGCACGGCAGAACACACAGGAGCACAGCAAAACACACCCCGCACGCACGTCGACACGCGCGCCACGGCATATTGTGCGGCGTAACAACAACATAGCATTTTCCACATGCGTGGTGGACTAAAGCGACGCTTCCCGTTCTTGTCTGGTCAGGTTCTTCAAAACAACGACTTCGCTCGAGACATCCTCCGACAATGGAGATGTTGGAGGCTATCGTTTAAGACGTTTTCTGTTCAACATGACGTGTTTGCTCGAGACATCCTCAACATGTCGGCATGTTGAAGAATGTCAAGGCTTTTGTTGTACATGCAAAATGGGCGGTTCGCCCGAGACATCCTCGAACAAATGATATGTTGGAAAAGCTGGTTTACTACCTCTCATATAAAACGCATGGCTCTTTCGCTCGGGACATCCTAAGAACATCTGGAGGGGCGCGGCAGAACGAAAAAAGCAGCACGGCAGAACATGTTCATTTCGCTGGGGGCATCCTCAACAACTGAGATGTTCGCAACATTGCCTCGACATCGTTCTCGAAGTGCTTCAAGATGGGGAAATGAGAGCCCCAAAAGGAGCCCAGGATGTCTCCAACAGCGCCCTGGAGACTGCCGAACATGAAGATTTCGCTGGGGACATCCTCAACACGTGAACAACAGCAACAACATCGTTTTGAACACTGCTGTTCTAACATCGTCTTGGAATCGCCCTTGAAAAGGCTTCCTGATGGTCTAAGCCAGCCTTCTAAACATAACGATTTCGCTAGGGACATCCTCAAACATGAATGTGTCTAACATCGCACTGTACAGATTTCGGAGGGCATCAAGACGGCCCCACAGGGCCCCAAACTAGCCCCATATGCCCCCCCCCCCAGGATCGCCCTCGAGACGACCCCAAAATGTGATTTCGCCTGAGACATCCTCACACAATTGATGTGTTCGTAACATCGATTTCATCAAAAATCAGCGTCGGCAGCTCCTAAGGTTTATTCTGCCGTGCTCCTGGCCTTTTTCTGCTTTGCTCCGTCGCTCTTGGGGCCTCTTCTGCCGTGCTCCTTAGCTCTTGGGTTCTGTTATGCCGTGCTCTTTTTTTGTTTTGTATGCCGTGTTGCTTCGCTCATGGGGCCTATTCTGCCGTGCTCCTGTCTTTTTTTTCTGCCGTGCTCTTTTATTATTGGGGTCTATTCTGCCGTGGTGCTGGTCTTTTTCTGCCGTGTTCGGCAGCTCTTGGGGTCTATGCTGCCGTGCTCCTGATCTTTCTCTGTCGTGCTCCTTCGCTCTTGGGGTCTATTCTGCCATGCTCCTGGTCTTTTTCTGCCGTGCTCGGCAGCTCCTGGGGCATATTCTGCCGTGCTCCTGATTTGTTTCTGCCGTGCTCCTTCGCTCTTCGGGCCTATTCTGCCGTGCTCCTGGTCGTTTGTTTCTGCCGTGCTCCTTAGCTCTTGGGGTCTATTCTGCCGTGCGCCTCGTCTTTTTCTGGTTCGCTCCTTCGCTCATGGGGTCTATTCTGCTGTGCTCCTTCGCTCTTGGGGTCTATCCTGCCGTGCTCCTGGTTTGTTCTGCCGTGCTCCTTAGCTCGTCGGGTCTATTCTGCCGTGCTCCTGATTTGTTTCTGCCGTGCTCCTTCGCTTTCGGGGTCTATCCTGCCGTGCTCTTGGTCTTTCTCTGCCGCGTTCCTTCGCACCTGATGCGTATTCTGCCCTGCACCTTAGCTCCTGAGGTATATTCTGCCGTGCTCCTGGTATTTTTCTGCCGCGCTCCTTCGCTCTTGAGGCCGATTCTGCCGTGCTCCTGGTCTTCTTCTGTCGTGCTCCTTCGTTCTTGGGATCTATTCTGCCGTGCTCCTTCACTCGTCGGGTCTATTCTGCCGTGCTCCTGGTTTTTTTCTGTCGTACTCTTTGGCTCTTCAGGCCTATTCTGCCGTGCTTCGGTATTTTTCTACCGTGCTCCTTAGCACTAGGGGCCTATTCTGCCGTGCTCCTTGGCTCTTCGGGTTTATTCTGCCGTGCTCCTGGTCTTTTTGATCTGCCGTGCTCCCTAGCTCGTCGGGCTGATTCTGTCGTGCTCATGTTTTTGTTATATATATGTATATATATATATATATAATCTAGCGTCGTTTTCGCTCTTGGGGCCTAGTGTGCCGTGCTCCTTAGCTCTTGGGGTCTGTGTTGCCGTGCTCCTGGTCTTTTTCTGCCGTGCTCCTTTGCTCCTCAAGCCGTGCTCCTGATTTGTTTCTGCCGTGCTCCTTAGTTCTTGGGTATGCTCGGCCGTGCTCCTCAGCTCTTGGGTATGCTCGGCCGTGCTCCTCAGCTCTTGGGATATAGTTTGCCGTGCTCCTGGTTCTGCCGTACTCCCTCGCTCTTCGGGCCTATTCTGCCGTGCTCCTGGTCATGTTCTGCCTTGCTCTTCAGCTCTTGGGGTTTGTTCTGCCGTGCTCCTGGTCTGTTTCTGCCGTGCTCCTTCGCTCATGGGGCCTGTTCTGCCGTGCTCCTTAGCTTTTGGGGTCTATTTTGTCGTGCTCCTGGTCTTTTTCTGCCGTGTTCCTTCGCTCCCCAAGCGGGTTTCTATCGTGCCGTGCTCCAGTTTTTGTCTGCCGTGCTCCTTCGCTTTTCGGCCCTATTCTGCCGTGCTCCTGGTCGTTTTTCTGCCGTGCTCCTTAGCTCTTGGGGTCGATTCTGCCGTGCTCCTGGTCTTTTTCTGGTTGACTCCTTCGCTCTTGAGGTCCATTCTGCCGTGCTCCTTCACTCTTCGGGTCTATTCTGCCGTGCTCATGGTCTTTTTCTGCCGTACTCCTTGGCTCCTCGGGCCTATTCTGCCGTGTCCTGGTCTTTTTGCTGCCGTGCTCCTTCGCACTTGAGGCGTATTCTGCCCTGCACCTTAGCTCCTGGGGTCTATTCTGCCGGGCTCCTGGTCGTTGTGTGCCGTGCTCCTTCGCTCATGGGGCCTAGTCTGCCGTGCTCCTGTTTTTTTTTGTTTTCCGTCGTGCTCCTTCGCTCTTCGGGCCTATTCTGCCATGCTCCTGGTGCCTATTCTGCCGTGCTCCTTAGCTCTTGGGGTCTATTCTGCCGTGCTCCTGTATTTTTTTCTGCCGTGCTCCTTCGCTCTTGGGGCCTATTCTGCCGTGCTCCTAGTCTTTTTCTGCCGTGCTCCCTAGCTCTTGGAGTCTATTCTGCCGTGCTCCTGTTCGTTTGTCTGCCGTACTCCTTCGCTCTTGGGGTCTATTCTGCCGTGCTCCTTAGCTCTTGGGGTCTATTCTGCCGTGCTCCTGGTCTTTTTCTCCCGTACTCCTTCATATTCTGCCGTGCTCCTGGTCTTTCTCTGCCGTGCTCCGTCGGTCTTGGGGCATATTCTGCCGTGCTCCTCAGCTCTTCGGGCCTATTCTGCCGTGCTCCTGTTTTTGTTTCTGCCGTGCTCCTTCGCTCTTGAGGCCTATTCTGCTGTGCTCCTGGTCTTTTTCTGCCGTGCTCCTCAGCTCTTGGGGTCTATTCTGCCGTGCTTCTGGTCGTTCTCTGCCGTGCTCCTTCGCTCTTGGAGCCTCTTCTGCCGTGCTCCCTCGCTCTTGGGATCTATTCTGTCGCTCTTGGGGCCTATTCTGCCTTGCTCATGTTATTTTTTCTGCCTTGCTCCTTAGCTCCTGGGGTCTATTCTGCCGTGCGCGGGTCTTTTTGTGCCGTGCTCCGTCGCTCTTGGGTACTGTTCTGCCATGCTGCTTAGCTCTTGGGGTCGATTCTGCCGTGCTCCTGGTATTTTTCTGCCGTGCTCCGTCGCTCTTGGGGCTTATTCTACCGTCATCTGGCAGCGCGCCCGCAAGATCCGCCACAAGCGAACGACCCCCAGAGATCCGCCACAGAGCGAGCACCCCCAAGAATCCGCCAAAACAAGAACCCCCAAGGATCCATCAGTCATACCGAGCGCGCCCGGAAGTTCCGCTACAACCACCATAGCGACGATCCGCACGGCAGAATACAGGAGTGCGGCAGAACACAGCACACAGGAGCACGGCGGAAGACAGGGGCACGGCAGAACAGAAGCACGGCAGAACACACAGGAGCACGGCACAACACACCCCGCGCGCATGCCAACACGCGCGCCACGACATACTTGCGCGGCAGACCAACAACAGAGCATACTTCACATGCTTGGTGGACTAAAGCGACGCTTCCCGTTCTTGTCCAGTCAGGTGAGGCTATCGTTTAAGACGTTTTCTGTTCAACATGACGTTTTTGTTCGAGGCATCCTCAGAAAATCAGGATGTTGGCAAATGTCAAGGGTTCAGTTGCGCATGCAAAATGAGCATTTCGCCCGAGACATCCTCGAACACATGATATGTTGGAAAAGTTCTTTTACTACCTCTCATATGAAAAATTGCGCTTTCGCTCGGGACATCCTCAGAACATCGGGAGGGGCGCGGCTGACCGAAAAAAGGAGCACGGCAGAAAATGTTCATTTCGCTAGAGACATCCTCAAACAATGAGATGTTCGCAACATCGCCTCGACATCGTTCTCGAAGTGCTTCAAGATGAAGAAATGAGAGCCCCAAAAGGAGCCCAAGATGGCTCCAACAGCGCCCTGGAGACTGCCGAAAATGACGATTTCGCTGGGGACATCCTCAAAGCATGAACAACAGCAACAGCATCGTTTAGAAAACTGCTGTTCAAACATCGCCTTGGAATCGCTCCTGAAACGGCGTCCTGATGGTCTAAGTCAGCCTTCTAAAATTAACGATTTTGCTAGGGACATCCTCAAACAAATAACATGTCTAACATCGCACTGTAATGATTTGGAAGGGCATCGAGACGGCCCCAAAGGGCCCCAAACGAGCCCAACATAACCCCCAGGATGGCCCTCGAGACGACCCCAACATGTGATTTCGCCTGAGACATCCTCATTACATTGATCTGTTCGTAACATCGATGTTGTCAAACATAAGCGTTTCGCCTGAGACGTCCCCAAACAATGGGAAGAAGTCGCGGATTTGACATATGTTCAACAAGTTGTGTATCGCCTGAGACATCCTCACAACAATGATATGTTGGAGAGGCTGTTCTACTACCTCTCATGTTAATTTTGGCGTTCTCGCTGCAGACATCCTTAGAGAATCGGACGGAGCACGGCGGACGGAAAAAAAGAGCACGGCAGAGACTGAGTAGTTTTGCCGTGCTCCTTCGATTTTGGGGTCTATGTGCCGTGTTCCTTGGCGCTTCGGGTATATTCTGCTGTGCTCGTGGTCTTCTTCTGCCGTACTCCTTGGATCTTCGGGCTTGTTCTGCCGTGTTCCTGGTCTTTGTCTGTCGTCCTCTTTAGCTCTTGGGGTCTATTCTGCCGTGATCCTGGTCTTTGCCTGCCGCTCTCCTTCGCTTTTGGGGCCTATTCTGCCGTGCTCCTGAGCTCTTAGGGTTTATTATGCCGTGTTCCTGGTATTTTTCTGCCTTGCTCCTCCGCTCTGGGGGCCTCTTCTGCCATGCTCCTTAGCTCTTGGGGTCTATTCTGCCGTGCTCCTGTTTTTTTTTCTGTCGTGCTCCTTCGCTTATGGGGCCTACTCTGCCGTGCTCCTGTTTTTGTTTCTGCCGTGCTCCTTCGCTCTTCGGGCCTATTCTGCCGGGGTCCTGGTCTTTTTCTGCCTCGCTCCTTCGCTCCTGGGGTCTATTCTGCCGTGCCTCTTCACTCTTGGGGTCTATTCTGCCGTGCTCCTGGTCTTTTTCTGCCGTGCTCTTTGGGTCTTGGGGCCTATTCTGCCGTGCTTCGGTCTTTCTCTGCCGTGCTCCTTAGCTCTTGGGGTCTATTCTGCCGTGCTCATTGTCTTTTCTGGTGTTTTTTTTGCTCTTGTGGCATATTATGTCGTGCTCCTTAGCTCTTGGGGTCTATTCTGTGAAAACGCGCCAGTGGATCCCCCTGAATACGCAAAACGGGTGTGTGTGTGTGCGTGCTCGCAGAACCCCCCTCCCTTCCTTCAAAGGGGGGGGGGGGGGGGAGATTTTCGCCCCCCCCCCCCCTCCCTTCCATGGCGTTGGAAAGGGGTGGGGGGTTGGGGGTCGACCTCCCCCCCTTGCGCCGAAGAGGGGGCGGGGGAGAGGGCCTCTCCCGCAAGGGGGGGCGTGTGGCCTCGGAGTGGGAGTAGACAGTTGTGAGTAGTGAGTAGTGAATCGTGAGTCGTGAGTAGAGGAGTGAGAAGTGAGTAGTGAGGAGTGAGGAGTATATAGTGCGCAGTAAGTAGTGAGTAGTGAGTAGTGAGTAGTGAGTAGTGGGTAGTGGGGAGTGGGTAGTGAGTAGTGAGTAGCGAGTAGAGGGTAGCGAGTATTGAATAGTGAGTCGCGAATAGGGCATTGTAAGTAGTAAGTAGTGAGGAGGGAGTAGTCAGTAGTGAGTTGCGAATGAGGAATAGCGAGTAGTGATCAGTGGGTAATGAGTAGTGCGTAGGGGGTAGTGTAGTGAGTGGTGAGTAGTGGGAAGGGGGAAGTGGGTATTGAGTAGTGGGTAGTGGGTAGTGGGTAGTGGGTAGCGCGTAGGGAGTAGCGAGTAGTGAGTAGTGGGTAGTGAGTAGTACGTCGTGAGTAGTGAGTACTGAATAGTGAGTGGTGAGTAGCGACTTGTGACTAGTGACTAGTTAGTAGGGGGTAGTGGGTAGTGCGTAGTGGGTACTGAATATTGCGTAGTGGGTAGGGAGTAGGGAGTAGGAGTAGCGAGTAGTGAGTAGTGAGTAGTGAGCACTGAGTACTGTGGAGGGGGCAGGGAGTAGCGAGCAGCGACCAGCGGATAGTGAGTAGTGAGTTGTGGACAATGAGTTGGGAGTAGCGAAATACTGTGCGTACTCGATAGTGGGTAGTGGTTCGTGGTAGTGAGTAGTGCTGAGTGAGTAGTGAGTAGTGGGCAGGGAGTAGTGGTTAGTGAGTAGTGAGTAGTGAGTATTGACTACTGGGTAGTGAGTAGGGAGTAGTGAGTTGGGAGTTGGGAGTAGTGAGTAGTGAGTAGTGGGGGCTGTGTGGGTAGTGATCAGTGGGTAGTTACTAGTGCGTATTGGGTAGCGAGTAGGGTGTTGGGGGTAGCGAGTAGAGAGTAGCGAATAGTGAGTACTGTGTAGGGAGTAGGGAGTAGCGAGGAGCGAGTAGTGGATAGTGACTAGTGAGTTGTGGGCAGTCAGTTGTGAGTAGTAAAATGTGAGTAGTGAGTAGTGAGTAGCGGTTAGTGGTTAGTGGGTATTGAATGTGATTTGTGATTAGTGAGTAGTGGGTAGTGAGTTGTGTTTAGTGATTAGTGGCTAGTGAGTAGTGGGTAGTGAGTAGTGAGTAGCTAGTAGTGAGTAGTGAGAAGGGAGAAATGGGTATTGAGTAGTGGGTAGTGGGTAGTGAGTAGTGGGTATCGAGTAGTGAATCGTGAGTAGTGGGTAGTGAGTAGTGAGAAGTGAGTAGTGAGCAGCGAGTAGTGGGTAGTGGGTAGTGAGTAGTGCGTAATGAGTATTGAGTGCTGTTGGGGGCTCGGGCTAGGGTTTGGGGTTAGGCGTATGGGGTTAGGGTTAGGGGTTAGGGTTAGTGTTAGGGGTGGCACGGGTCGGGTCCCGGAGTTCGGAGGCGCCGTGGCGAAAGGGGGGGAGGGGGGGTGGTCGATTTTGGCCCCCCACTTTTGAAAAGGGGGGGAGGGGGGTGTCCCCGACGACGGATCGGGAAAAGGGGGGAGGGGGGAGGGGGTCTCCCCGACGACCGATCGGGAAGGGGGGGGGGTCCCCGACGACGGATCGGGGAAAGGTGGGGGGGGAGGGGGTCCCCCCCCGCACCCCTTTTGGGGGATCCAGAGGCGCACCCTCCTGCTCTGCCGTGCTCCTGGTCTTTTCCTGCCGTGCTCGGCAGCTGTTGGGGTCTATTCTGCCGTGCTTCTGGTCTTCTTCTGCCGTGCTCCTTCGCTATTCGGGCCTATTCTGCCGTGCTCCTGGTCTTTTTCTGCCGTGCTCCTTAGCTCTTGGGGTCTATTCTGCCGTGCTCCTGGTCTTTTTCTGCCGTGCTCCTGCGCACTTGTGGCATATTCTGCCGTGCTCCTTCACTCTTCGGGTTCTATTCTGCCGTGCTCCTGGTCTTTTTCTGCCGTGCTCCTTCGCTTTTGGTGTCTATTCTGACGTAATCCTTAGCTCCTGGGGTCTGTTCTGCCGTGCTCCTGGTCTTTTTCTGCCGTGCTTCCTCGCACTTGGGGCCTATTCTGCCGTGCTTCTGGTCTTTTTCTGCCTGCTTCTTAGCTCTTAGGGTCTATTCTGCCGTGTTCCTGTTTTTTTTTCTGGCGTGCTCCTTCGCTTTTGGTGCCTATTCTGCTGTACTCCTTAGCTCTTGGGTTCTATTATGCCGTGCTCCTGGTCTTTTTCTGCCGTGCTCCTTCGCTCTTGGGGCCTATTCTGCCGTGCTCCTGATCTTTTCCTGCCGTGCGCGCCCAGAAGCTCCGCCAAAACGACCACCGCGACGATCCGCACGGCAGAATACAGGAACACGGCAGAACACACAGAGCACACAGAGGCACGGCAGAACACAGAAGCACGGCAGAACAGGAGCACGGCAGAACACACAGGAGCACAGCACAACACACCCCGCGCGTACGCCGACACGCGCGCCACGGCATACCTGCGCGGCGTAACAACAGAGCATATTCCACATGCTTGGTGGACTGAAGCGACGCTTCCCGTTCTTGTCTGGTCAGGTTCTCCAAAACAGCGATTTCGCCGGAGACATCCTCTCAACATCGAGATCTTGAAGGTTTTCGTGTAAGACATATTATTTAAACATTGAGCGTTTCGCTCGCTCCTGGGTTGATACTTGTCCTTCCAATCCTGCTTGTCTCCTACGGCGTGATATAGGCCACCCTACGCCGATAGAAGAACTTGCTGAATATGGGTGCCGTCGTGGCCAGCTCTGCTATGTCCAGGGCCCCATTCTTTCAATACCTCCACCCTACTCCCTCCTTTTCGCCCTCCTCTGGCTAATTCATACAGCGCTGCTGGGGGGTCACCCGGTTGCTGTATGTCTTTGAGCTTCGCCGAGCATAGGATTTCTTCATTATCATATCTCCTCTCCTCCTTGTCGCTTCAGGCTCAGTGAAGCTGTCTTCCTCTAAATCGGAGCTGGCTCATCATTGGCTCCTGGGTTGATATTCATTATTTCAATCCTGCTTGTCTCCTACGGCGTGATATAGGCCACCCTACGCCGATAGAAGTACTTGCTGAATATGGGTGCCGTCCAGACCAGCTCTGCTAGGTGGAAGGCCCCATTCTTCCAATAGCTCCACCCTGCTCCCTCCTTTTCGCCCTCCTCATCCTCCTTCTTCCTCTTCATTTTGCCGTACAGCGGCTTGTCGAGTTGCGCGTGTGCTCATCCAGAATCAGAGACCGTTATCGGAGACACGGCCCGCGCTATAGGCGCTACGCACGTCCCTCGTCGCTCGGTGGCGATGCGAGGAAGCAGAGAGCGAGACCTCGCATCACGGTTCTAGCCCACCCCTCTGAAAGCACCCGCTCCAGCTTTTGTGCCTTGGGGGCACTCCTGTTACTCCTGGGGGGGGGAGCGAGGGAGGGAGGAGGGTCGAAGAAGCAGGATGGTGTGGAGAAAAGGACGAAAAGGGGCCCTCCTAATTATTACTCTTGGGGCACACATACATACAACGGGGGACCGGGCGGCCGTGTACAAAGTTTGCAGGGCGGCACTGTGAGATTGAAAGGTTTTGGTGGGCAGCATTTCGAGACAAAATCCTCTATTCTTTCAGTCCGGAGCTTCTGCCGTAACGGGGTAGTCGTCGAAGACGCCGCTGACGCATCCGTGCTTTCTGAATCAAATGCTCGTGTGTTTGGTATGTTGATTGATCTAAACATGCAGTTTCGCACCATTGTGTAATTCCCCCCTCCCCCTCCCCCTCTGGCCCCCCTCCCTCTCTTCCCATCCCCAGCGCTTGCATTTGGCAAGCATGCAGGTCATGTCGCGAATTCTGTGCGTGCACCAGGCCGGCCTGCATGGAGTGAGTGTAGGTCTACCGGTCTGCAACACTTTCGCATTTCCTGCCAATATGTTTGCATGGAATCCGTGAGCCAATCATGTTCATGTCGATTCCTTGCCGATGCGCCGTTGCCTGGCGCCTGGCTTGACTGGGGGACCGGGCCCGGGGGCCCCGGGGCCGCGACCCCGACCACGAATGGGAGGCCCGGGGGCCCGGCCCGCTCCTGGGGTGCCCCAGATCGGCCTCCAGAGCGCTCAGACTGCCGTCCAGGCGCTTCAGGAGGGCTCCCAATCGCCCCACAGACGGCCTGCAGGGGTGTGAAACGGCCCAGGAGAGCTTCAAGACGCTTGAAGAGGCGCCCCAGACAGCCACAGGGAGCTCCAGGAGACCCCCGAGGACGCCACCGAGAAGCCCAAAACTTCAAAAACCCGATCGAAGGGAAATCGATGATTTTGGCCTCCTCGCCTTGTCGCCTCCGATGGTCTCTTCAAGCAGATCGCCCCACAGAGGCTCCCAGGAGGCTCCAAAACGCCCCCCAAAAGCTCCCAAGAAGCTCTAAGAAGCCCCAAGAGGCTCCCAAGAGGCCCCCAAGAGGCCCCAAGAGACCCCCAATGGCCCCCAAGAGAAGCCCGAGAGGGCCCCAAGATCGGCCCAAGAGGGGAACCCGAGCTGCCTTTTCGAGCTCTCGGCCCCAAGATCGCCTTCGAGGTCGCCGACAAGCTCCCAAGAGGCCCCCAAGGGGCCCCAGGACGCCTCCGGGAAGGCACTACGAGACCCCCACGAGGCCCCCAATTGGGCTCTGAGAGATTGCCAAAGAGACCCTATGATACGCCCATGAGGCTTGTGGCCCACAACCCAGGCACATTCCCCTGATCGGCCCCAGACCGCCGTTCAGGCGACTCGGGTAGGCCCCGAATCGCCCCAAGATGGTTTCGAGGAGTCTCCAACGGCCCCGAGAGGCAAGCATGTACGTGTGCAATGGTGTGTGCTTACATATGTGTGCATGCAAAGTTCGGTGTCCGCTCCCTTCTTCTCCCTCCAAAAAATGTGTACATGCAAAAGGCGAGAGACAACACTTAGCCGGGGGATGGGCTCAACCCTAATCATGCAGTTGCGTGTAGCGCAGGGCGCGGCCCTTTCTTCTTGCCCCAAAGACGTCCATGACTCCCACTGCCGCTGCTCGAGGTGTGGTGGCGGGTGCTTCGAGCTCGGGGGAGGGATCTGACAAACTCGTTGGCACGGCCAGCCAACATGCGCCTTTCTGCCTGTCCTTCTGCTGGCTCGGCCAGCCTCCGTGCGCTAGTACCTGCTGCGTAAACCCTGGTGCCCGCCGCTGCGGCCACTGGGTGTGAAGCGTCCCGTGCACTGTACCCACGGGAGGTGCGGGTGGCGTATCGGTTTGGGCGTCCTTGCGGTCGCCTATTCGAGCGGGAGGATTGGCACGTCTTTGTTCATCCTCCTGCCATCCACCAGTCATGAGCACGGTGCCAGTCTGTGACGCGCACCTCTGCTAGCTCGCTCGCTCCCCCAAAGAAGTCCCTGCGAGGTCCCCACGTCGTCGTCGTCACCGTCTGTGGTCCGTCGTCCGTCGTCGTCGAGAGCCGCCGAGCGCCACCGAAGGCTGGCGAAGCAGAGAAAGGAGAGGAGGACGAGGAGGGAAGCAGTCGGATGAGGAGGCAAAAAGGAGGAGGGGGAGGAGGACGAGGAGGGGAAAGGAAGAGAACGTTCGGCAGGAGGAGTGTCGGTGTTGAAACCAACGCCTCGCTCAAGACGTCCTCGCAATCTGATCTGAAAGCGAAGGAGTCTGGACAACCAAACAGGCAAAACGCTTGAGACATCCCAAAACTCTGGGCGCGAACGGGCCTGTGCAATACCCCCTGGCGGCCGCCCTTGGGGTGCTGAAAGCAGCGCCTCGCTCGATGCACTCGCAAATTGACTGTGAGAAGAACCTGAATGTGAGTGGTCTGTGTGAATGGCTCTGAGTGTGGGTGAGTCTGAGTGTGAGCGATTCTGAATGTGTATGCGTAGGGGCGTGAGTGAGTCTGAATATGCTCAAGCGCTGGCAATCTGCTCTGAAAGCATAGAAATCTGGGGGAATGGGCAAACACAGGCAAACCGCCTGAGACATCCCCCAACATGAAACCTGAGTATGAGTGCGTATCTATCATATGCGGGCCCACGAGGGGGAGCTCCAACTCACATTTCGAGCCCTCCGCCCCAAGTCGAACCCCGAGACCGCCAGCAGGCCCCCAAGAGGCCCTCAAGAGGGCCAAAAGAGGCCCCAAGAGGCCCCCAAACAGTACGTGGGACTAGTGCGCCTGGATTCTAGATAGATTAGGTGTGCATGTCAGCTCTGTAGCTCTTCTACAGCTCGAGGTAAGTTCGGAAAACCGGCAGCACCTGTCAAGATGACACTAAACAGTTGATCCCGCCCACATGCTTTTTGACAGCAAGATGTACCCGATCGATATGAGATGGAATCAGATCGAATATGGAGGGAACAAATAGTAGAGCTCGAACGACCTTTTAAATTTCGAGAACATAATGTTCAACCGACCAAAAGTATGCAGAACTTCCGTCGAGATTTTTCGGGACAACTAGCCCCCGAGCGCGCCGGGATTACTTGTAACTAGCGTGTTTCATGATTACGTGCCGATTGCTGTGCCGAACAGCCCTAGAGCTTATCTACAGCTGGAGTTGCACTAAGGAAATCATCCTCATCTCTTAGAAAGATAGCAGAGTACGAATAGTTTGTTGGTCCTAGCTCTGGTAGCAAACCGAGTTCAGACATTTAGATTCTTGAGACTAGCGCTCCGATTTTCTTTCGAATGCTCTGCCGAACAGCTCTGTAGCTCATCTGCAGCCCGATTTAAGTTAAGAAAAGACAGCATCCCCTGAAACAAATAGTAGAGTTCGAATAGGTTTTTGGTTCCAGATCTGGCAGCAGACGGAGTTCAGGCATCTGGATACTTGTAAGTCGCGCTTTTTATGACTACCTTCCGATTGCTGCCGAACAGCTCTGCAGCTCATCTGCAGCTCGAGTCGCATTAAGGAAATCATCCTCATTGAAAAGTTAGCAGAGTACGAAGAGGGTCTGCTACCAGATGGAACCACAAATCTACTCGGACCCTGCTAGTTTTTTTTGAGATGAAGCTTATATTCTTAAGTTCAATCGAGCTGCAGATGAGCTACCGAGCTGTTCGGCACAGCACTTGGAAGACAATCCAAAGGCGCGCTAGTTCAAGTATCTAGATGCCTGAACTCGGTCTGCTACACGAGCTGGAACAAAACAACTATTCGTACTCTGTTGATTTTTAAAGAGATAATGATAGTTTGTTCCGACTTCATCCGATTTGTAGGCTGGCTACGGACCTGAAACAAAAACACTTATCGAAGCTGAAGGTAACCAGGTACATTCGCCTACGGTATCGAGGCGTCTGAATTCGGACTGCAACCATAGCTACGACCGGACAACTATTCGCACTGTTTGTATTGTACCAGAGATGATGTGCGTTTCTGAATTGAATTCCTTCTCCTCCTCCTCCGCCTTCTCTTTCTCCTCTCCCTTCTCCTCCCCTCCTCTTCCTCTTTCATCTGCTTCTTCTCCTCTTTCTCCTCCTCCTCCTTCTCCTTCTCTTCCTCCTCATCCTCCTCCTCCTCATCATGATCATCGTCGCCCTTCTCCCCTTCCACCCTTCCCCCTCCTGCTCGTCATCCTTCTCTTCCTCCTCCCCCTCCTTCTCCTCCTCCTCCTGCTTTCTCCTCCTTCTCATTCTCTTCTCTTTTCCTCAGCCTGCTCCACCTCCTTCTCCTCCTCACTCCTCTTCTCCTCCACGTCCTCCCCATGAAACCGCACCCTCGCGCGCACGGGATGCGAGATTGCCGCGCCCGCATCCCATTCATGTATGTGGCAAGGAAGCTCTACGAGTTCCCGGCGGTAACCAAGGTTGACGGTCCACCGCCGGTTCCCAGTAATTCCGGCGCGCTGGGGGGCTAGTTGGCCCGAAAAATCTCGACGGAAGTTTTGCATAATTTTGGTCGGTTGAAAATTACGTTCTCGAAATTTGACCATTCGTTAGAGCTCTAATATTTTTCCCAAAATTCGATCTTATTCCCGCCCGCCAATTCAATTTCATTTCGATCGGGTACATATTATTGTCAAAGTGCCTTCAGGCGGGATCGGCTGTTCAATGGCATCTTGGCAGGTGCTGTCGGTTTTCTGAATTCAACTCGAGCTGTAGAAGAGCTACAGAGCTGACAGGCACACCTAATATATCTAGAATCATAAGGCGCGCTAGTCTCAAGTAGCTAGATGTCCGAACTCGGTCTGCTACCAGAGCTAGGACCAACAAACTATTCGTACCCTGCTAATTTTTCAAAAGATGAGGATGATTTCCTTAATGCAAGTCAAGCTGTAGATAAGCTCCAGAGCTGTTCGGCACAGCAATCGGAAGGTAATCATATAAAACGCTAGTTGCAAGTATCCAGATGCCTGAACTTGGTCTGCTACCAGATCTGGAACCAAAAACCTATTCGAACACTGCTAATCTTTAGGAGATGATGCTTATTTCTGAACTTAAATCAGGCTGCATATGAGCTAAATAGCTGTTCGGCACATCGCTCGAAAGGAAATCCAGAGGAACGCTCGTCTCAAGTATCCAGATGTCCGAACTCGGTCTGCTGCAAGAGCTAGGACCTGTAATATATTCGTACTCTGCTAATTTTTCAAGATATGATGATTTCCTTACTGCAAGTCAAGCTGTAGATAAGCTCCGGAGCTGTTCGGCGCAGCAAACGGGATGTAATCATGAAACACGCTAGTTACAAGTATCTAGATGCCTGAACTCGGTCTGCTACCAGATCTGGAGCCAAACTCCTAGTCGGACTTTGTTTTTTTGGAGATGCTGCCTATTTTCTTAACTCATAGAGCTGCAGATGAGCATCAAAGCTGTTCGGCAGAGCACTTGCAAGAAAATCAAGAGGCGCGTTAGCTCAAGTATCTAGATGCCTGAACTCGGTCTGCTACACGAGCTGGAACGAAACATCTATTTGTACTCTTCTATTTCAAGAGGTAATGGTAGTTTTCCCTACTTCATCCGATCTGTAGGCTGGCTACGGACCTGAAAACACTTGTCGAAGCTGAAGGTAACCAGGTACATTCGCTTACAGTATCGAGGCGTCTGAATTCGGACTGCAACCACAGCTACGACTGGACAACTATTCGCACTGTAAATATTTTACCAGAGATGATGTGCGTTTCTGAATTGAATTCCTTTTCCTCCTCCTCCGCCTTCTCTTTCGCCTCTCCCTTCTCCTCCCCCTCCTCTTCCTCTTTCATCTGCTTCTTCTCCTCTTTCTCCTCCTCCTCCTTCCTCCTCCTCCTCCTCCTCATCATCATCATCATCGTCCCCCTTCTCCCCTCCACCCTTCTCCTTCCTGCTCGTCATCCTTCTCTTCCTCCTCCCCCTCCTACTCTTCCTCTTGCTTTCTCCTCCTTCTCATTCTCTTCGTCAGCCTCCTCCACCTTCTTCTCCTCCTCACTCCTTCTTCTCCTCCACGTCCTCCCCATGAAACCGCACCCTCGCGAGCACGGGGTGCGAGATTGCCGCGACCGCATCCTATTCATGTATGTGGCAAAGAAGCTCTACGAGTTCCCGGCGGTAGCCAAGGTTGATGGTTCACCGCCGGCTCCCAGTTGGCCCACCCGGTTTGGGCGGACACTGTGATGACCTGGGGTCGGTTTTTGGAGATTCTGAAAGATTTGACCATTCTTTTCGAGAACAGGTATTCTTCGCACCTGTAGTGGGTTATGCCGCGTTTGCCAGTCAAATTTTCAGGCCTGTAGCTTCAGTATTCCTATCGAAACATTTGGGGCAACCGACGCCGTATAAAACCCGAACAAAAATACATGTGGTTAGTTTTCAAATTTACTTTTAAGAGCACGGTCTCCTCGCAATATGAGCAATGATTTGCGTATTAAGAGCTCTACGAAGCTTCTGGCAGTAATCTGGTTGGCGGCTTACCGCCGGCTCCCATTTGGTCCACCCGGCCCGGGCGGACAATGTGGTGACCTGGCGTCGGTTTTTTGGAGATTGTGAGAGATTGACCCGTGGAGCTTCTCTAAAAACGAAGCGGCGGAGCTAGAGAGTAATTCTGGCGCGCTGTTGGGCTAGTTGGCCCGGAAAATGTCAATTGATTTTTTACCTATTTAAAATTACATGGTCGACATTCGACCATTCGTTCGAGTTCTAGTATTCTGTTACCCCCATATTCGATCTTATTCCAGATCGATATCCCAATCTCAGGTCGATCGGGTAGATATTACTATCAAAAAACATGTGGGCGGGATCGGCTGCGTAGTGTTATCTGGGCAGGTGCTGTCGGTTCTCTTAACTTAATTCGAGCTGGGGATGAGCTACATAACTGTTCGGCACAGCAATCGAAAGGCAATCATCCGGCGCGCTAGTCTCAAGTATATGGATGCCCGAAATCGGTCTGCTACTAGAGCACGGACCAAATAACTATTCGTACGCTGCTAATTCTCTCAAGAGATGATGTTGATTCTTGGAACTCTACTCGAGCTACGGATGAGCAACACAGCTGTTCGGCACAGCAATCGAACAGGAATGGTCAGAAACTCCAGTATCATGTATCTAGATGCCCGAACCCGGTGTGCTAGCAGAGCTGAAACCAAAACACTATCCGCATTATGATCAAAATTATAGAGATATTTACATTTTTTGACTTAGCTCGAGCAGCAGATGGGCTACATAACTGTTCGGTACAGCGTGATCAGCCGTGCTAGTATCAAGTATCTAGATGCCTAAACTCGGTCTCTTACCAGAGCTAGAACCACAAACCATATTCATACTCTGCTAATTGGTGAAGAGCTCATGATAGTTATGTCTACTTTATTCGAACTGTAGGCTGTTTATGGAGCTGAAAAGCACTTTACGAAGCAGACTGTCACCAGGTACATTGGCCTACGGTATCGAGACGTCTTGATTTGGCTAGCTCCGATTGGACAAGTATTCACATTATATACATATATACGTATATATTATGAAAAAAGGATGTGCGTTTTCTGAATTGAATGTGAGATCTAGGCCAGCTGAGGAGCTGAGATGCAGTCTAATCGACAGAGACTACCGCAGAGCATCAGTCTACCGTCTAGACGTATGAGATCGGTCTGCTACCAAATAGCACCCATTTTTTACAGGCCGCTGCACAGGAGTTCCCTCCTCCTGCTCCTCCTCTTCCTCCGTTTCCTTTTCCGCTCCGCCTCTTCCTTCTCTTTCTCGTCCTCCTTCTCCTGCTCCTCCTCCTCCTCCTCCTCCTCTTCCTCCTTCTCTTCCTTCCATTTGCTTCTTCTCCTCTTTCTGTTCCTCCTCGTTTTCTTCCTGTTCGTCCTCCTGTTCCTCCTCCTCCTCCTCCTCCTCATCATCATCATCATCATCCTCCCTTTTCCCTCTTCACCATTCCCCTTCATCCTGCTCGTCATCCGCCTCCTATTTTTCCTTCTCTTCCTTCTCCTCTTCCTGCTCCTTCTCCTCCTCCTGCTTCTCTTCCTCAGCCTCCTTCACCTTCTTCCCTTCCTCACTCATTCTTCTCCACGCCCTCCTTCATGAAACCGCACCCTCGCGCGCGCAGAACGCGAGATTGCCGCGCCCGCATGCCATTCATGTATGTCGCAAAGAAACCTACGAGTTCCCGGCGGTAACCAAGGTTGACGGTTTACCGCCGGCTCCCAGTTGAACATTCGTTTCAAGAACCAGTATTTTTCTCACGTGTAGTGTGTTATTGCGCGTCTGCCTGTGCAAATCTCAGGCCCGTAGCTGCAACATAATTATCACAAGACGTGGAGGAACCCACTTCGTATAAAACCGGAAAAAAATACATTCTTCCAGTTTTAAAGTTAACATGCGAGACAGCTCTCCCCCTATATTCTGAGCACTGATACGCGCGTTGAGAGCTCTACGAGGGCCCCGGCGGTAATCTTGTTGACGGTTTACCGCCGGCTCCCAGTTGGCCCACCCGGCCCGGGCGGACAATGTGGTTGCTTGGAGATATGCGAGAATATATTGCACGAGTATTGGTAGAGTTGTGTGCGTGATAGTTTTTTCCTGTATTAAACCGTGATCATGTTTAACCACAAGTATTTTTGTGCATCTGTAGTGCGTTTTGATGCGTGTGCTAGTAAGTTTTCTAAGATCGTGGTACCTGCAATATTGTTGTTAAAAGACTGTGGAACTGACTTCGTATCAACCCCCAAAAATAAATTCTGCGAGTTCTCCAGCTGATATTGAAGGAAGCTCTGTCCTCGTAATCTGGGCACAAATTTGCATGTTTTGAGCTCTACGAGGGTCTCGGCGGTAACCTGCTTGACGGTTTACCGCCGCCTCCCAGTTGGCCCGACAAAAATTCGACTGATGTTTTTCATAATTTTGGCCGGTTCAACATTATTTGTTTTCGAAATTTGAACATTCGTTGAAGCCCTCGCATTTTTCCTCCCATATTCGATTTTTTTCCCGCTCGCTATCTTAATATCAAGTCGATCTGGTAGGTATTACTGTCAACATGCATGTGGCGGGATCGCCTTTTAAATGTCGTCTTCGCAGGTGCTGTCAGTTTTCTTAATTTAACTCGAGTTGTAGATCAGCTACAGAGCTGACAAGCACACCTAAGCCATATAGAATCATCAGGCACGCTAGTCTGAAGTATCCAGATGCCCGAACTCGGTCTGCTACCAGAGCGAGGACTAAACAAATATTCGTACCTCCTTTTTTCAGACATGTTCATGAATTTCTGAATGCAACTCGAGCTGCATATAAGCTATACAGCTGTTCGGCACAGAAATCGAAAGGGACTCATCAGAAGCGCTAGTTCGAAGTATCTAGATGCCCGAACTCGGTCTGCTACCAGAGCTGGAACCAAAGAACTATTCGTACTCTGCCATTTTTAAGAGATGATGATCATTTTCTTAGCTTAAGTCGAGCTGCAGATGAGCTACATACCTGGTCGGCAGCAAACGAACGGGAATCAAGAAACAGCACTTGTCTTAAGTATGTAGAGGCCTGAACTCGGTCTGCTACCAGAGCTGGAACCCCAAACATTATTTTGGATTTTAAGAGATAATGTTAGTTTTTGTTTCTACTCGAGCTATAGGCTGGCTACGGAACTGGAAAGCAATTCTCGAAGCAGAAGGTCACCACATACATTCGCCTACGGTAGCGAATTCGGCCTGCAACCACAGCTACGACTGGACACGTATTCGCATTTTGAATATTTTACCAGAGATGATGTGCGTTTTCGGAATTGAGTTCGAGATCTAGGCCATGCAATGCTGCGAAGCATCAATCTACAGTCTAGACGCGTGAGATCGGTCTGCTACGAGAGCTGCGACCAAATAGCTATTTGCATTTTTCATGCTTAGAGACCGCTCAACAGGAAATCATCAGACAGTCGCATATAGTATCGAAGCGTCTGAGATTGGTCTGCCACCAGAGCTACAACTGAGCACTCTGCAATATTTGGTGAGAGATAATATATGTTTTTTTTGTTCTCAGTTCGAGCTGTAGCCTGCTCCTTCTTTTTCTCCTTCCTGCCCCGCTTTCTTCCTTCTCCTCCTCCTGCTGCTCCTACCCTTCCTCGTCCTTCTCCTCCTCCTCCTCCTTCGCCTCCTTCTCCTCCGCCTCCTCCTTTTCTTCTACTTCTTCCTCCTCTCCCCTTTTCTTCCTCCTCCTGCTCCTCCCCCTCATCCCCTTCCTTCTCCTCATCCTCCTCCTCTTCCTCCTCCATCTGTTCCTTCTCCTCTTTCTCCTCCTTCTTTTCTTCCTCATCCTTATCCTCCTCCTGATCATCACCATCATCATCATCATCATCATCATCATCATCATCATCATCATCATCATCATCAACATCAACATCAACATCAACATCATCATCGTCCCCTTCTCCCCCTCCACCCTTTCCCCTCCTGCTCGTCATCCTCCTCTTCCTCCTCCCTCTCTTTCTCCTCCTCCTGCTCCTTCTCGTCCTCCACCTTCTCTTACGCAGCCTCCTCCACCTCCTTTTCCTCCTCACTCCTTCTTCTCCTCCACGTCCTCCTCCATGAAACCGCACCCTCGCGCGCGCGGAATTCGAGATTGCCGCGCCCGCATCCCATTGATGTGTATCGCAAGGAAGCTCTACGAGTTCCTGGCGGTAACCAAGGTTGACGGTTTACCACCGGCTCCCAGTTGGCCCACCCGGCCCGGGCGGACAATGTGTCAATTTGGGGTCGGTTTTTTGGAGATTGTTAGAGATTTGGAAGTTCGTTTTGGAAATTTGGATTTCTGTAACGCGAAGTGGGTTGTGCCGCGTTTGCCTGTGAAATCCCCATGTTTGTAGCTCCAATATTACTGTCAAAAAACGTGGAGGAACCATCGGCCGTCGGGATGCATTTTCCGAGATGATAGTGGTCTCGTGCACTTTACTCAAGCAGGAAGCAAGCTACACATCTCCAGTATTTTCTGTACCTGTAGTAGGCTATGGCGCGTCAGCCTGTTGAATTCTCAGCTCTGTAGCTGTAATATTATCATTAGCGCACTTGACGGAACCAATTCATAAAACACCAAGAAAATAGATTTTCGAGTTTTTAAGCTGATACTGAAGTGAGCTCTCTCGTCGTACTCTGAGCACTCATTCGCGTTTCGAGAGCTCTACGAGGGTCCCGGCGGTAACCTGGTTGACGGTTTACCGCCGGCTCCCAGTTGGCCCACCCCGCCCGGGCGGACAATGTGATGACCCGGGGTCAGTTATTTGGAGATTGTGAGAGATTTGGAAGTTCGTTTTGGAAATCTGGATTTTTGTAACGTGAAGCGGGTTGTGCTAACGTGAAGCGGGTTGTGCCGCGTCTGCCTGTGAAATCCCCATGTTTGTAGCTCCAATATTACTGCCAAAAAACGTGGAGGAACCATCGGCCGTCGGTATGCATTTTCCGATATGATAGTGGTCTCGTGCACTTAACTCAAGCAGGGAGCAAGCTACACATCTCCAGTATTTTCTGTTCCTGTAGTAGGTTATGGCGCGTCAGCCTGTTGAATTCTCAGCTCTGTAGCTGTAATATTATCATTAGCGCACTTTACGGAACCAACTCATAAAACACCAAGAAAATAAATTTTCGAGTTTTTTAGCTGACACTGAAGTGAGCTCTCTCGTCGTACTCTGAGCACCAATTCGCGTTTCGAGAGCTCTACGAGGGTCCCGGCGGTAACCTGGTTGACGGTTTACCGCCGGCTCCCAGTTGGCCCGCCCGATGATGTTGATGATGACGATGATGATGTTGATGATGCCGACGGTGATGGTGATGATGATGATGTTGATGATGATGACGATGATGATGATGGTGGTGGTGATGATGATGTTGATGATGATGCTGATGCTGATGATGATGACGATGATGATGATGACGATGATGATGATGTTGCTGCTGTTGATGATGATGATGGTGGTGATGATGATGATGGTGATGGTGATGGTGATGGTGATGGTGATGATGATGATGATGATGATGATGATGATGATGATGATGATGATGATGCATGATGATGCTCATGCTGATGCTGATGCTGATGCTGATGCTGATGCTGATGCTGATGCTGATGCTGATGCTGATGCTTCTGATGATGATGATGATGCTGATGATGCTGATGATGATGATGAGGAGGAGGAGGAGGATGAGGAGTAGGAGGAGGACGCCAAGGAGTAGGCGGAGGAGGAAAAAAGAGGAGGAGTAGGAGGAGGAGGAGGAGAGGAGGGAGGAGGAGGAGGGGGACGGAGGAGGAGGAGGAGGAGGAGGAGGAGGAGGAGGAGGAGGAGGAGGGGGAGGAGGAGGGGGACGGAGGGGGAGCAGGAGGAGGAGGAGGAGGAGGAGGAGGAGGCTCGGAGGAGGAGGGGGACGGAGGAGGAGGAGGAGGAGGAGGAGGAGGAGGAGGATTCGATTCGATTCGAAAGCATTAGGGACCAGTTCATCGATCTTTGACTGCATCGCGACAGACAGCCACGCCGCTTAAATATGGAATGGAAGCAAGGCGAGGCCCGCCTCCGAATGCTTGCTGGCTGGGCCGTGCCTGACGAAATTCTCTTGTCGACAATACGGAGTGGAAGCAAGGCGAGGCCCGCCCCCGAACGAATACGGAGCGGAAGGCGCAACTTCCAGGGTTAGAAAACGCCATGGTCCTATGCAGCATAGCTGCCAACTCTCTCGACTTTCAGTCGTGGCCCTGCGGCGGCCACATCGCCGCTAGTCCGCGGGGAGCGATTCGGCGTGGAAGTCCACGCGTCGACCCCGCTGGAACTAGCAGCACTTCAAGACTTGGATCCCTTCCCCGCCCATGACGACGACGACGACAACTCCCCCCCCCCGTCCTTCTCCTCCGCATGCAAGGCCGCCAAAAAATTCTTGGCTGGCTGACCTAGCACGCCGCTGGCCACAAGCTCACGATATCGAGCACTCGTGGCAAAAGCCTCAGGGATGGTCACGCGCGCTCCAGTGCCGCCGCAATCTGACGCTCGAGAGGACCCTTCGGCGCAGTCCCCACCATCTGTACGGCCTTGCACTCCGCGAGCGCCAAGTCCATCATCGTGTTCACCGCCTGCGCCTCGGGGTTGGGACCCAGCGCCAGCGTCAGCTTGACTTTGCCCTGCATCCGCTTGCTGCCAGGGCCGCGCGGGGCCTGTACGGTGAACCGCCTGACCAACGAGGCCATGTATTGCGGCGTCTGGTCCTTGAGATACTTCTGGAAGAACTCCGTGGCGGCCTTCTGCACCTGATCCGATCCCTGCGTCATCATGGCGCGCACCGAGAGGAAGAACACTGTGATAAACGGAGGCCCTGGACTGGCGAGATCGACCTCCTCGCCCGCCTCCTTGCGATCGTGAATCTTCTTGACCGTGTCCGAGTAGAACTTGTTGGCCGCCAGGCCGCTCTTGGCCAGGTACGATTCGCTCGGCACCAGGAAGGTCGACAGCACGACGGACGAGAGCACAGCCTGCTCGCGAGCGGTAGCCAGTGAAAGCGCCGCCACCTTGCGAAGAAGTGATTGCTCTCCTTTGCCGTTGCCCTTCGCCTGCGAGCCGGCGCTGTCGGCGGATTCTGCGGCGGCCCGCTTGGGCGCAATGACCACGCCAGCCCAGGGAGGAAGCTCGTCCACGCCGAACATCGCCGCGTCCAGCTCGATCGCAGGGGGCATGCTGGAGATGACTGAGGGCGTGTCGATTGTACTCTGAAAGCCTTAGGAATGTCGAGCCACAAACTCTGCACTGAATGTTGTCAGGGACCTGGAGCTCCGCGAGGGTAGAGGCTTTGTTTCGTAGACATCGTCCGTGATGAAGGGCCCCTTCGAGATGTTTGCAAGCCGTGAGCCTCTCGCCAAAGACTTCCTCACAGAGGGCGCATTGATTCGTTAAAGTGATAGCATGCGATAGTTTCACACTATTATGTACAATGCGAATATGATTGGCTAGGCCTGACCTACATGTAAAAGTGGCACCACAGGGACCTGACGAGTCGTCCCATGGGCAAACATGACAGCGTTCAGTTAAAAGGGCACTAACTTCCGCTTCCTCTGGGGATCCAGTGAGGGGCTCACACGGGATATTCACAGAAAGGGCGGAGCTTCGAAGAATCGAGACGTCAATTCGCTTAAACCTGTCCGAGAACTCGGAAAGAAACAAGTTTTTAACCCTCCCGCGGACATCCTGCCACAGGTCGGCTGCTTCCTCGGACACAAGCACAAGCTGCTCAATGTCCTCGTGCACTCTCAAAGCCCACGGATTCGCATCAGGTCGAATCGAACAAAACTCGCCGAAAACGTCCTCGCCCAAAAACTTGCCGAACCATGCTCCTATCAGCTGTCTGTGAGATTCGGGAAAGGCACAAATGTTTTGAAACCACTTAAGCCTACGCACTCGGAGCTCGGTGCCGAGAGGAATGATCTTCCAGTAATCGAGCACTTGCTGGGAGGTCAAACAGCGAACATGATGCGCGTCTTCCCAGCTCGCTCGACCTCTCATGGCACGTCTACAAAGTCCAGCAACCGCAAGTTCTAAGTTACGAAGCTGACCTGCGCTCGGGATAAAGCATTCCACTGCAGAGAGAGAGAGAGAGAGAGAGCGGAATTGACAACATGACATAACAGCACGCACCGCTTCCAGCGAAATGGAATGTTGGGCATCTGCCAGAAACGTCCCAAGCGGAAGTACGCCGTCTTCGCGGCTTGAATCCGCTTGCCGAGTTCAATCTGGAAGGATTGAGTGGGGGTGAGGCGGGGGCCTAAATATCGGACAGACTCGCCGCAGCCGCACCCCTGACTGCGCAACAAGCTAGCCACTCTTCGCTTCGCGGAGGGGGGGACAGAGAACAAGGCCTCCTGCTTCTTAGGATTGCGCTTGAGACCAATCCTCGCAAGTTCCGCATCAAGCCGAGCATCGTTACGTTTCAAACTGCTTCTGGCCAAATCGAGGGAAATCGCGAACCGAGCACGAGCTTCTTTAAAAGATCATCGGCAAATGTTGTCAGACCTAAGTAGACGCTGGAGGGGGTTATAACTTCACATTCCGCCGTCAGCATTTGTTCCAATGGGGCTTCCTGACGACGCCTCGCAATCCAGCGGTCGACCGACGGACGAAAGACATGAGCGAACGACGCGACAGCGAACGGATCTCCTTGGAGCATGCCACGGCCAGTGCGCAGGAGAAGGCCGCCCTCCTCTGCTGGAGTAGACGTGCGCGCAAGCTTGTGACGCTGCTGGCAGAAGCGCGTCTCTGATCCGCGAGCCGTTCCGAGAGCGGCCTCCCTCATCAACGGCCGGCCATGCAGGAGACGCGACTGCGTTGCCAAGATCTTTCAGCGAGTCGATCCAGTAAGCGCCAGCCTTACTCAAACGCCACGACGTGCACAGGCTGGTTGCGATGGCGTCTTCACGCCGACGCCTCCTCGGGAAGCCATGGTCCATCTCCGAGAGGATGTATGGGGGACCGCGTTTCATCGTCCGTTTCAAAAAAGACTTCCCGAGAGGATCCAGCCCGTGCACCACTCTGCGGCCCGCGGGGCCTGGGAGCGCGCATTTCTGCAAGGCGAAACCTTGGCTACAGGGTCACAAGCTGGGAAAGGAGGCCAGTCTGACCGGTCAGGAAAAAACAACTCGGTGAAGCCAACTTCTAACCTTCTCGCCCCAAGTCGGTGGGAGTTCCGGGCCTAAACTCGGGTCGGGCGAAAGGGGGGATTGGGAAAGGGGGGGTTACGAAATTTGCTGCATGCAGCTCGTTTCGGCCTCACCGAGGGGCCCATTCCTCGATGCATAGTTGCCTCCGGCGCCGGGAGGCGCCGGGAAAATCAGCTACGCGAGCTGATTCTCAAACCCCCCCCTTTGCTATCCCCCCCTTTCGCCCGACCCGATAAACCAGCGCAGCGACGAGGGTCCTCCTCGGGGGGCTCACCAACCCCAAGACCCCGAAGCTCAGCAGGCAACGACCACCGAGGGGCACCCTTTCGCTTAGAGACTGAGTTCAAGAATCAGGAGGGAAAGAAACACACAGACACAATTAATCGGCGATTCCCAGAAAATATGGGAAAATATGGGAAGTGGGGGGGAAGACAAAAATTTTGAAAATATAGGAAAATAGGGGGATATTTTTATTTGTGTGTATGTATTTGTGTGTCCCAGTTCCCCTTCAAAGGAGGCCTGGAAGAAGCCCAGGTCGCCCATGGCGCCGCGGCAGGACTGCGCCGCTCGCTCCTGTCGACACGCAGGCGGCGCAGGCGGGCGCGCGAAGTCATTCCGATCCCTCTGCAGAGCCTCCCAATCCAACCGAGTACGGTAGGTTTGCGTCGTGTCGACCAGTCGCCGAGCTTGCTGGAGACGATGGAAAAGATAGAGAGAGCATACGAAAGTAATGGAAGAAGAGGAGAACATAACAAGAAACATGGGCGGCGGGCGCGCCCCCGCGCGCAGAGCGGCGCCCCCAGCTGGGCGGAGGTCCCTGCCCGAGGCGAGTTAAACTGCGCCCCCCCGGGACTAGACTTCTGTTGCTCCCATCCTACTCCAGATTTCGTAATAAAAGGGAGGGGGTCTGGACCCTCCAAGACAAGCCATTTCAGACCTCCCCCGTGGGGGAACCCTCCAAGACATCGTCCCCAGACCCCCCCAGGCCCTCCGAGATAGCCTGGAAGAGACCCCCCCCCCGAAATGAGACCCCCCTCCCTTTATTACGAAATCTGGAGTAGCTGACACCCCCCCCTCTCCGCCAGGCTTGGGCCAAGTCGCAAGCCATTCTTCCTGCGTGGGCAAGGCCCCCTGGAGTCGGGGGGAATCCCGCTGCCCGCTTCCGTGACGGCCGCCAGCTAACCTCAAACTCAGACGATGGACTTTGGCACGGTCACGGTGCCGCCAGGCTTCATAGATTTCCTCAACCAGCGCCTCATTCTTCGTTATGAACCACTGTTTGCGGGCTCTGGTGCATGTCTTGGTGATGTGCCTGAGTCTTTGTTTGCACTCCTCTAGCTCCGCAGGATCACATGAATGCATACGTTCGCGAAGAGAACGTCGAAGTGCGAGAAGTCGAAGACGCTCAACCTTGTCGGGGTCCGTCTCTGTAGGAGCATCTCTGGAGAACAACTTCTGTCCTTCATCTCGAAGGACTGTATCAAGTTGCTTAAGAATCGCCTCAGCGGAGTTCATGTCAGTAGACGCTTCTGTTTCCGATAAGCGAGTCTCCACCGTCGTCAAGAACTGATGTCGTTCATGGGGCCCGCGAAGAGCATGCATCAATTTATCAGTATCCCATTTCACCTGTGTGCACTGATCGCCATTGGGTGCCGTCCAAACAGTCGGTGTGGCGGGGTTGCTGGTCGGGCCGTGCCTGACGAAAGTTTTCACGCTTCGCGTATCCCCACCAGCCCATCTCAAAACAGCAAGTCTTGCGAAGCATGCCGACAGTCGTGTTTTTCAGGCGTGTTTCCGCCTGCCCCCGCATATCTCCCCTGTTCCTTCCTCCCGCCTCCTTGTACATCCTCCTTGTGGTGGGAGCGGGAGAAGGACGAGGCGGAGGAGGAGGGAGAGAAAGCGGTGGGAGGCAAGAGGGATTTAGCGGAGACGACGACCACAGCGATGATCCTAACAACGACGACGCACCCGACGACGACGACGATATCGACCGCGACGACGACGACGACCACAACCGCGACGACGACGACGACGACGACGACGACGACGACGAAGGCGGCGGCGACGACGACGACGACGACGACGATAACGACGACGACGACGACGACGACGACGACGACGACGACGACGACGACGACGACGACGACGACGACGACGACGACGACTGGTGGGAGTCGTTAAAGCCCCTCGTGGGGTGAGTCGTTCGGCCCCATCGTCCTTGTGTGAGTCCTTCGGGCCCCTCTTCCTGGTGTGAGTCGTTCGGGCTCCTCGTGGTGTGAGTCGTTCGGGCCCCTGGTCCTGGTGCGAGCCGTTCGGGCTCCTCGTGGTTTGAGTCGTAATGGGTGGTATCGCTACGTGGCTACACTGGGAGACCAGGCAGTTGTATACGTGGGTGTAGCCGCTACGAGGGTTCAGTGGATTCGTTCGGTGCCCTCTTCCTGGTGTGAGTCGTTCGGGTCCGCCCTCCTGGTATGAGTCGGTCGGGCCCCTCCTCGATGTGTGAGTCGTTCGGCGAGGGGCCCGAACGACTCACACAAGGAGGGGCCCGAACGACTCACACCAGGGCGAGGGGCCCCAACGACGCACACCACCTGCATTCTGGTCCAGGACGTGCGCACTCTGAGTTGCGTGATTCTACCCTTGTCGAACGGAAATCCTCAGATCGGTTCGAGGGGAACGATCTTGGAGGCGAGTTTCCCCTTGTGCTCCTCTTCCACCTCTCCGTCCTAACCTGCCGCCTGCTGCTCGCGCCCGACTTGATTGGCGAACCTGCCTTTCAGGTGCAGCTGAAGGCTGCTGAAGGCTGCGAGCCTGAGCAGGGTACTGACTTGTGCGCCGTGCGCTCCGAGCCACGGAAAAAAAGAACGAGGGTGGCGGTGTACCGCCAACCCCTGTTGCAGCCAATTCCGTGGGACGCTCACTGCACAACTGGTCGGGAAAGATCGCTGGATCGTCGACGCCGTCGTCCATTGAATCGTCGTCGTCGAAGTCGTCGTCGTCATCGTAATCGTCGTCGTCGTCGAAGTCGTCGTCGACGTCGCAGTCATCGTCTGAGACGCGCCGTCGTGTGAGTCGTCAGACTCGTTCACGTATATGACTCTACGACGACCGCCGGCTGTCCTGCCTCCCATCGCCTTCTCCCTTCCTCCTCCCCCCAGTCGCCCTCTTTCGGCCCCCTCCAGAAGGAGGATGTAGGAAGATACCAAAGGAGGCAGGAGGAAGAAGAAACAGGGGATATATGCGAGGGCACGCGGAGACACGCCTGAAACACACGACGGTCGGCATGCTTCGCAGGAGTAGTAGTAGTAGTAGTAGTAGTAGTAGTAGTAGTAGTAGTAGTAGTAGTAGTAGTAGTAATATGAGTAGTAGTGGTGGTAGTAGTAGTAGTAGTAGTAAAGTAGTAAGTAGTAGTAGTAGGAGTGTAGTAGTAGCAGTGTAGTAGTAGTATATAGTAGTAGTAGAGTAGTAGTAGTGTAGTAGTAGTAGTAGTAGTAGTAGTAGTAGTAGTAGTAGTAGTAGTAGTAGTAGTAGTCGTAGTAATAGTAGTAGTAGTAGTAGTAGTAGTAGTAGTAGTAGTAGTAGTAGTAGTAGTAGTAGTAGTAGTAGTAGTAGTAGTAGTAGTAGTAGTAGTAGTAGTAGTAGTAGCAGTAGTCGAAGTAGTAGAAGTAGTACTAGATGTCTTTTGGGAGCCTCTTGGAGGCCTTTTGGAGCGTTTTCGGGGCCTCTTGGCGGCCCCAGGGGCTTCTAGGAGCGTCTGGGGTGCCTTGGGGGAACCTCTTGGGGCCTCTTGGGAGCCTCTTGGAGGCGGTTTGGGGGCCTCTTGGAGGCCTCTTGGAAGCCTCTTGGAGGGGTCTGGGAGGAATCTTGGGGCCATCTGTCGGGCGATCGATCACAGATGGGGGGAGCACTTTTCTCCCCCCCCCGTTGGGGCCAGAATCCCCGTGAGGGGTGTCGAATTTTAGCCCTCCCAGGAGTCGAAAAAGACCCCTCCGGCGACCCGCGGAGGGACCTCTCCAGGCCCAGGGGGAGGGGGGAGGGGGAGGGGTAAACCCCTCCCCGAAGTGGAAGAAGGGGGGTTGAGAACAGAGAGAGCTCGCTAAACCACTCACGCCCAAAGGGCTGGTGGGACTCACACGCCGGATCGGCGGATTTCTGTGCCCCGTTCCGGGTTCGTGGGTCAATCATGTTGTGCAGGTGTATTATCTCGCATTGAGTTTCCCCCGTGTCCTCATGGGTTGCCCCCGGCCGCCTGTCCCTGGCCTCCTTTTTTACTGGTGCAGTCGTTCTTCATGGCTGCTCCCTTGTTGTTGGTGGCCCCCGCTGCTCGGCACCTGTCCTGCTCCGGCGCTTCCCGCCCCTTCTGGTGGTGGGTCTCCCACGCCATCTGTTTGGCAGGGCAGGCCGCACGCTCTCCTCCTCCTCCTCCTCCTCCTCCTCCCCTCCTCCTCCTCCTCCTCCTCTCCCTCCTCAACCCCTCCTGTGCTCCTCCTCCTCCTTCTCCTCCTCCTCCTTCCCCCTCCTCCTCCTCAAACCCCCCTTCCTCCTCCTCCTGCTCCTCCTCCTCCTCCTCCTCCTCCTCCTCCTCCTCCTCCTCGCTGACGTGCGTTGCCCGTGCACTCCGCTCTGGCTGCCCCTCTACCCCTGCTCCCTCTCCGCCCTTTGGCTTGGGCCGGCGCGCGCCCGAATTCTGGGTCCTCGGGCCTCCCTCGCTTGTTTTTGAAGGACGCTGCCGGCGCACGGGCCTTGTTTTGTCCGCGCTCCCTTGCTCGCCTTTGGTTCTGTGCAGAGAGACCTCCTCCCCCTCTCCTCCCCTTCCTCCTCGTCTTCCTCCTCCTTCTCTTCCTCCTCCTCATGGTGGTCCGTCTCCTCCTCTTCCCTCTCGGGTCAAGAGGCGGGCTTGTTGCAGAGGAGCAGGACGGGCACATCTCAGCCAGGGAGACGGGGATCGCGGGATGGTTTTCGACCCACGGCTGCATGCTCCCAAGGCGCGCCAGCGTCCTGGTTACAGTGGGAACCCATGCCAAGAAGCACCCTGTTTACCCCCAGGATGCCCTGGATTTCTTGGGTTTCGATGGTTTTGCGATGGAAAGCGTGACGTTCCCGCACCAAGCATCGATGGACGTCTTGGGGTCTCAGGGTTGGGTTTTTGGTGGAAGGTTTCTTGTGCAGTGGCCTCCACTGTATTTCCCGCGTTTGCCGTCCTTGTGATTCAATCGCTTCGCTCATTTCGCCAGCCCATCATGCTGCATCGCTGGCATTTGCCCACACGTTCGTTGCCCCTGCGGCTGTGCGGGGGTGGTGGTGGGTTTCCAGACGCTGGAGGCGGAGCAGTTCTTGTGCAGTTGTTCTTGGGTGGGCTGCTTTGGGAGTCGTCAGCAGTTCGTGGCCTCAACGCGGGCACTGCGGGGGAGGGTGGCAGGGGGGGGGGGGGCGGGGCAGCTGCACACCTCACACGGTGTTCTGCCCTCCGCGAGCGGAGGTCGGCGGGCCATGAACGCGATCGCGTGGGAACGCAAAGTGTGTTCGCCTTTCTCCGCTGGGTCAGCGATGATCCGGCAAGGGCGGCGGGGTCGCGCGTTATTCAGGAGGGAAAAAAACACACAGACACAATTAATCCTCGATTCCCAGGAAAATATGGGAACATATGGGAATTGGGGGGGAAGACAAAACCCAGAAAATATGAGAAAATATGGGGACTATTTTTATTTGTGTGTATTTACCTAACAGCGAAGACTGATAGGTTTCTAGTGGGATCAAAAGAGAGCAGCAGATCACTCCACAGGGGGGTCCGGGCAGGTGTTGGGAGTTGCCGGGCGGCAGGTGCCGGGCTCGTTTTTCACCAACAGTCACACACTTCGTGCTCTTCGACTTCCCAGAACTCCATTCCCAGGCCACATTCTGAATACCCGGATGCAACAGTCACACACTTCGTGCTCTTCGAGATCCCAAAACGCCATTCCCGGGCCACCTTTAGAATAACCGGATGCAACAGTCACACACTTCGTGCTCTTCGAGTTCCCAGAACGCCATTCCCGGGCCACATTCTGGAGGGCCGGATGCAACAGTCACACACTTCGTGCTCTTCGAGTTCCCAGAACTCCATTCCCGGGCCACATTCTGGAGGGCCGGATGCAACAGTCACACACTTCGTGCTCTTCGAGTTCCCAGAATTCCATTTCCGGGCCACATTTTGGATGCCCGGAGCCAACTGTAGGCCACTTCGTGCTCTTCGAGTTCCCAGAACTCCATTCCCGGGCCACATTTTGAATGCCCGTAGCCAACTGTAGGAACTTCGTGCTCTTCGACTTCCCAGAACTCCCATTCCTGGGCCACATTTTCAGCAGGGGCAAGAGCACGACGAGGAGGAGGACGAGCAAGACCAGGAGGACGAGGACGAGCAGGAGCAGGACGAGGAGCAGGAGGAGCCGGAGAAGAAGGACGAGCAGGAGGAGGAGGAGGACGAGCAGGAGGAGGAGGACGACCAGGAGGAGGAGGACGACCAGGAAGAGGAGGAGGAGGAGGAGGGAGTGGGGAGGAGTAGCCAAGGAGGCATGAGTGAGACGAGGAGGAGGAGGAGGAGGAGGATGACGAGGAGGAGGAGGAAGGAGGAGGGGACGAGGACGGAGGAGGAGGAGGAGGAGGATGGTGGGGGGGAGAGTACCGAGGAGAAGGATAACGAGGGACCACACCTGCAGGAGGAGGAGGAGGAGGAGGAGGAGGAGGAGGAGGAGGAAGAGGAGGAGGAGGAGGAGGAGGACGAGGACGAGGAGGAGGAGGAGGAGGGGGGGGGAGAGTACCAGGAGGAGGAGAACGAGGACCACCAGGAGGAGGAGGAGGAGGAGGAGGAGGAGGAGGAGGAGGAGGAGGAGGAGGAGGAGAGAACACCAGGAGGAGGAGGACGAGCAAGACGACAAGGACGAGAACGAGGACGACCAGAAGAGAGGGAGGAGGAGGAGGAGGAGGAAGGAGGAGGGGGGAAGCAACACCACTACCAGGAGGCAGGAGAGGATAGGAGGAGGGGGTACGGATAAGAGGAGGAATGAGGACGAGGAGGAGGAGGAGGAGGAGGAGGAGACGGAGGAGGAAGGAGGGGGGGGAGCGTGCGACCAGGAGGAGGATAACGAGGACCACCGAGGAGGAGAGGAGGGGAGAGGAGAGGAGGATGAGGAGAGAGCCCAGGAGGAGGAGACAGCAAGACGAGAGGAACGAGAAACGAGGAGACGAGGCAGGAGGAAAGGAGGAGGAGGAGGGGAGGAGGAGGAGGAGGAGGAGGAGCAGGAGAAAGAGGAGGACGAGGAGAGGGAGGAGAGCAGGCTGAGGCTGAGGCTGTGACTGCGACTGCCGTTGCCGCTGCGACTGTCATCGCGAATGCGACTACGACTGCGAGAACAGCAGAATTCGACAACTGGATTTTCATCTGAATCTTAAGGGGAATGCTTTCAGATATGCTTCTACACATCGCTGTTAGGTTGCTTTGCCGGGATAATTATTTGTGTGTCCTAATTTCCCTTTAGTTATCAGAAACTAGAGCCGACGTTGTACGCCGGCAGCACGCTGTGCATCCGTTCCCACGCTGTGATCGGTGATCGATGTTCCGTTCAATGCATCGGGCTATAGCGCGCATCGTTGGCGCAGCGGCGGTGCCAGCGTGGGCGTACGAGGTTGAACGCTGCTTGTGGTTGAGTGCCTCGTGCTGAGTGCAGAGTGTATTCGTGTGCGGGTATTCAGGCTACGAAAACATGGACGAGAGACCTTTGTGGGGAGGCGCATCCAATGGCCTTCGGTCGACGCCGCCACTGTGCCTGGGTTGTAGGTCAGAGTCCTCGTGGAGGCTTCTTGTGGTCTCCTCGGAGGGCTCTCGGGGGTCCCTGGGAAGCAGTTTGGGGCTTGGTGAGCAGTTTGGGGTCCTCTTGGAAGCGTCCTGGGATCATCTTGAGGGCATCTTGGGGCTCGCTGGGGCTCTCTTGCTCTTGGGGGCCTCTTGGAGATGTTGAGGGGCTCTTGGGGGTTTCTTGGGGCCTCCTGGGCGCCTCCTGGGGCCTCATAAGCGCCGTTTGGGGCCGAGGGCTCGAAGTGTCCGTTCGGGATCCCCCGTCCTGGGGCCTTTTTGGGCCGTCTTGGAGGCTTCTTGGGCCGTCTTGGGGCCTTCTTGGGCCCTCTTCAGGCCCTTGTGGAGGCCTCTGAAGGCGTCTTGGGGCGATCTTGGAGGCCTCTGAGGCCATGTTGGAGCGTCGAGAAGCCGAAATGGCGAGAACGGGCCCTCTCTTGGGGCCCTCCTGGGGCCCTTCGGAGCCGTCTTGGAGGCCTCTTGGGCAGTCTTGGGGCCTTCTTGGGCCGTCTTCAGGCCTTTGTGGAGGCCTCTGGAGGCGTCTTGGGCGATCTTGGTGGCCTCTTGGGGGCCATGTTGGAGCGTCGAAAAACGGAAATGGGGAGAACGCCTAAATCACTCAAAAATTTGAGGAATCTGATTTTTGCCTCTCGGACCCTCTTGGGAGACTGGGAGTGTTCAGGGAGGCTTCTCAGGGCGTCTTGGAGGCCTCTTGGGCTGTCTGGGGGCCATCTTGTATTTTGTGTCTTGGAGTGGTCTCGTGGCGTCTCGAAGAACTCTTGGACCATCTTGGGGACCTCTTGGGGGACTCTTGGCCCTTCTGGGGGCTCTCTGGGGAGCCCCGAGGGCGGCGCCCAGGAGCAGAGCCATCTCTGACATTCTCTGACCAGACCGTGTCGGAGATCGACCAGGATATCTTTCGCCCTGCGATGCCCAGGGGCTGCCCACGCGCGCAGCTTAGAACTCTTCTGCACCTCCGGCGACCTTGGCACGCCTCTGGCCCGTTGAGCCGGCGAGTCTGGGCCTTGGTCGGGGGCACTCGCTCGCAGGCGCTTGCGCAGTCTCATCCCGAGAACGGTGAGGCGTTCCTTCGGATGTTCGGAGCCCTCCTCCCTGCGCCAGCCCGAGCTCACGCCAGCGCCACGAAGCTCACGCTCCGACCCGTCGTGCCCCGCCCTGCCCTCGTCAGGTCGGGCCTGTCCCCCTGCAGGCCGATTTCCGAGGACGACTTTAGAAATAGTCAGAGCATGTCCCAAAAAGGTCAAAAAAGCAAATTATAGCCGTAGTGCAGTATCCCCGAACAGGGTTTTTAAACGCACTGCGGTATCCAAGGTCGATTGCGTGCCCGTCCAGTGCGGGTTGGCATGGCATGTTAGAACATGATAACATGACGTTTGCACATGAGAGGGCGGAAGGCAGGGCGCGCATGACGGAAGCTGAGGCGGCAGAAACGACGACGGCGGGATGGGGAGGCGGAGGCAGAGGCGCAGCAGCGGGAGGCGGGAGGCGGGAGGAGGGAGGAGGGAAGAGGAGCCAGGCGGGAAGCGGGAAGAGGGAGGCGGGATAAGGAATGAGAGAGGTTGTGATTGGAGCCCCTGTGCTACGAAACGTCTCAGGCAGAACGGGCCAGACCATCTCGCGCTTAACATCTTCGAGCTTCGCATTGTGAGGATGGCTCAAGCGAAACGGGCCGGACCACCTCGCGAGCGACATCTTGGAGCTCAGTATTTGAAGGATGTCTCAAACGAAACGGGCTGGACAACCTCTTGCGCACGTTCTGACAAGTCCGCGTCACATTCGCTTCCCGTTGGGTCCTCTCCTGCAACTCCCTTCCTTCTCCCTCCTCCTCCTCCTCCTCCTCCTCCTCCTCCTCCTCCCCCTCATCTTGCCTGCTCCCTCCTCCTCCTCCTCCTCCTCCTCCTCCTCCTCCTCTTCCTTTTCCCTTCCTTCTCCTCCTCCTCCTCCTGCTCCTCCTCCTCCTCCTCCTCCTCCTCCTCCTCCTCCTCCTCCTCCACCTCCTCTTCATCCCGAACGGCATCTCGGAGCCCAGAGTTGCGAGGATGCCTCCAGCGTAACGGGCTGGACCACCTCGCGCGCAGCATCTCGGAGCCCAGAGTTGCGACGATGTCTCGGGCGAAACGTGCTGCGAGGAAGTCTCAGGCGGAACGGGCCGGACCACCTCGAGCGCGGCGTCTCAGAGCTCCGAGTTGCGGGGGTCTCTTGGGGCCTCCTGGGGCCTTCTGGGGACCTCCTGTGGCGTCCTCCTGGGCCTCCTGTGGCCTCCTGGACCCCACCTGGGGCTTCCTGAAGCCTCTTGGGGCTCCCAGGGGGGGACATCTAACATGTGGCCTCTTGGGGCTCCCATGGGGGCACAAGAGCAAACAAAAAAAAAACGAATCGACACCGGATGTGTATTAACTTGACACGTTCTGATAGGGGGCCTCCTGGGGCCTCCTGGGAGCCTCCTGGGAATCTCCTGGGGACCCCAGGGGCCTGTCCTGGGCGTCCTGCGGCCTCTCCTGGGCGTCCTGTCCTGGGAGCCTCCTGGGAAGCTCTCTGGGGCCTCCTGGGGCTCCCAGGGTCCCAGGGGGGATATGTAACATGTGGCCTTCTGTGCCCCCAGGCTGGACCACCTCTTGCGCGGCATCTGGGAGCTCAGAGTTGCGAGAATGTCTTGTGCGAGACGGGCCGGACCACCTTGCGCACGGCATCTCAGAGCTCAGAGTTGCGAGGATGTCTCATGCGAGACGGGCTGGACCACGTCGCGCGCGGCATCTGGAGCTCAAAGTTGCGAGAATGTCTTGTGCGAAACGGGCCGGACCACCTTGCGCACGGCATCTCAGAGCTCAGAGTTGCGAGGATGTCTCAGGCGAGACGGGCCAGACCACCTCGCGCAGGGCGTCTCAGAGCTCAGAAGTTCGAGGATGTCTCAGACGAAACGGGCCGGACCACCTCTCTCGCGGCATCTCGGAAAGCAAAAGTGCGAGGATGTCTCAAGTGAAACAGGCCAGACCACCTCTTGGGCGGCATTTCGGGGCTCAGAGTTTAGAGGATGTCTCAAGCGAAACGGGCCAGACCACCCCTCGCGCGGCATCAGAGAGCGCAGAGTTGCGAGGATGTCTCAGGCAAAACGGGCTGGACCACCTCGCGCACGACATATCAAGGCTCCGAGTTTGGAGGATGTCTCAGGTGAAACGGGCTGGACCACGTCGCGCGCGGCATCTCCGAGGTCAGAGTTGCGAGGATGTCTCAGGCGAAATGGACTAAACCACCTCTTGCGCGGCAGCTCAGAGCTCAGAGTTTCGAGGATGTCTCAGGCGAAACAGGCCGGACCACCTCGCAAGCGGCATCTCGGAGCCCAGAGTTTCCAGGATGTCTCAGGCGAAACGGGCCGAACCACCTCGCAAGCGTCATCTCGGAGCCCGGAGTTGCGAGGATGTCTCAGGCGAAACGGGCCGGACCACCTCTCGCACTGCACCTCGGGGCTCAGAGTTTCGAGGATTTCCCAAGCGAAACGGCCCGGACCACCTCTCGCGCGGCGTCCCGGAGTGCAACTTTTCGAGGATGTCTCAGGCGAAACGGCCAATCCTGGCCAACTCCAAAACGAGAGTTGTGAGGATGTCTCAAGCGAAACGGCCCGGACAAAATCAAATTTTTGTGAGGATGTCTCTGCTCCCCTTTCCCTCGGCCGGAGCTAGCTTTTATCACAACAGCACCCCGTTCAGCAAGCTGTTTCGGGAAAAACCTATGTCGGAATACACCTCAGGCGATGCTTAAGAAAACTTAAAGTTTTCGACCAGAGTCTCGATTATTCTTGACGTGTCAATGTAAATCTTAAGATCTTGATAGAAATATTGGGTTTTTGCTCAAGTTCTGAGACTATGAATTTCTTAACCCATGATTTCTTAAGCATTTCGCAGGGTGTATTCCTCCTGCAGAGGCACAGGCAAAAAATGCCGTGGCCCGTGTGCGCCGCCCGAGAGCCCGCCGCCGTCCGAGCCCGTCGGCGGGCCGGGCACGGCGGGCGTGCGCGCGCGCGCCGTTCTTCGCCTGCTTCCCGGCGGTGCCCAGGGGCGCCCTCGAGGGAGGAGGAGGAGGAGGAGGAGGAGGAGGAGGAGGAGGAGGAGGAGGAGGAGGAGGAGGAGGAGGAGGAGGAGGAGGAGGAGGAGGAGGAGGAGGAGGAGGAGGAGGAGGAGGAGGAGGAGGAGGAGGAGGAGGAGGAGGGGAGGAGGAGGAGGAGGAGGAGGAGGAGGAGGAGGAGGAGGAGGAGGAGGAGGGGGGGGGGGGAGGAGGAGGAGGAGGAGGGAGGAGGAGGAGGAGGAGGAGGAGGAGGAGGAGGAGGAGGAGAGGAGGAGGAGGAGGAGGAGGAGGAGGAGGAGGAGGCGCGAAGTTATTCGCGCTTCGCGCAAGGGGCGCCGCCAGCAGTTTTGTTCTCTTCGCCGTGCGCCTCGACCAGTTCGGGTACGGCCTCCTTGTCCTCTCCTCGCTGAGGGAGCCGATTCGCCCGCGGGGGCGGCTGAAGGCGGCGGGGCGGTTGGTCGCACTCGTCCGCCTTTCGGCGTTCTCTACTCCACTCCCCTGGGAGGCGGCGCGAGAACGCGAAGTTGTTCGCGCTCTCGCGCAGCGCGCAGCGCGAAGCTGGGAGCCCTTGCTGCCGAGCTGGAAAGCCACCGCGGTTGCCAGCTCAGTTAGCCGCTCCAGCGCTGCCCTGCAGGGCGCGCTGGCGCAGCCCCGCCGCTGGCTGCAATGGGCGCTGCTGCAGCCGGCCGCGGAAATGATGGCGGCGTTCGTGAAGGGCGTCAGGTGTCTGTGTGTGTGATGTTTTGGTTGAAGATGGTCGGCTACTCATGATGGGATTGGTCACCTTGTTGGTTCTCGTGTTGTCATATACATGCACGGCAGTTCCTCGTGCATCTCCTGCTCATGTTGGTCGTGGTCCTCACGCTGATGTTGCTCAAGGCCATGCTGCCGACCCGTGGCACGTCGGTCATGGCCCACCGTCTTCCAGCGGGGCTGCTGCTGCAGCTGTTTCTCGCGGTTAGCCTGGTCAGGTGGTTCGTGTCGAGATTTCGAGCCTTGCTGAAAATTGCAGCGCCACGGCTGCTCGACCACATGAGAAGGGCAAAAGCAAGGCCGCGGACCTTGTTGGTGCTGATGCTGAAGCGGCGCAATGTGATGTATAGCTTTCTGTGCTATATACGAGTGGCGTTGTATGCTTTGCCGGAGTCTGACCGCTTATTTGTCTGGACGTGAATCTTGGGACCCAGGCCAGTCCGTGGTCCGTACCCATTTCTCCGTTCTCATGTCCTCCCCCTTTCCCCCTGCTTTCATTCACCTTTTTACACACGTCGTACGAGCTACGTGTCATGGGCGCACCAGCGTGCAGTTTGTTCAGGGGCATGTGCCGCTTGCTGCCCGAGGAGGGGCGGAGGAAGCGACAGGTACATCTGGCGGACAAGGGTATGAAGGACTTGGGAAAGGGATGGCGAGGAGAGGACAACACGCAAAGATGTATGTTTTGGGACGGGGGCTGTCCGTGTCGCCGAGCTGCGCTCGCTCGCAGCCCTCGCCGCCAGGCCGTCGTCGGGGAGGAGGCCTTGAGCGAGGACGAGCACAAGTACCTAGAGTTCTTGGACAAGTTCGAATTGAAGTTCCTGTCGCAGGGTCGTGTTGGTGGAGGGCGGGACGTGAGGCACGGGAGGGGGGCTGCATATGTTCGGCTTGGAGGGCGAGAGAGGAGGCTTCAGGGCGGTGTGATATGGGCGTGAAAGATGGGGAGGGCAAGGCGGGGAATGTTTGAGTCCCTCTTACGCCTCACCGTCACCCTCCTCTAACGATATCTGTTGCCCCTCAGGGCTTCGCCCCCTGCCGCCGGCCCCCTCTCTCGGATAATGGGGTATGCAAAAGCTACGCTGTGAGGCCTGAGCGCCGTCGTGAAGCAGCGTCGGAACTCAGTCGAGCGGGGGCCACTTGAGATGTCCGGCTGCCCTGCAGGGTTCCAGGTGGGGCACGCGCTCACACATTGCCATACACGCTTGGATATGATGATTGCGAAAGGCTCGCATGGTTGCCTTGCGTTCTTCCTTTTGGGCCGCGACAGCGGTTGGAAAGTGCTTCGGATTTTGTTGGGAAAGGTTCAGCGCACTTACTATCGTTAATCTTCGTGTTCAGTCTAATTTCGTGTGATGTTATGTGTGATTTATTTGGTGTTTTTTTTGCGCTCCGGGGGCCTTCAACACGGATCCTTAGTGAAAACTTCGTGACGCTTCGATGATCCTCACCAGCCCATGCAGAATTCAGCCGAGGTTGTCTTGAATTCTCTTGGAGGCATTCCAGAGCCAAGCTCGGCTGGAGGCCGTCTTGAGGTTTCTAGGACGTCAGTCGGAGGCCGTATTGTCATGCTCGGAGAATTCATGCGGTCCTGAAAGCTGTTTTTCCCCAGCCATATTGTGGTGTTGGGTATTTCGTTTTGAAGGGACAGCGCCCCGCGTTTCCTCCTCTCCTCCTCCCCCTCCTCCCTCTTCCCCCTCGTTCCCTCTGCCATCCGCATGTTTGTGTTTCGGCAAACCCCTCACACGCTTCGTGGCCCCATGGGAAGCTCCACCGAAGGCGCCAGTGGGAGGGTTCCCATGGCACCATCGCCCAATTTCGGCCCACCCCACGCATGCTTCGTGGCTCCATAGGGAGCTCCACCCAAGGCCCCAGAGGGAGGGTTCTCATGGCACATTTCAGCATACCCATCACACGTTTCGTGGCCACATAGGGAGCCCCGCCGCAGGCCCCAGTGGGAGGGTTGCATGCAGCACCGCTCCATTTAGGACACAGACAAACACACACACACACACACACACACACACGCACACACGCACGCACGCACGCACACACACACACACAGACACACACACACACACACACACACACACACACACACAACAACACACACATAGACACACACACAGACACACTGACACACACACAGACACACACACAGACACACACACACAGACACACACACACAGACACACACACACAAACACACACAGACACAGACACACCTACACACACTCACACACACACACACAGACACGCACACACACACTCACACACGCATTCACACACACACACTCACACACTCACACACTCACACACTCACACACTCACACACTCACACACACGCAACACACGCACAACACACGCACAACACACACAGCACACGCACGACACACACAGACGCACGCACAACCCCCCCCCACACACACACACACACACACACACACAACACACACACACAACACACAACACACAACACAACACACAACACACCACACACAACACACAACACACAACACACAACACACAACACACAACACACAACACACAACACACAACACACAACACACAACACACAACACACAACACACAACACACAACACACAACACACAACACAACACACAACACACAACACACAACACACAACACACAACACACAACACACAACACACAACACACACACACACACACACGCACAACACACGCACACACATGCACACACACACATACACACGCACACACCTCCCTTGGGAGAAGGTTTTTAGGGGGGGGGGTCGGGGAGGGAAAACTGTTCTACCCCCCTAAATTATCCCGGTTGTGAGTAGCGCGATTGTTGGTATAGTCTTCGGTGGAGCTCCTTATGCGCAGCCACTGGGGCCTTCTGTGGAGCTCCCCATGGGGCCACGAAACGTGCGAGGAGTGTGCCGAAATGGGTGCGGGGGTGTCCTGCGAGCGCAGCCACTGGGGCTTTCGTCTGAGCTCCCCATGAAGCCACGAAACGCGTGATGAGTGTGCCGACATGATGGGTGCGGTGATGTCATGCGAGCGCAGCCTCTGGGGCCTGCGGTGGAGCTTCCAATGGAGCCACGAAACGTGTGAGGGGTGTGCCGAAATGGGCGCGGTGGTGTCGTGCGAGCGCAGCCACTGGGGCATTCGTTGGAGCTCCTTGTGGGGCCACGAAACGTGTGAGAGGTGAGCCGAGATGGGCGCGGTGGTGTCATGCGAGCGCAGCCACTGAGGCCGTCGGTGGAGCTCCCCATGGGGCCACGAAACGTGTGAGGAGTGTACCGAAATGGGCGCGGTGGTGCCATGCGAACGCAGCCACTTGGGCCTTCGGTGGAGCTCCCTATGGGGCTGCGAAGCGTGTGAGGGGTGTGCCCAAATGGGTGCGGTGGTGCCATGCGAGCGCAGACACTGGGTCCTTCGGTGGAGCTCCCTATGGGGCTACGACAAGTGTGAGGGGTGTGCCGAACTGGGTGGCGATGATGGTGACGATCACGTCGGTGATGATGACGATGACGATGACGATGACGATGACGATGACGATGACGATGATGATGATGATGATGATGATGATGATGATGATGATGATGATGATGATGATGCTGATGCTGATGCTGATGCTGATGCTGATGATGATGATGATGATGATGATGATGATGATGATGCTGATGATGATGATGATGATGTTGCTGCTCATGATGATCGGAGGAGGGAGGAGGGAGGAGGGGGGAGACGCGGGGCGCTGTCTCTTCACAACGAGGACCCAGCACCACAGGATGGTTGGGGGAACATCTGGAGGGGGCCTTTCAAGTGGGTCAGGGGAACGATGAGGAACTCCTGGGAGAACCCCCCCGAACCCCCAAAGAACTCTTCCTGAAGGTTGTTTTGGGGGATCTGGGGGGGGGGGGACCTCCCTAACCCATCCACAAACCAATCCTCAGAAGGTTTTTTGGGGCGGGGGGTCCAGGGGGGACACTTCATGAATCCCCTCCCTAATCTTCCACCCCCCAGATGTTTCGCTTGCTGGTTTTAGAGGGGTGCAGGGAAAACTCCTCCGAACCCCGCCCGAACCTTCCCTAAGGGAGGGCTTTGATGGGGTATGAGGGAAAGGCGTATGATGTTCCAACCGACTTGCCTTGATTACCAGAAAGAGTTTCGAGCACCAAGGAAGTACCGAAACTGAAGGGTTTTCGCGTGTCGGGCCCTGGGAGGCGATGTTCGCTCGACACGTCTTCGATACGTTTCTGGGTGCTCGAAATTACTTCTGGGAGGTGGTCCTGAAATGCGATGGGAGCAGCATAAGGAAAGGCTTCCTTACCACTGCAAAAACAAGCCAAGGGGCAGGGTGTGTGGGTAGGGGGGGACAGAATAAGATTGTGCTCACTTGTGCGGAGGCAGTGCCCCTTTAAAAACCTCTCGAGCCTCCAACCTTCCCCCTGACCACTCCCCCCACCCACCCACCCTTTCGGCGGGTGCGGCCGAGTTTTTTGTTGTTGTTTTTTTTTCCCGAATGGGGCCCCCAGAAACTCCCACCCCCCTTTCTCCTTCTCCTGGCTCTTCTCCCGACTCCTGCTCCCCATACTGCAGGTCCTTACGAGAACCGCGACATCTTCACCTCCCTGGATCTCGCGTGGACACTGCTGCGGATCTTCCCTCAGGAGCCGCTCACTTGCCACGGTCTCCCTGAGGAGGGGAAGGAGGAGAAGGAGGAGGAGGAGGACGAGGAGCAGGAGGAGGAGGAAGAAGAAGACGATGAGGAGGAGATGGATGAGGATGCCCACGACCAGCCACGCGCCAGGAGGAGGACGCAGACGAGGACGAGTACGAAATGGAGTAGGGGGGGGGGCAAGACCAGGAGGAGGATGAGGAGGGCAAGGAGCATGGACTCCAAAGCGCGAGGTTTAGCTGACTGCTTGCACATTCTTAGAGGTCGACTTCGAGAGTCAATGATTAATTCCCCGGATACCATCCCTCATGTTTCGCCTTCATGACACCACGAATTGCACAATAATCTTCAGGAGACGTGTCTTGGGGCCCTTCTTGTCTTCTGATCTGTCCAGGTAGACATCGGCCACAATCGTGGGACGATGCTCTTGTCTAAAGGGATGTCATACCCGTGTTTGCTCAAGGCTGGACGTGAAGTGTCAGCGTTCAAGTCCCCTTTGTAAGGCCGATGCGACAGCGCTCGGCGATCCGCGTTGCACAGTACCACCATCCAGTCAGTCACTGCTGTTTTGGCTTATCTTCGGCACAGGATGCGAAAGTCATTTCAACAACGGTCCAGACGCTAAACTATCGCACATCGGACGCCCAGGGACAGGAAAGACCAGAGAGAACGTACAGGTTCCACTGTGCCAGGGGGTGTCTGTGCACCATGCTTGGTCTTGGGTGCCTGTCGGTAACCCCATGAGGGATGCGGTCAGTGCTCGGGATTATTGTGGAGACCAGCGAGGAGTATAAAGAGTAGCAGAATGAAGACGAGGAAGAGGCGGAAGAGGCGGTCCAGACGACGACGACGACGACGACGACGACGACGACGACGACGACGACGACGACGGCGACGGCGGCGACGGCGGCGACGGCGGCGACGGCGACGGCGACGACGACGACGACGGCGACGACGACGACGACGACGGTGGCGGATGCGGCGGTGGCGGCGGCGGCGGCGGCGACAAAGGTGGCGGCTGCAACGACGACAACGAAACGACGACGATGAGTCGTTGATGATGATGATGATGATGCTGATGCTGATGCTGATGCTGATGATGTTGATGCTGATGATGCTGGTGATGCTGGTGATGTTGAGATTTATGATGATGGTTATGATGATGCTGATGATGGTGATGATGATGATTATGATGATGATGTGATACTGCTGCTGCTGAAGAGGATGAGGATGAGGATGAGGATGAGGATGAGGATGCGGATGAGGATGAGGATGAGGATGAGGATGAGGATGAGGATGAGAATGAGGATGAGGATGTGGATGAGGATGATGCTGATGCTGATGCTGATGCTGATGCTGATGCTGATGATGATGATGATGATGATGATGATGATGATGATGATGATGATGATGATGATGATGATGATGATGATGATGATGATGATGATGATGATGATGATGATGATGATGATGATGATGGCCGCACCAGTGCTGTCTGGCAGCACCTTCCCGAGTTCCAGAGCCGCCCGTCGACGCCCAGCTTCTTGTCCCTCGGGCCAAAAACTCCGACCTGCGGACGGCCGTCTGCGCCATGAGAGGGGGCGGAGTCCCGAGGGAAACGGGTCCTAGATTCTTTACGCTTCGCGTATCCCCACCAGCCCATCTCACAGCAGCAACTCTCGCGAAGCATGCCGGCAGTCGTGTTTTTCAGGCGTGTGTCCGCTTGGCCCCGCGTATCTCCCCTGTTCCTCCTTCCTCCCGCCTCCTTGTACATCCTCCTTGTGGGGGGAGCGGGAGAAGGACGAGGCGGAGGAGGAGGGAGAGAAAGCGCTCCTCGTGTGTGAGTCGTTCGGGCTCCTCGTGGTGTGAGTCGTTCGGGCGCCTCGTCCTGGTGTGAGTCGTTCGGGCCCCTCCTTGTGGTGTGAGTCGTTCGGGCTCTTCGTTGTGTCGTTCGGGCCCCTCGTCCTGTGAGTCGTTCGGGCTCCTCGCCTCTTGGGGCCTCTTGGAGCCTCTGGCCTCTTGGGGGCCTCTTGGGGGCCTCTTGGGGGCCTCTTGGGGGCCTCTTGGGGCCTCTTGGGGCCTCTTGGGGGCCTCTTGGGGGCCTCTTGGGGGCCTCTTGGGGCCGCTTGGGGGCCTCTTGGGGGCCTCTTGGAGGCCTCTTGGGAGCCTCCTGGGGGCCTCTTGGGGCCATCTTGGGGCCTCTTGCGACCTCCTTTGAAGCGCAAATGAGAGCTGCCCCCTGAGAAGGACAAAATGAGCCCAAAACCTTTGTAAAATCAATGATTTTGCTATAAAGGACGATGAGCGCTGCCCCCTTAGAAGGCCAAAATGGGGCCAAAACCCTAGTAAAATCAATGTTTTTGGCTTCAAAGACGAGTTGAGGGGCCAAACTCCCCCCCCCCCTCGGGACCAGAATCCTCGTGAGGGTCGTCGTTTTTTGGCCCTCCCAGGAGTCGAAAAAGACCCCCTTGACACCACTCGGCCCGCCCTCTCCAGGTCCAGGGGAGGGGGTAGGGGGAGGGGTAAACCCCTCCCCGAAGGGGAAGATAGGGGGTTGAGGACAGAGCGGGCTCTCTAAACCACTCACGCCCAAAGGGCTGGTGGGACTTAAGTCGGGCGTGTCCTTCTACAGGGGGAATATTCAAAAATAGTTAAAAATAGCCTGGGGGCGATTTTTTGATTATTTTTGAGCATGTTCTGAGCATGGTTTGAGTATTTTTAATATTTCGCCCCAAATCCGCTTGTAGGGGGACAGGCCCGACCTTATCCTAGACCCCAGGGTTCCCCTCCGGACCAGTTCTTCATCCTGACCACTGTCGGGAGCCTTGAGACGGGGGGCAATGCAAAGGGGGGTCAGCCAGAGCGCCCGATCTTGCATTGACCCAGGCTATCCTGCAGGATCTTGCAGGATCCTTCGCATTGACCCGGGTTTGGGTGAAGGATCTCGCAGGATCTTGCAGGATTTTGCAAGGCCTGACTGACCCGGGTCTGGATTGCCCCGGGTCAGAAAATCTTCGATTCCAATGCTTGACGGCCCTGGGGCCCGTGGACGGCCCAAGATGCCCAAAAACGATTGACGGATTCGTGTCGTTCCCTTCTTGTCGGCGGACTGCCGCCTTGCGGATGTTCTCCCCCCAATCCAGCGCTGGAACACCTGGAACCGTTGTGGTCTTGCAAGCTCCGGTGCGCGAGTTTCAGGCCGACTGGGTGGGTGAACCTTGGTCCTTCGGGCCTGCTCGTCAACAAGTGGTTCGGTCTCTGCATCGGAATCCGCGCAACGATGATTTCGAGAACGTCCGACTTGCGGTGGTTGTCTTCCCTTCCCCCCTAAACATCCAGCGCTGGGATGCCTGGAGCCCGTGCGATACGAAGAGATCCGGCAGGCGAGTTCCAGGTCGATTGGGTGGGAAGATGTCCGAGCATTTTCCTTGGGTGGAGGGCAAAGGGTGAAATCTGAAATGCCGTTTCGATGGATTTTCGAGGGAATCTACGAAAGGTGAATCACAAGACGGATTGGTTTTCGAGGTGCACAAGCCCATATGGATTTCACCCTGAGCCCTCCACCCTAAGAAAATGCTCAGGACTTCGCCTCTCCAGCATGCTTAAGCACCAGGTTGTGCGCCAGAGGAGGAGAACATACCGACGCCGCTGCCCTCCCCTCGCTTGCTTTTCTGAGCCTGCGGGGGGCCTGTCGTCGCCACGGCTGATTTCGCCTCCGAGTCTTGGTCGGGGTGCGCCCTGGGAGGAGATCGGGGGAGCGATTGGCGGTGTCGGTAGTTTGTTTGTTCCTTCATTGCGCCCTTCGCATCAAAAGCGTACCACGACGAATGATCATCGAGAGCCTGCTGCGCAGGGTCATTGGTGAACTCAGCCGGAGGACATGCTCAAGAAGATCCCTGCCAAAATCAAGGACGAGTTTTACAGTCGCGAGGGCGAGATTCAAAAGGCCGCGCAAGCCATCCGCTCGTAGAGCGCCAAGGCTGCTCCCACCGCGGGGGTGCGGGGGGGGCGGGCGAGAGGGATCAACGAATGGGATAATGGGGTACGATAGGGTTAAGTCGGGGGAACGATTTTTGACTATTTCTGACACTTTTTAATATGTTGGACTATTTTTAATTTTTCGTCCAAAATCCGCCTGTAGGGGGACACGCCCGACCTAAGGATAGGGGTGGGAGTGGGGGAAGCCGAGAAATGACGGGAGGAGAGGAGGGGGATGTCTTGAGACCAGGCTGGTTCGCGCAGGCGAGCCTTGAGAGGGGGGAAGGTGGCGGACGCTCAGGATAATGATGAGTGAGAACGGATGGGCAGAAGGAGCAGGAGGATGTTCAGGCGATCGCAAACATGGACCAAGGGGGCGTGGATTAGCGACGGGTTCCGCTTCCATGGGAAATCGCAGATTTCCGCTGGGCTCATGGTGCAATATACAAAGCTGCACATACTGCTCTGTTGTGAGGTCGCAAACGTTCGAAGTCGCGTGTTTGATCACCGGTCGCCTTTACTGTACATTTCCCCCCGCTCCTCGTCCTCCTGCCTCTTCTCCTGCCCCTCCTCCCCCTTTCTGCGGTGTTTGTGCAAAAGTACGGTGCCAGTACAACGCCGCAGCGCCAGCAACGGTAACAGTAAAGGCGAGGATCAGAGGGGCAATACGTCAAGAGAGTGATTCGCTCCAGGATGTTCTGCGCGGACTCCACGGACAAAGGCCGCTAGACATGCCAGAGTTCGTGGAACGTTCCCTGAGCCAACCACATCATGACACCGTCTCTTCTAAACGTCGGCGGCGAGCAAAGGGGGGAACTGAGAAGGAGCGGGCCTTCTCAGAAGGCTCAGAAGCCCCCAAGCCTCCTGAGAAGTTGTCCAAGCCTTCCCCGAAGCCAGAGAAAACTTCTCAGACTGCGCGAGGGTTTCTGAGAAGTCCCGCCGCCTTCTGAGAAGGCCTTCTCCTTCTTATTTCCCCCCTCGCTCGTCACCTGGGGGGGGGGGGGGACGCAGGGTGTGAGGAAAGCCCAACCTTTCTCTGGCGCAGTTTGGGACGCGGGGCGGCAGTTTTAAGGGCCCTTTCGGCCAATTTGATTGATGCAACCCTCGACCGCCCCCTGGATGGCGCTCCCCGTGAACACCCACCCGAGACGTTTTGTCTCGCCTCGTCCGTTCTTCCTCTTCCTTCTCCGCCCCCCAAGGTGGCCTGGCGTGGCCCATCAGGAACTGGCAGCAAGACGAAGGGATATCCAGATACGCGATGAGCCCCCAAGGCTCACGAGAGCCTCGGCGAAGGAGCGGTGGAGCCGAAGGGGCGAGCGTGAGCGAGCGACTCTCCGCGGGGAGCCCGCTGCTGTGCCGAAGTGCCTGAGCGCAGCTGTGGCCCTCCTCCACGTCGCTCTGGTGAGGTGTGGCAGGCGCCCGCACGGCGCATGGGCAGACAAAGCTACCTTGAGCTTCGCACACGCCCTAAAACACAATGGTTACGGTCAAACACCCTAATGAGGACGCGCGACTTTGCTCAGGGTACCCTTGCGTCCTTGCTCTTCCTTGCTCTTGCGTCCTTGAGGTTTTCGTCGTCCGCCGCCCCAAAAATCCCAACTTCGGCTTCCATGGGTTTGCGTCCTTACCGCGCGTCCTTATTAGGGTTTTTGACTGTATGGTACACTGCCCGTGGGCGCAGGAGGAGGGGAAGGGAGGAAGAGAAATCGATCTGGTAGTGACCGACATTTGCACTCTGCTGGGCGCGGGCAGGAGTGGCGCCTGCCGCTGCACCCGTCTCCGAAGAAGCTTCCGAGCATCGGGCCTCCCCCCCGCGAGGCGGCCGAGCGGCGAGGGACCACGCGCGGTTGCCTCCAGCACCCGCGAGTGACGCCAGGGCTGCTTTCGGTGTCCAACTTCCTTTTTTGGGGTTAGCTGTTGCACGAGTGGGAAAGGGAGCGAGGGCGGGAGAGGGGAGTCTGCGCAGGGAGGTGAGGCGGGCAGGGGGGCCATCGTCGCCAGGACCGGGGCGAACCAGTAGTACCACGGCGAGGCAGAGGAGCAGGAGGAGGAGGAGGGAGCAGGAGCAGGGCGAGTGTCAAGTAGCGAGGCCGAGCGAGTCAGCGGGCCCCGACCCTCCATCCCACAGCATCGGCATCAGTGCTGACACGATTTGATATTGGGATTGGAACGCGTTCCCGCCTGGCGAACGGAAGGCGCTCGCGCGCGGTCCCGCTTCCGACGACTTGGCGCGGGGAAACAAACGCGGGCCGCGCGCATGGACACCACCATGGAAACCCCGGACGCCAACGTTGCAGGAGCAGACGCACGGTGAGCCAACGTCGATGTGCGCGTGCGCACGGCACGGGCACACGGCACCGGCACGGCACGCGGGCACGCGGGCACGCGCACGCGCACGCGGGCACGGCGGGGCGCGGCGCGCGAGCGGCATTTTGTTCTGCACCCTCGAAGCCGGCGCATTCGTGGCAGGCGGGGGCGGCACGGCACGGCACGGCACGGCACGGCACGGCGGGCGGCACGACACGGCCGCGGGTGGCACGGCACGTGGGCATGGCATGGTCTTGGCACGCGGGCGCCAGCTTCCTTGCATTCCACAGACCAGGCGCGGCACCCTTTGCCGGGGAGGGCGGCGGAGTGGCTGTATAAGAGTGTTCCGTGGCTCCTGCGCTGGGTCCCGAACGGGGCGCGACAGGTGCAGGCAATGTGGACGGGCGTTCCTCACGCGCCTGCCCCAGTGGACGCCCGTTCTAAAGCTGGACGGGTGCTGGGGCTGCGGCATCGGGACCGACGGCCTGGCACGCGGCCGTCACAGCACTGCGCGCGGCGCGGCACGCGGGTGCAGGCACGCCACGCGGGCGCACAAAACGGAACGGCACGGCATGCAGGCGCCAAATGTGCTGGCATTCTAGATTCAGGCGATCGCAAACATGGTTTAAGGGGGCGTGGATTAGCGACGGGTCCAGTTTCCATGGGAAATCGCGGATTTCCGCCGCCGAGCGAGGCGGCACCGGCCGCATTTTGGGGAGGGCACCTTCCCCAATCCATGGATTGGCGACCGCGCGCCAAATCCATGGATCGCTAATCCATGTTTGCGTGCCCCCGATAGATACCGAGCGCGGCATGGCACGCTGGCGGCACTTTTGTCGCATTGCGCCGCGCAAGAAGCCACTGGAGCCGGAAATTCTAGACGTTTTTGAAATTCTATTGGTTTTCGGTTGTTTCTGCGCTGGTGCTGTTGTTGGTAAGTATTTTTTTGGGCGCAGTGCTTTCCTCGTGGGGCTACAGGCTTGCCATTTGCACCTCGGTTCCCGTGGAGATTCCCGTCGATGTGTTTGCGCGAGGCCGAGTGGCGATCATGCGCGGCGTTGCCCGTTTGCCACGACGCACGCGCGCGCTGTTCGGGGGAGCTTGCATTAGTAGACATGTGGTCGCTGCGGCATTGCAGCACTATGTTTAAGGCGGCGCGTAACGCCTTTTCCGCTTGCTGGCTGCGCGCGTCTTGCATTGGCAGAGTGTCCCCGCGCAGCGATGCTTCGCGCTACGTGATTGCGCCGATTCTGCGCGACGATGCGGTCGTTCGTGCGGGGAGAACGCCTCTGCTTGACGACGCCTCGAGTAGCGCTTAGCATGCCGCCAAGTTTGTTTCTTCTGGGCGCGCGCGCGGCCCCCGCACCCCTTGTTGGCGGCGCGCCAAAAGTTTGGCATATCGTTGTTTTCTTGTCCAACGCTTGCGCTTGCAACGTTCTCTGGGGGCGCTGATCGCTTGTAACTTTGTTTCGCCCGACCTCTTCTCCCCCCCGGCCTACATTCGCGTTGTTTTTTCGTTGGTTGTTCCTTGCGTTCGTCTCAAAGTGGAGGGCCCGTCAAGGGCGCGACTTTGTTGACAAATACGCGTTGCGGTTGCGCGTAGAGAATAGGACGTTTGCGTTTTGCCGATTTGTTCGCGGCAAGTCCCGAGCACCTCGATTGCGCAATTTTCGGCGCTGCGAGTGTTCGAGCACCGCCAAGAAAGCCGCGCCGCGCATCGTCGCACATACCCGTGCAATGGCCGCAACATGTGACACGTTCATCCGCGTCGTTTCGGGGCGTCCTCCTTCGTCTTCTTCGTTTCCCTCTCATCCCCCTCCGTCCCCCCTCCCCCTTTTTTTCCACCTCGTTATCCATTTTTGTTTCCTTTTTTGGGGGCTCTCACGTGGCACTCTTGCGCCGTACTGCAACCCTCGTCAAAAATAACCTCAAAAATGCCTCACGTAGCTGAACTGATTGTGGGAGATATCGGACCGAGTGCCGATGAGTGCGATGTACTTGTATGCGCCGCCCCTCCAATGTCGGTCATCTTTGAATTTTCGATTCGCTCCCGGTCACACCACATCTGCCCTGGCCCCGACATTGAAGGGGCGTCGTATCGACATTGAAGGGGCGCGCCGACATCGAAGGGGCGTGCCCGCCATTTTGAGGTTAATTTTGACGAGGGTTGTTCGTTTCCACGCGGATCATTGCAGGTTCTCCCGATCCCATGCTCGGACTTCCAGCTTTCTCCATACGATGCCCCCGCACCTCCATATCCCTCCATTCTCCTCTCCCCTCTGCTCGCCTCCGCGCCGTATCCCATTTCGGCTTAAGGATTTTCTGGGCCTGCCAGGCCATGGCGGCCCCCCGCCTCGACGGCCCCGCCCAGCGCGGGTCCGGCCATAACGGGCAGTATGTCTACTGGATGTGCATGGCCTGCCCCTCCGAGGAGACCGTCGCAGCGCAGGGGATCAAGAAGCCGAACGACTTCACCAGAGAAGCCTTCAGAGAGGCGTGCGTGGCAGCGCATGCCCACTGCGACTTGGACGTCGTGGAGACGATATGCTTCTTGGAGCCGCACGCGGATGGCCGCCCGCACATGAACCTGCTCGTTCGGTGTGACCAGCAGTACAGGTGGTTGCCAGTCGCCAAACGTTTGCTTGAGCACCATCGGATCCACGTCGGGTTCGGCCGGAATATCAAGACGTGGCAGGAGGGGGTCATCTACGGCACGGTGGCTTCCGAGCACAAGCAGGAGTCCGGCCTGGACGCGGACTTCGTGCAGTGGCACAAAGCCGGGGCGCCGACGCCAGTGAACCAGGTCGTCCCTCGCCGGCTGCAGGGCGAAGGCTTCGTCTGGAAAGTCCGGATGACCAACTTAGCCTTCTACGACACGTGCGTCGAGCACAACCTGCGCACGTGCGACCAGGTCTGGGCGAGGGCCACCGAGCTCAACGAGCAGGGCGACAGGGCGCTGCTATCGTACCTTGTGGACAACGACGCCCGGGCAACCCTGGCCAAGGTGGCCCAGGCTGCGGCTTCGAAGGAAAAGCTGCGGCGCGCAGCTCTGGCCCGCGAGCAGCTGCTGGAGGAGTTCGTCTCGAAGAAGACTTGCTCGTGCTCGAGCCCTGGCTGGTGCTTCGGCATGATGAAACAAGTGCTTCGGGCAAACTCACTGGACGGGCCCTTCCAGCGGGAGGTCTTGGGGGCTATGAGAGCAGGCCGGGCCAAGCAGAGGAACATCTGCTTGGTGGGGCCGCCGGACTGCGGAAAGAGCTTCTTGCTGAAAGGTTTGCGAGGCCTCTTCGAGTGCTACGAAAGACCCGACAGCGGCTCCCACCAGCTGGAGGACTTGCTCACCGCGGAGGTAGTCTTCCTGAACGACTTCGAGTGCGACTCGAAAGCGCCCGAGTGGATGCCATGGGCATTCTTCAAGGATTTTCTAGAGGGGTCGCCTGTGAAGGTAGCGGTGCCGAAGCAGCGGGGCGGGAACACTGTCTTCGAAGGAGACGCCCCGGTCTTCCTGACGAGCCCCAGCGAGGTCACGCTCAAGAGGTACAACAAGGAGGTGGTGAACGAGATCGCGCAGATGCGCAAGCGCATCAAGTACCTCTGGCTCCCGCAGGAGATCCCCGCAGAGATGCGCCAGGAGGTGAAACGGGTCTGCCCCCACTGCTCTGCCCGGTTGTACTTGGAGGGGAAGGCCTTCCTGGGCGGCCCAGCAGGCAACGCCCCGGCTGGCGGCGCGCCAGCGCCCGGGCCTGTCGCCGCCGCCGCCTCCGCTGCCCAGAACGAGGAGCCCGCCGCCAAGAGGGCGCGGCTCGCAGCAGACTGCGCGGCAAAGCTAGCGCAAGCCAAGACCCTGTTAGACGTCGGCGCACTCGAGCAGGCAGTATTCGACCGCTTGAAAGCGGACCTCCTGGGGGGCATGTGACTGACGCACGCGACGAACAGAAAACCGTCGTCACGCCGCCGCCGCCGCCGCCGCCGCCGCCGCCGCCTCCACCGCCGCCGCCGCCGCCGCCACCGCCGCCGCCGCCGCCGCCGCCGCCGCCGCCGCCGCCGCCGCCCGCCGCCGCCCGCCGCCGCCGCCGCCGCCGCCGCCGCCGCCCAAGGCCGTCTTCAGTGTAAATCACAGCAACTACAGCCGCCTGAGCCACCGGACCCTTTTTTTTGCTACGCAGAATGGACCCGTAGTTGTTATGTAGTTGTTGGCTTTTCAAATAGAAAAATTTTTCTTATTAAAAAGCAAACAACTACATAACAACTACGGGGCCATTTGGTGTGTAAAAAACAATGCAGAACGCCCCTGGGGGCCGTACTTGCTGTAAATTTCAACTCAGATGCATGTCTGCCGAGACGACGTCGCTGGGGGGGCTCAGATGCGGTGCCCGCAGCAGTTTTTGCTCAAGCAAGCCTCGCCTCGCGCAGGGACTCCACCGCGCGGCGGCCCGCGCGGGGCCATGGTGGCCCGCCGCGTTGCGCGCGGCCGCGCCGCCGCGAAGGCGTCGCACGCTCGGCTGACGCCTTTCCAGCGCGGCATGATTTACATGGGCAGCCTCGCCGGCATGACCATGACGGACATCGCGGCCTCGGTGCAGAAGTGCGACGGCAGCTTCCCGTCCGTCAACGTCGTCAAGGACACCATCGAGAAAGCCGAGGCCCACGGCGGGTCTGCGTGGGACGGCGCCTCGAGCGGGCGCCCGGGGCGGCCCCGGGAGACGCTCGGCACCCTCGACAGGGAGATCTCCAAGCTGGTGCACAAAATGCGCGGCAGCGCCGTCGTGACCGCCACTTACGTCCGCCAGGTGATCAAGGCGGCCCGCAAAGTCGGCGTCCGCACAGTGCAGAGGCGCCTTCGGGAAGCTGGATTGCGCCGGTTGCGCCGCCGGCGGAAGACGCTCTTGTCCCAGGAGCACATGGCGGCCAGGTTGGCGTGGGTGGTATTCACGGTGTCACAGACTCCGGCCATGCTTTCGCGGTGGGCGTACACAGACGGAACGTCCTTCTACTTGGCGCGCACGGCCGAGGAGCACTTGGACAAGGGGCGGGCAGCCCTTGGAACTCACGTGTGGCGGGCAGCAGATGGCCACGACGCGCTCTACCAGGATTGCGTTGGTCCTTCCTCATATGCGAAGGCCCAGGGGCGCTGCGTGCGCATCTGGGGTTTGCTGTTCGCCGGGATGCTCTGCGTCTACGTGCTGCCCCAGGGCGAGGTCATGAACGCGGAGTGGTACACCTGGATCATCGAGAACAAGTTCCGCGAGTGGCTGGACGCGGCTCACTCCCGAGCCACGCGTGTCTTCCTGGTGCAGGACCACGAGCGCTGTCTGTGGTCGGACGAGCCCCAGGACGCCTTGGAGGACGAGAACATCCACCTCCTGGAGGAGTTCCCGAAGTGCAGCCAGGACCTCAACCCCATCGAGGTGGCCTGGCGCGAAGTGAAGGCACGAATGGACGGCACGATGCCGGCGAAGCCGGAGCCTCGCCCAGTTTTCCTGCGTCGCTTGCACCGCGCCGTTGCGTGGGTGAATGCGAACAGGGCGGAATACTTGTGGTACCTGTGCCACGCGCAGAAGGAGTGGGCGCAGGACGTCTGGGAGGCGAAGCCTCCAGGCGTGCGCACGAAGCACTGAGCTGGAAAAAGCGTCATCATCGGACTCGCTTGCCTCATCATCGTCGCCATCGTCGTCATTGCCACCAGCAGCAGTGGCATCATCATCGACGCGCCAGTTGCCAGCCCAGACAGTTTCGAATTTCTGTTCAGGGGAATGGCACCAACAGACAGGCTCAGGTTTCTCTGAGGATTCGAACCCCGCCCCACTCGCGAAACCCTTGCCCCCGCGCTCTTACTGGCGTCGCTGCCCCAAAGAAAGCGCGCTCGCGCGCTCTCGCATCTGTTAGAATTTGTAATGTTGCGTTCTTTTTTCCAGTAGACACCCGCCGAGGGCGCGCGAAGACCCCCCCTGGGGCCTTCAGCAACTCGGGATTACCGACGCCACGGCCCGAGCGGCAAGACAGGCGGTGGGGATCCCAGTGGAGGCCTCGGGGCCTCCCAGAGTGCTGAAGGTACTTGGAGGGCGGTTGTCGCGTGCCCTCGGCAGGTGTCACCCCGCGGGGAGTCCAAGTGACTCTGTGCGAGTTAGCCCCTGCGCGGGGCGGAGGGGGTCTGAGTGGCTCCGTGCGAGTGAGCCCCTGCGCAGGGCGAGATCA
>CAUYUJ010015826.1:405000-422500 GCA_963575745.1 Prorocentrum cordatum
CGCTCCTCCTCCTCCTCCTCCGTTCACGCCTGCTCATTATCATGTATCTTGCTTTTGCCGTTCCTCCTCCTCCTCAACGTCCTCAACGTGTTGATCTTCATTCATGCTCGTTGTGTTTCTGCTGCTGCTGCTCCCCTCTCATCCTCCCTCCACCCGCTTCCCTTGACCCTCCTCCTCCATCCCCCTCCTCCCTCTCCCCCTCCCCTTTCACCTCCACCCGCCCACCCCTGGCCATCCTCCGAATACATCCCTCCCTCCTGCCTTGTCTCCTTCTGCTCCCTCCCGTCTTTAACTTTCCCCTTTTTTGCTTTCCTGCCTTTCTCCCACCTTCCCCTCCATCCTTCCCTCTTCGTCCATCTCTGTCCATCCGTTTCTGCTCGCTGCTTCATTCCTTCACTCCTGGCTTGCATCCGTCTCTGCCGCTGCTTCACTCCGAGGCAGATCTCAGATACCTACGCCACGAGCAGGAGCAGCCGTGATATTGAGATTTTCAGCATTCGCTGTAATCGGCAGATAGCCGCATGATAGTAGCAGTTAGAGAATCAGCATCGGGAGAGGCACGGACATTGGAGCCAAATCATGAGCTCTAGGGCGTACCCAACCAGTAGACGCAGGCAGAATCAGCGACTAGGGAGTATCCACACATCAGGGCAAGGTAAAACACATCATATCAAATTGCCATATACCGGTGAAAGGAAGCGGGATGAGGGTATGCAGGAGGAGGAGAAGAAGGAGGATGAGGAAGAGTATGATGTGAACGAGAGGCTGGGGTAAGTAGGGAGAATGAAGGCTGGCAGGAGAGTCAGGGGGAATCGTAGGAGGACGAGGAGGGGGAATGGGGGACAGTAGGATTCGTATATGGATGATGATGATGACGAGGAGGAGGAGGAGGAGGAGGAGGACGAGGAGGAGGAGGAGGAGATGGACAGACGAAGGGAGGGAGGCGACGGGGAAGGTAAGGAGGAATCGATGGAGGTATCAAGGTAGGGGGGAAGAAGGCCGCATGACGCAGATCATGGTCGAGGAAGCAGCAACACGAAGCCAAGCCTGCAAATACGACGAGTTGTAGATTCCGAAGGCCTCCCGGCCAGTGCCGCCGACCCTGACGGCGGGACCTCCCCCAGGGCACCCGTTGGCGACCCCCCCCAGACCAGCCAGGACTCCAGGGGGGGGGCGGCATTCTGACCCGGGACCCCCCCCCAGCACCCCTCCCCCGGGCCAATGACCCCTGGCAGGGACGGGGTAAAGAAGAAGGGATCGAATTTACTACGACGTTCCTTTGCTTTGTTCCTTAATGTCCTTGGCACTGACGACGACAGCGTCTACACGCCGAAGGGTCGGCGGATTCATGTTGAGTGATGTTCGGGGTGAGGGAAAGACAAGAGGGAGGGGGATGGAAGTGAGAGAGAAAGAGAGAGAGAGAGAGAGTGAGAGAGGGGAATAAGGATATGAGAAGAGAGATAGAGAGAGAGAGAGAGAAGGGGAAGGGCAGGATGACGAGCACAACAACGATCATAATGACTAGTGTAGGACGATACGGACGGCTACTGAAAAGGATGACGGGGGATAAGGAGGAGGTATCATCTACATACGTAGCACCCCGCAGTTGCGGACCAGAGTGAGGGGGCGGCGGGGACGTCGGCAGTCTGCGAGGCTCTGAAGAAGCCCGCCGCAGGCGCCATGCGGGTGGGTCGCTTAGGTCGCGGGCCGGGTCGCGGGCCAGGTCGCGGGTGGGTCGCGGGTGAGTCGCGGGCGGGTCGCGGAGTGGGTCGCGGTTGGGTCGCGGGCCGGGTCGCGGGGGGGGACGACAACAAACAACAAACAACAACAATCAACAACCATAACAACAACCTCAACAACAAAAACAACAGCAACAACAACATCAACAACACAAACAACAACACCAACACCACCACCACCATCACCAACAACAATTACAACAACATCATCATCGTTATCTTCAACCATAGCAGCCATAGCAAGAACACCAACAACAACGACAACAACAACAATTCGCACCGCATAAACCTCACTTCAACCACGCGCCCAGGGACAGAGAATGACTGTTCGCCCCCCTCACTCTGATATATTGCACTTTCACAAAAGTCTGGAGATACGTACAGAATGGTGATAATACTGATGATGATGATGATGCTGCTGATGATGATTGTGATGACGATGATGATGATGATGATGATGATGATGATGATGATGATGTTTGTGATGATGGTGGTGCGGATGATGATGCTGATGATGATGATGATGGTGGTGTGGATTATGATTATGATGATGACAATGACGACGACGGTTCATATTTTTATGAGTACGACTATGAAGGTTGTGGCTATCATGATGTTGATGATAATGATGGTGATGAGGATGTTGGTGATGATGCTGATGATGATGAGGACGTTGATGATGGTGATGAGGAGAGGAGGAGGATGCTGATGATGATGATGATGATGATGATGAGGAGGAGGAGGAGGAGGAGGAGGAGGAGGAGGAGGAGGAGGAGGAGGCGGAGGAGGAGGAGGAGGATGCGGAGTATAAAGGGAAGACAGCGACGAGTGGAGCGATGAAAAGGTCGTGTGTAAGAAGGATGATAAGAAGGCCTCGCGACTCCCTCTTTGCCCGCCGCTGCCGCACGGAGGCGCAGGCCGGCCGAAGGCCCAGGGCCCCCCCTAGATTTTGCCTCCGCCGGCCCGCTGCCCGAGCAGCGAATTTTACCTCGCCGCCATGGCGTCCAAGGCGGGGGGTTTCCCTTGGCATCGCTCGGACGTGTGCATTTTTCCTTCGGCGAGGACCATCGAGGAGCATCCTTGATCACTTGGCGAAAAAATCACGCACGAAACCGAACAAAGCAGAGGGAATGGACGTCCGAGCGATGGCGAGTTCCGGGGTCGGTGACGGGAGCGCTGTGGGCAGGGGCGCGGGAGGGAGGGATCGCAGGCCTAGAGGTCGATTCCGACACCGACATCGGCGGTGTTCCTCCACCGAGGGAAGAAGATCCCGACCGTCGGTGATGGTGGCGAGATTCTGGCCTCCGAGGGGACCGAACTGCTACCACCAGCACCGAAATCTAGGATACTCTCCCCCCCGTTTGGAGGCAGCCCCCCTCTGTTGGTGCCGGTGCCCACTCCGGGCTTCCAGGGGGAGGGCGTCGGCGGGAGACCGCACCCGGCGGCCGACCGCCTGAGGGGCCTGCGCAGACTGCGAGTCCGCTGGCCCTTCTCCCAGCGGCGGGCGAAGTTCGAGGCAGCAGGAGTTGATGGGCCGATGTTCCACCACCACTCCCAGAGGTAGGAGAGGGAGGAGAAGGAGGAGGAGGAGGAGGAGGAGGAGGGTGAAGAGGAGGAGGAGGAGGAGGACGAGGAACGAGGAGGAGGAAGAGGAGGAGGAAGAGGAGAAGGAGGAGGACCGAGCATTTTCTGTGGTTGGAGGGCCAAGGGTGAAAACTCTGAAATGCCGCTTCGATGGAGTTTCGAGTTTGGAACCTGCACACGGTGAATCACAAGACGGATTGATTTTCGAGGTGCGAAAGCCCCTACGGAGTTCACCCTGAGCCCTCCTCCCTAAATGCTCAGGAGGAGGAGGACCCCGCCATCCTCCTTTCTACCCCGGCCCATCAAGAACAAGTCGAGGATAGATGTTTTCGTCGTTCTCGGCCTCCGCAGGCTTTCTTCGGGCCCCGCGGCCGCCGGGATGGACCACGTCATGGGCCCAGGGGCTGATATTGAACAGATCTTGGTCGGGGTTCGGATTGGCGGCGGGAGGCGTCTGGAAGGGGCTGGGGCCAGGAACAAACAGCATAAACGGAATCAGATGATCGCAGACATGAATCAAGAAGCCCGTTTCGACGGGAAATCGCGGATTTCCACTGCCGAACGAGGCGGCGCCGGCCGCATTTTGGGGAGGGCACATCCCCCGGTCCATGGATTTGGCGACCGCGCGCCAAATCCATGGATCGCTAACCCGTGTTTGCGCGCCACCGACATAAGCTCTCGATGGTCCGCGCGGATTTCTTTGGTCTGCGCTGGACCTTCCTCCCTGTCGCGCGGAGCCCGCCAGGGGCAGCGCTCGAGGCGCCGCCAGGGGGGTCCAGCGCAGATCCAAGATATACGCGCGGACCGTCGAAAGTTTGTGGTTGTGCAGTCTGACGAGGGAAGACACCAGCCCGAGGCCACCGGGTGCACTTCTAGGCTAAACAGTGTGGCCGGCGCTGTGGCCGCCTCTGCTTGGAGCTGCCTCTCAGGGTTCGGACGCTCCCTCCAGAGAGGTCTGCACAAGGAGATCAGGGGAGGCGGGAGGACGAGGAGGAGGGGCAGAGAGGCAGGACAAGGAGGAGGAGGCGGAGGAGGAGGGCGAGAACGAGGGTAAGAAGGAGGAGAAATGGGGGGGGAGGAGGAGGATGCTTTCACTCCTCTGCCGTGCCGAAGCCTTGGGGGAGCGGCCAGGAGCCAGCGATGGGCGGAGTCGGGGCGGGCTTCGTGTATGTGTGTGTGTATGTGTGTCGATACAGCGAGGGCGAAGAGAGGGAGGCGGAGGAGCAGGAGGATGAGACAGAGTGTCGGGTTTGGACGGAGGGGGGGGGGAGGGGGGTAGAGGGAGGGTTACGAGAGCTGCTGCATGCCGCTGGTTTCGGGGCCCGGCCACAGGGCACACTCTGCGGTGCAGGGCCGCCTCCGGCGCTGGGAGGCGTCGGAGAACCAGCCGCGTGCAGCTGGCTCCCTAACGCTCTTCTTGCGACCCCCTGCGCTTCCGCTTCCGGGAGGGCTGGACGACTCTTATCCAATGGACTTGCGGGAAGAAGCTGGACGTATCGATGTACATTGACGTTGTTCGATGCAACCTTGGAGATAGCGGGGTGAGTCCAGAGATGTCCAGAGGGATACGGATCAATTGCGGAAGGTCCAGTGCTTGGGGGAGGGGTGCAGGCAGAGATAGCCGCGGCCGTCCGGGACTACAAGGTGTACCCTCGCATCGACTACAGGACCATGGCGGGGCGCTTTGGCCGGCGAGCCGCGGAAGCGTACTGAGCGAAGGCCTCCTCCATGGGCCCCCGAAGCCACACATTTGCATGAACGTGCGAATGTCTGGAGGTCTGTGCGGATTTGGTGTGTCGACGCCGCCTCAGGGGTGTAGGGACGGGGGTCCAGCGCTGATTAAGGACATCCGCCTCTGGAAGGTGTTATGTAGTTTTGCTGCTTTTTTCGTCCAGGGCTTCCATACCAGAAGGCATCGCCAGTGTACCGTCGACGAGTCGATGATGCATCTTCTGCCAACCCCACGAAGCAGGCGTCCTCCGCATCGAGAAGCAGCACTCATATCCCTCCGTCCTCCCCCCTCCCAACGAAGGAAGAACCACCCCGAGTCCCAGAACTGGAGCTTACCGAACTGTCCTGGGCGTTTATCGAGCAGTCCTCCCATGCCCGAGTCCTGCGAAAGGGCTGGGCTCCCAGTCCGAGACCTCCCAGTCTGGGCGCGTCTGCAGACGGGCTTCGCTCTTGTGGGGTGCTTCTCGTGAGGGCGGCTCATTTCGATTCCTCCGAGTCGATGCGATTCGATTTCGGTGGCCTCCGATTCCGATGTGGTTCGACCTCGGATTCCGATTCGGATGCCGACTCCTCCATGGAGGCCTACACCAGCCTGCCGACGTCTGCCGATCCGACCTCTCCCGACGTGGCTGCCGATCTCTGCCGATCCGACTCATTTCGATCGCCGATCCGACTTGTCGATGCGCTTCTGGGCTCTCCTGGATCGGGGAAACATAAGACTCGAGTAAGCCAGGACTCGGGTTCGCCGACGTTTTTTGACGAGCGCGTCCTGGATTTTGACGGTCCGGTTCCCGTGGGATGTCTGCAGCGGGAGCCCGCGTCAAATTTCAGATTGGGCATCTCGTCATTTTCATGATGGCCCCCGTCAGGCCAACCCGAGTCCCCCGTACGGTAGGTTCGCGTCGTGTCGACCGGCGGCGACCCCGCCAGCGGCGTTCATTTTTGAACGCCGCGGGCGACCCAGAATCGTTCGATATGGAACGATTTGGACGTTTCGTACACGGCCGATCGTTCAACGTTGACCAGTCCCCGCGGTGTCATAAACCAGCGCCGAAGTCGGCACGACACGAACCTGACGCACCCGAGGCTTACGTCTTCCCGACTGGACTGCGCCCGCACACGCCAGTTGTCAGGAGGGGAAAAACACACACAGACACACTTAATCGCCGATTCCCCCGAACACATGGGAAAACATGGGCAGTGGGGGGGGAAGACAGAAACCCAGAAAATATGGGAAAACAGGGGGAACCTGCTTTATTGGTGTGCATTCATTGGCGTGCCCCAGGGCCCCTTCAAGCTGGCCTGCCCGCGGCCGCCGCCGCTCCTCGGGCCCCGCCGCCCCCGTGGGGGTGCGGCGCCCTCGGCTCTGCCGCCGCCTCGGTGCGCCCGTGCCACGGGGCCCTCGCCCTGCCGCAGCGGCCCGCTGCGGCAGGGCGCGAGCCCTCGACGAGAAGGAGGGGGGGGTGGGGGAGGGGGGCGAGGGCGAGGACGAGGACGAGGAGGAGGAGGAGGAGAAGGAGGAGGAGAAGGAGGAGGAGGAGGAGGAGGAGGAGGAGGACGGCGACGAGGAAGTTGCGGCCCTCGAGCGGTGGCGGCTGTGCGGATCTGCGGGTCCCGCGGGCTCTCGGCGGCCTCTGCGGGGCCGGCCGCGCCACTCGCCCGGGGTGTGACCCGGCCCGTCCCCCTGAGCGGCCCGTCCCCCTGAGCGGCCCTCCGTTTTCATGCATTGTGGCACAATTCGTTTCAATTGTATCCCCGTTTTGATCCCCCTTCCGCCAGCGCGGTTGCACTGCCCAGCCGCCGACGTGAAAACGTGTTTGCCGCGGCAGCTCCGCTGCCATTCCACGCTTTCCCACTCGCTCGAGCGCGCCAGTGCCCGACGCGTCCCGTCGGCTCTGCGGTCGCGCTCGCGTCCGCCAGCGCTGCCCAGAGAAAGTGCTGCGGCAGCGGAGGCAGCGCGAGTGGGATTCATTCGGCCTTCGACTTTCTCCTCGCCGATCGAGTCCCAGGCTGCGCGGCAGGTCAGGTGCGTGCTCCGCGCGGTGCTTTGGTTCTCAGCCCGCTGCTTCGCCTTGGGCAGAGCGACGAGCCAGCGCCTTTGCTCGCGATCGTCGACGCGGGCTCAGTGACTGGATCCAGGGCGGAGCTGGTCATGCGGGAAAGTCCGACGGCCGATTTGGGTTCAGAAGTGCGTGCCCTGACTCCTGCGCACGCATCGTTTGACAAGACAGGTTGGGTGGACAGCCCGGCCGATTTGTCCTCGCAGTGTTGACTCCTAGCGGCCTTGCTCGCAGGCTGCATGGCACGCGCGCGTTATTCCGGAGCTTTCTTGCTCAGGAGAGCGCCGAGCCAGAAAGAAATCCCGCGGGACACTACGTCCGTGGGCACGTGCAGACGCCTCCCTGGCGTTCGGACAGCCCCTGCCAACTCCCCCGGCCAGCGCACGGCTTGTTGGCGGCAGCGGGGGTAGAACCATGCGACAGCAGTGCAGGAGTGGCCATTGGCTGGGAAACCACCCGTTCGAAGGAAGGGAGAAGGCGACTCAGCGTCCGACGCACGTCGCCAGGGAGAACGTTGGCGAGGTCGGGAGCACAAGAAAGGCTTGCTGAGCCGACCTGCGCGCTGGTGCAGCCTGCCGCGCGTGGGCCGCTTCGCTCGACGATGGCGGCCGTAAGTTGTCGGGGGTGTGGATGGAAGGGGGGCTGGCCACATGCCCGAGAAAGTTGGTGGCAGGCGTTGCAAGCAAGAACATCGACGCAGGCCAAATTGCGCCCGCGTGAGAGTCCAATCCGGCGCTCGCAATCTGCGGAGAGCCGTGGCCCGAGTATGGGCCACGCGGCCAGGACAACTGTTGACAACTCACTTGTTTCGGCGCTCTTCGCTGCGGAGGGCAAATGTTGCCAGCAAGAAAGAAGAGCGAACATGTGATCGTTTGTTTAAACTCGTTTTGTTTTGCCGATCGGCGCGGGCCCTCGCACGCCCCCCTCCCCCTCTCCCTGGGGTGGATATTGGCTGTTTCTTTGGCGCCTGTTTCGAGCAGGTGGGGCCCCTCCCCCACAGGACGCATTGTCGCAAACACTGGCACTAAGCCGAGGTCCGGAGCCAGACCCCCCCCCCTTTCCGCCCAATGCCGAAAGGCCGAATTATGAAACGCTCACAAGTGGCAACTGGCTTTATCGATACATACCTAGGTGTGGTAGCACAATTGGGGTCGACCCCATCAGCCACAACACTGGCTCAGCGTGGCTCAGCGTGCCGGACGGGCAGGGTTGCGGGCTTCTTCGGTGCGCAGCGAGATGTGGAAGGTGGCATTGGATCCCAACGTCATGAGTTACAGCGTGGTGTTGCCCCGCTCCTAACTAGAAGCTCCATTGCTGACTCTGCCAGTGGTCTACGGAAGACACGCATACTACTACTCCAGCCCGCCACCGGGTGGTGCCCCTTGGAAATGCACTGCTCCCCGATGGCCTCGATGGCCCCCATGGAGTCCGGGGGCGCCTTTGCAAGGTGGGACTTCTTATCGCATGTATCTCGCGCGCCCCTGCAGAACTGGAGGTCAGAACTGGGGGCGCATGTGCGCCTGCGTCGCGCGCGCGAACCCAGCTTTGGAGACTGGCAAGGGATCCGGGTAATAACCATCGGGGGGCAAAGTTTGCATTGCGTGAGAAGTGCCCGTAAGTACTTCTTTGTTCATGAGCCCAGCGTCGGCTTCCTCTTGCTCGGTTCCCCCATCTTCGTCGCCATCTGCCCCCCCAGCGTCTTCCCCGTCATCCGTCATCCCGGCCCCCCCTCCTCCTTTTCACACGTCTGGCGCGGCAGAGAAGCCTGCGTAATCCAGATGTGTCGGCCTCGCCCACCTGGTCGCCTCCTCTCCTCCCCAGGCTACGACATTGCAATGCTGCGGGGGACTGCGCTCAGAGATCGAGGAAAGGTGCCCAGGAGCTCAACATCACATCGCAAATGTTATCACGCCGGGCATGGCGCTGGCAGCAACAGGTCCTGCGGTGAATCCATCGGGCCACACGTCAAGCGCTACGAGCCGCAGTGCCCACGAGGGCGATTGCAAGGAAGAGGCATCATGCTACGCTATCGACGTGGTAGGATCAGTTGTTTTACTTTGTTTTTCGATGAGAGGCACGGGAAAAGAGCAGCCGCATATCAACGCATAGTGACACAATAGTTTTGGACATTGTTACATGAGCAGCTGAAAAGACCCCCTTCCATATGCATCCCCGTCATTGGCACGAATCTCAACTCCACGTGTGGACGGGGCACAACCGGGCCGAGCATTTCGGGCAATTTAGAGGAGGACAAGAACGGCGTCAACTACGGCATACTACGTCCGACGCTCAAGGCTCACGGACTGGCATTAGCAAACACCTACTATGAGGCAGGCATAACATATCATGGCATAGCCGGGGAGGCTCGTAAGATAATATATTTCACGATTGCGCCTGCGGCGGTTCGAGAGAACTCGCTGGATTGCATGGTATCTTGGAGAAATGCTCTGCAACATCGCAGATTCGCTGGGCCCAAGGATCACTACCCAGTGAGCTACTCTTTCTTTTACTCATGGGAGCATGTTCATCAGCTGACAGGGCCAAGGAAGCCGAACGCGGATGCAGCGCTATGCTATTGCATGGGCATCAGAGGGAACAGTTCATCACACACGTTGGCGCACGACTTCAGATGCATATGTCCTTATTCGAACAATGGAGATACGAAGGCAATGTTGATTTGATTAATGCGGGCACGACGCGCTGCGTTGACGAGGTGGCGCGGGCTCAGTTCACAGAAGCCCCAGCTTAGAATGAAAAAGTGGAAGACAGTTTCAACCCGTGCAAGGAGGTGCGACAGCTACTTCAAGACAGGCGACAAGCTAAAGTACGAGAGTGCGAACATGCCGACCTCGATCTCAGCGCAGCTCGACTCGGCAGACGGCTCAAACGAAGGAAGCGGGAGATGATGGATCAATCATTGGCAGATCGAATTGAGGCGCTGTGGGGGGGCTGGATAGAACGCAAGTCTTACGACGCGCATCGATTGGCAAGACTGCTAGCGGCATGTGCAGAGGACCTCGAAGCAGGCATTGCAGCGAGGCCCTCGCGCCCAGGGCATCAGCACTTGATTGGGCCAGCCAGGTTCAGAAGGCGGGAACTCAAGGAGGCGCAGAAGCACGCGCATTGCTCAGATGCGCAGTTCCTGAGCGCGCCATAGGTTCTTGGAGACATCCTTTTTTCAGGTCAGACGCGCCTGGAATGGGTGGGAACTCGGGAAGATGTAATGATAGACTACCAGGCGGCACGTGAAAATGCACTCCATGACCTTGAACAACTTCGCCAGGCCACCAAAACGCTACCGCCGTGGAGATCAACGCCAGATTGGAGCGCGCCAGGAGATCTCCCGCGGGCGCTGGCCCACCCCAATTTGTGCAGCAAGGGGGCGCGACGTCGAGGATTACGGGGCGCAGGTGGGCAGCTGCGACGCGCAGGGCCGGGCGGTTCCAACGTTGGATTCAGGCTGCCTGCCGTCAGAATCGGAGCCGCCTCGTCGCCCCCCCCCGACGCTGGGCGCCTTTGGGCCTGGATCCCAGGATGCCCCCCCCCTGGCCTGGGGTCTAACGCGGCTGCCAGCGGTGGCTCTCGGCGGCCCGTGGGGGCCGCGCCCTGGCCCGCCACCTCTTCGACGGCTGATCAGACTCCAGCGCGCGAGGGCCCTCGCGTCGCGTCTGCGGACGCGACGGGGGGCGAGGGAGAGGGCGAGGATACCATTGAACTACAGGCGCCGGTCTTCGAGGAATGCCTGCGCCCACTGCGCCGCGCAATGCGACAGGTTGGCAGAGCCCCAGCAGTTTGGCATCAGGCACATTGTCGTCGACCCCCGAAGCGCTATGACCGGGGGGGCCCGGCAGAAGAGAGGCCCGTTATGATATGCTGCGCATTGGGAAGATTTGTCTTTCGATCGTTGATGGGCGCAGAGGCGAAATCCCCCTACTGGGCCCATGGTGGCATTGCGCATCGGCGGAGAGAGGGCGCTGCGATGGTTCAGATGCGCGGATCCGCACGATTTCGCAGAGCAGGAGTTCACCGCGTCACGCGACTACACGACGCCAGCAATGCGTTCGCTCTATTGCGCGCACAATTTGCAAGCAGGAGCAGTTGCTGATGAACTTGCACCAGCAGGTCGAGTGGACATGTTCGATCCGAGAACAGCGAACCGCACTTCCATCATTGACGATGGCGTACGCAGTGGGCACTTGGCAAATCAAAGTTGCGCGATTCCTGGCGATCACGCAGCCGCCGAGATTACCGTCAAAGCATGCGGCATGGGAATGCAACGAATGATCGATGAGTTGACTGCAGATCCATGGCAGAAGGCTCTTCATATGAATCCCCCAGAACAGGTCAGAGCGACGCGCCGCACCGCTGGCGCCGACCTTGCCGCGGCTGTTTTTGTTGATGATATTGCGCGCGAGATTATTTGGGCGAATGCCCAGCGCGTGGCCGCGGTCGCAGAGTGGGACAATAACATGGACGACGACGCATTGGCAGGGGTAGGCGGAGCTCAGAACATCGACAAACATATGAACATAGCACAGGGGGCACGCAGAGATACAGGACTTACCAATCGAAAGCTTCATGCAACAGAAGGCGAACATAGCTGGACAGGTCTCGGAAGGAGCTCGGTACCTAGGCGGGCGACAACACTTCAATACTTTCTTGTGCAGGGAAGAAACATCGAATGCAGGCGCCGCGCACGGCGCGGCGCAGAATGGGCGATTTCTGGTATACGCATAAGGTCTCCATGAGGTTCAAAAGGATTGTCTTCGCGGGGCTCATCGCAAATGCAGCTATCTCAGGATCGGAGGCGGACGCGCTCAACATGCGCAGCCCCATCACAGAGCAGAGCCTCGCCCCTCCTTCCGCAGGTCGCCCGCGGATTCGCCGGAGTCGTTCTCAGAGCCAAATGCACTCCACGTGGGCCGCGCGCGAGCCCCGTAAAATGTAGAAGTACAACGATATCTTATTTGGCGCGCTGTTCACGGAGCTGCGTATTTGACGACAAATGGCTGCAAGACATGGCTGCGCACCAGCAAGCACACGGGCAAGCTGTCGCAGCACTTGTAGGACAGGCCAGATGTGAGCAGCAGAGTTTAGACCAGCATGCGCAGGATGCGCAGGCACTCGATGGGGGCCTCAGAGTGGCCCGATTCTGAATCGGAGCTTGGGGGGGGGAGGGGGGGGGGCAGTTTTTTAATTAAAAAATACTTTAGAGGGGGGCCAGGGGTTCTTTTTTAATTAAGTATATTGAAACGAGGGAGAATAGGCGGTTCAGAATTTAGGTCGCGAGAACTAGCTCGCAACGTACCTCCGCCAGGCCAAGGACCAGACGAGGAGATCGTGAATCCCACCGCCCCCGAAATCTCATTGGTGGCGTCCCAGGCATTGCGTGTCCTGCGTATAATGAAAGTTGCATGGATCGACGAGCGCGGCGGCGCATTGCGCGGGGGCGCGCGCCAGAGGCAGACGCGACGCGGACAGGGCCCCGAGACAGATTTGCGCCGCGGACAGGATTCCTCGCGTAGCCATGCTTTCTAACTATTGTATCCTTTGCCAAATCAATTTTGCGGATCGAGCCACAGCCCAGTGGCATTTGGCCGCGGCGGTCAAGCACGGGCGGCGCAGATCTGACTTTCGCGCGCGAGCCCCGCCCGGAGTTTCACACTCGCGCGCGCATTGACCATTGCGCTTGCGCGCCGCCCCGACGCCGGCGAAGTTGGGCCAACATCTCGCCAGCAAGCGCGCGCTGCCGCAGCTGCAACAACGCGTTCTACATATTGATGTCGGCGCGGTCCAGATCAATGCAGGCGCTGCAGAGCGCGCGGCCGCCCGAACGCAAGAAGCAGGGCAAGGACGGCGGGCGAGGATCGGAGGGTCAAGAACGGAAGTTACTTCTACGATTGGAAGCACGGATGAGAGCGAGAGGCGGCCGACATGCATTTCAAAGGTCCCACGGACCACCCTTTTTTTTGGCGATCAAGGCGTCCGCAGTCAGATGCGAGGAGTTAGTAAAAGAGGCAGGCGCAGGCCACGAGCACGGATCTCCCCATGTGCACGCCGCCGCCGCGATGCTGACATCATTCGGAGGCACTTCCACAGAAGGCACCCCCCAAAACACGCGTTGCATCTTCGCAGCGCTCTGGCGATTGGACGAGGCACGGCTGCGAGACCAACCGGCGGACTCCGAGGATTGGTGCGTAGCTTGCAGAGCGGGAGGAAGGCAACAGAAGCAGGGAGTGGTTCCAACATCGAGATTGGGATGCCACTTCGAGAGGAACTGGCCAGTAGGACCCAACGACGGGCAAGAAGCATAACTCTCGCAGATGAAACTCCACCCAATAGAGCTGAATACGAAGGGCGGCTACACGTGGGTGGACATCAACAGGTTGGTGACGTTGTGCCTTCGTGCGACGGGCATCCAGGAGCTTCCAGGGAAGGCGCCCGTGGGCGGGCTCGCATACGGTCTGAAGGCAAAGTGATAGCGACGGGAGCAGCGGGACAGATGAAAGATGAGGGAGTAGGCACTTTGTCTGTTTTGTTTTTTCCTGCTTCTCGCCCGCCCACTCTCGCTTCTGAGGTCCCCATCGCTCGCTTACCTCCGCTCCTTAAGCGCCAGGCCTTGGGAGGTTAGGTTGGAGGCCTTCAGATCCCGAGTCAGATCTAGAGAATTGGCTCGCAGCTAGCGCCGACGAGCACCCCCGCGCCGCGGTGCCACTGCTGGCGCTGTGCGCGCCTACAGCAGCGGCATCAGGCCTTGCGTTCCCTGTTCGAGTCCCAGGCCCCTTGGTAAACCCAGGCTTTGCGGTGCCCGCGAGTAAATAGCTTTTGCCAACTAGTATGGACATCGATGCAGATAGCAGCAGCAGCAGCAGCAGCAGCAGCAGCAGCAGCAGCTCCTCCTCCTCCTCCTCCTCCTCCTCCTCCCCCTCCTCCTCCTCTCCTCCTCCTCCTCCTCCTCCTCCTCCTCCTCCTCCTCCTCCTCCTCCTCCTCCTCCTCCCCCTCCTCCTCCTCCTCCTCCTCCTCCTCCTCCTCCTCCTCCTCCCAGGGCGGAGCAGGGGGGAAGGGGGGACTCCTGCCCACTCGCGTCCGGCTTCGCCGCGCGCCCCCAGGACGATTGAGGGTGTCGAGGGCCCGCTGGTGATCCGAGTGGCCTGGTGGCGTGGCCGTGCGCGCACCCCCTGCATGGCAATATAGGCCCCGCTTGTCCGCGCGTTGGCTCTTCTCAGGGCTAAACGGGGGAGGTCGCCCAGCGTTTTGCCGCGCCAGTGCATGTCATAAGTAGTGGCTCCTCGAGGTAGACATCGGCATGGATACGAGATGCGGATTTGAGGATGGACGGATGACAATGTTGAGATGAGGATCGAACGTGCTCGAGGTGAGATGGTTGTCACAAAGGGTGGAATGGGATAATCGGAGGACGACGTGGAGGAGGAGGAGAAGGAGGAGGACGATGAATGCATAGGAGGATGTGGAGGAATATGATCCCTTTGGATGGGCTTTTGTCTAGCAGAGTGCCTAAGTTGAACTCCTTGTCTGGAGTCCGCGGGTCATGGACAACGTCAAGTACCGACGGGGAGTGAGGGACCGACGGCGGCGAGCTCCTGAATCAGGGGAGGATTGGGGCCCGAACTATCACTTTCAATATGCGATCTCGGTGTCACACGTTGCTGTACTCGGGCTGAGGTGTTCTATCTGACAGGAGGCCCGTCTGATTGAGATGCTAGGTGAAGCGTAAGCTGCTGGTGTATCGAAGACGCCTACGGCGAACCAGCGCCACACCCTGCCTTTTTTGGAAACGCCCATGCGGCCAAACGTTGGGCCAGAGCTGGGCCAAGCTATGGAACTACCTACGTGCTCCTCCCAGCCGTTGTGGGTCCTTCTTTGGGGAACGCCTGTGAGAAAAAGAAATACATGAGAGGGAGGACGTGGAGGAAGAGGAGGAAGAGGAGGACAAGGAGACCTGTTCAGATCGTCTTGTGACCTGCTGCGGGTTTCCTGGAAGATTTTCGGTGGCCTCTGACAGGCCTCTTGGGGGGTTCATTGGGTCTCTTGGCCTCATGGCCTTCGGAGGCTATCTTGGAGGTCTCGCTGGGCAGTCGCGAGTCCCTCTTCGGGCGCTTTGAGGCCGACTTGGAGGTCTGTGGGGCAGTCTTGGGGCCGTCTTAGGGGCCTCTTGGTTCGTTTTGTGCCATCTTTGGGCCTTCTCTTGGGCCATCTTGGGGCGATCTTTGGGGCCTATGGAGGACGTCTTCGAGCGGCAGGGACCCGAAAAGGTGAGAACGCTAATCATTGTAACACCGGAAAGCAATGAATGACATTGGCAGCCTGGTGGTCTTCTTGGAGCCCTCTTGAGGCGTCATGGGGGCCCCTTGGGCCATTTGGGGGGCATCTTGGGTCGTTTCGGGTGCATCTTGGACCGCACTGGAAACATTTGTGGGCCATAGTGGGCTCCCTTGGGGCCGTTTCAACCGTTTTGGAGGCGAGTGTAGCTGGCTTGCAGGCACCGTGGATTTTGAGGAAACTTACAGCCCTCGACAAGTTAACCTCAACAGTTGTTGTTGCGCCCCTGCAGTGTCGGAGCAGGGCGAAGCGTGGCCTGGAGGCGACTCAAACGTTCCGCGATGACCGATATTATTGGAGACTGGGCGCGAATAAGTACTTCGCACGCACAATGCCACCCACACCTTGATTATCAAATATATTGGTAAGTAGCAGGAGGACAGGGGGAGCAAGGATGGGAATGATGAGAACATGGAGGACAAACCATGGCGGGAGGCAAGAATGAGGGAGCAAAGTGCGAGGATATTGCGGACAGTGGCGGAGGAGGGTGTGCGAAGGCGAAGAGGCGGCGACGGAAGCAGCGGCGGCGGCCGCGGATTGGAGAACGAGCACAAGGGAGGTTTCCCACTTACGGCGAGATCGTGAACGTCAACTTGTCTGATGGCTCGGTGCGGCAGGGCCAGATCCTCGAGGTGAACAAGAAGAAGGTCGGACGCGACGCGCGGAAACATTGGTAGGAGGAGGATGAGGGGGTGGAGGACGAGGAGGATGGACATCAGCAGGGAATCGTCGATTCCCAGGAGAATATGGGAAGATACAGGGAAATATGGGAAGTGGGGCGAGGACGAACATCCAGAACGTATGGAAACATATTGTGAATCCTTGGATCTGTGTTCATTGATTTTTCAAGTCCCTGGGCCCCTCCATGAAAGGATGATGATGAGGATGGAGGAGGGCGGTCAGCAGAAGGTCTGCGGAGAGGGTGGGGGGAGCGGGGGAGCGCGGGAGGGAGCAGGGGGCACAGAGAAGGGACGAGGGGGATGGGGAAACGGCAGGACTTCGAGGGGAGGCGGAAGTCTGAACAATATACAATAAGTAGCGCCAGGGCCAGCTGCCATTGCCCCTGCCCGTCCTTCTCGCGCGCTGATCGGGGCGATGTAGCAGATGATGGCGGGCCCCAGCTTCGCGCCCAGCATCTCGCTCAGCAGCGCCAGGGCCTGCTGCTTCTGCTTTTGCCCGGTCGTCTCGCGCGTGCTGATCGGAGTGCTTGTAGCTTGTAGTCTCCAGTTTCGCTCCCAGCATCGTCGCAGAGCAGCGCCAGAACAGGCTGCCGCCGCCTCTGCTTTTCTTTCTCGCATGCGCTGATCGGGATGCTGTGGCAGATGAGGGTGGGCTCCAGTTTCGCCCATCATCTCGCTGACCAGCGCCAGGGCCAGTGGCCGCTGCCCCTGCCCGTTCGTCGCGCACGTGCTGATCGGGGTGCTGTAGAAAATGACGGTGGGGTCCAGCTTCACTCCAAGTGCCTCGCTGAGCAGCGCCAGGGGCGGCCGCCACTGCCCCTGCCCATCTTTTTCGCACGCGCTCATCGGGATTCTGTAGCAGATGATGGCGGGCCCTGGTTTCGCGCCCAGCATCTCGCTGCGCAGCGCCGGGGCTAGCTTCCGCTGCCACTGCCCGGTCGTCTCGCCGTGCTGATTGGGGCGATGCAGCACATGATGGCGGGCCCCAGCTTCACTCCCAGCATCTCGCTGAGCAGCGGCAGAGCCGGCTGCCACTGCCCCTGCCCGCCCCTGTCGCGCGTGACGATCAGGATGCTGTAGGTGGCAGATGATGGCGGGCTCCAGCTTCGCCCCCAGCACCTCGCCGAGCAGCGCCCGGGCCAGCCGCCGCCGCCCCTGCCCGCTCGTCTCGCACGTGCCAATGGGGGCGCCGTAGCAGATGATGGTGGGCTCCAGCTTCATTCTTCGCATGTCGCTGAGCAGCGCCAGGGCCGGCTGCCGTTGCCCCGCCCCGTCCTTCTCGCGCGCGTTGGCCGGGGTGCTGTAGTTGAGGGTGGCGGGCCCCAGCCTCGCGCCCAGCTTCTCGCTGAGCTGCGCTCGCCTGCC